>CAJQUW010007562.1:92500-326640 GCA_907163375.1 Prostheceraeus crozeri
TGATCAGACGCAGAAAAAATGACAAAATACTTTAAAGTATTTACCTTACCCTAAAAATATGATAAAATGTGACGTCATAAAAAAGTGCCCTACTATAAAATTATGTGCATGCAAACTTCGACTCCTTTGGTTATTCATGTACTATAATTGCAAATTGCGGTATCCACAGCAAATAAGTGATCGGATGGATCATCGATCGATTTCTTTGATTATTTTAGGCCCAATCAGTTGATTTCCCTGTGATGACAATTCGATTTTTTATGGTTTTGATCAACAATCCTAATTTATTGAATATTTTGATTATTTACAGCTTCAATTACATTTTCAAAGCAAAGATATAATAATGCACAAATGAATCAAACGAGTCTGCTCGCAAGATCAATCGGTTCTTTGAAGATAGAAGTTGACAAATACATGAAACAAAACATAAATATGTCCACTTGCTGATCTACAATATAGAATTAATACTAGATTGCTTCATCTGTGATGCAAGATATTTTTCAGCATTTTTGAACTTCAGAAAAGTCTTTTGGTAATTCTACGTTTATAAAGGCATTAAAAGAATTTAAAAAGCTCAGCTACAAACAATCACAAGACACCAGGAGACATGTTTCAGCCTGCTGGCCTCATCAGTCGTGGGTAGGTTTGAACCAGCGACGTTGGAGCTAGAGGACGTGCAGGAATGTCCTCTAACCACAAGGCCACCGGACCATCTATTGACAGCGTGAATTGGCAAAGAAGGCACTGCTTTAAAGCAGGCACGTGGAGGACGAATTGCATTCTGCAACCACTGAATGCGGCATCCGATGAGGCGCTTCACGCAGGCGCTACTCATTGCACGTTAATTAGGACTAGTGCCGTGGCCATTGATGAATGTATCAAATCTCAACGCAGTCATAACGAGACAGACCACCACGTCCTCTAGCTCCAACGCCGCTGCTTCGACGTTGCACTGATTTGATAAGTCTGATCACTTGTGAGGTTTCTCCTTCATTCCTCGTTGTATCCGACATGATTGATGGTTGGGAAACTTCAAAGCTGCAAAAAATAGTCAATGATTTCTAAATATTTCTGATAAATACCCTGTGATGGCTGTTGGAATGTATAATTGATCGATTAATTGCACATGTAATTATATGAATTAATTTACAATTGCAATACATGCAGTGATTGTGTTCCGTATCACATCCACAATTCTGAACACGGAAGCAAGCGAAAATTCAATACATCTTCCCAGCCGATTGTAAATTGGGTACTTCTGTATCCACTTGAGCGGCTGAGTTTTCATCTGTTCCCCTAAATGGATGCGAGAAGTAAATAAAGATGTAGGCTATGTCAGCGATGTCTATGAACCGTAGATATCTCAACAGCAGGTGTCAGCAACAGCAAAAGTCACTTGTATGATATCAGTAGGGATGTCTATGAACCATAGATAGTTCAACAGCAGGTGTCAACAACAACGAAAATCGCTTGTATGATATCAGTAGGGATGTCTATGAACCATAGATAGTTCAACAGCAGGTGTCAACAACAACGAAAATCGCTTGTATGATATCAGTAGGGATGTCTATGAACCATAGATAGTTCAACAGCAGGTGTCAACAACAGCGAAAATCGCTTGTATGATATCAGTAGGGATGTCTATGAACCATAGATAGTTCAACAGCAGGTGTCAACAACAACGAAAATCGCTTGTATGATATCAGTAGGGATGTCTATGAACCATAGATAGTTCAACAGCAGGTGTCAGCAACAGCGAAAGTCACTTGTATGATATCAGTAGGGATGTCTATGAACCATAGATAGTTCAACAGCAGGTGTCAACAACAGCGAAAATCGCTTGTATGATATCAGTAGGGATGTCTATGAACCATAGATAGTTCAACAGCAGGTGTCAACAACAACGAAAATCGCTTGTATGATATCAGTAGGGATGTCCATGAACCATAGATAATTCAACAGCAGGTGTCAACAACAGCGAAAGGCGCTTGTATGATATCAGTAGGGATGTCTATGAACCATAGATAGTTCAACAGCAGGTGTCAACAACAACGAAAATCGCTTGTATGATATCAGTAGGGATGTCTATGAACCATAGATAATTCAACAGCAGGTGTCAACAACAGCAAAAGTCGCTTGTATGATATCAGTAGGGATGTCTATGAACCATAGATAGTTCAACAGCAGGTGTCAACAACAACGAAAATCGCTTGTATGATATCAGTAGGGATGTCTATGAACCATAGATAATTCAACAGCAGGTGTCAACAACAGCGAAAGGCGCTTGTATGATATCAGTAGGGATGTCCATGAACCATAGATAATTCAACAGCAGGTGTCAACAACAGCGAAAGGCGCTTGTATGATATCAGGGATGTCTATGAACCATAGGTAGTTCAACAGCAGGTGTCAACAACAGCGAAAGGCGCTTGTATGATATCAGGGATGTCTATGAACCATAGATAATTCAACAGCAGGTGTCAACAACAGCGAAAGGCGCTTGTATGATATCAGTAGGGATGTCTATGAACCATAGATAGTTCAACAGCAGGTGTCAACAACAACGAAAATCGCTTGTATGATATCAGTAGGGATGTCTATGAACCATAGATAATTCAACAGCAGGTGTCAACAACAGCGAAAGGCGCTTGTATGATATCAGTAGGGATGTCCATGAACCATAGATAATTCAACAGCAGGTGTCAACAACAGCGAAAGTCACTTGTATGATATCAGTAGGGATGTCCATGAACCATAGATAATTCAACAGCAGGTGTCAACAACAGCGAAAGTCACTTGTATGATATCAGTAGGGATGTCTATGAACCATAGATAATTCAACAGCAGGTGTCAACAACAGCGAAAGTCGCTTGTATGATATCAGTAGGGATGTCTATGAACCATAGATAGTTCAACAGCAGGTGTCAACAACAGCGAAAGTCACTTGTATGATATCAGTAGGGATGTCTATGAACCATAGATAGTTCATAGATATCCCTGATATCAGAAACAAATCATAGCAAGTATTTTGATGTTTTGATAAAAATGTGATGTCCGAAGAGTCATATAATTCATCAAGCCAAGCTTTCTGACCTTCCGACAACACTCAGTTTCGTTTCCGACGCTGATTTTCTTTCTCCTCATGAAAAAGAATATATGAAGAGCCTGCTTATCTCGTCTTCTACACTTCTCTTCACAATGAGGCGACTGTGACCTAAGAGCATTAGGTGTTAAACTCGGCATTCTTTTATTGAGGATTCACCTTCACTTTTCAAGTAAATGTAAAGAGACTATACGTGGATGATTGCTTTCATTTGACACATCATCAACATTGTGACGTTGCGATAAAATGACAATTAATTTCCATGATATTGACATTCTTCTGCATATTTAGGAATGAGTCATGCTACTTACTTGATAATAAGTAAAGATTAAGTTCATGAATTCTATAATTCAAGACATGTTTTTTTATTTTCTGTCCGATTTTCTTTCGCTTACATATTTTAGTGATTGACTGCAAATATGCTCTTCCCCTCTTTGAGCTTCAACTTCGATGTTCTCACCACGCCTCGAATACCATAGCAATCGGACAATGAGCAGCCAGTTCAACATTAAGCACGCTAATTTCTGCAACGTTTCAGTGACTGTTATCATCCGGATCACACAGCAAAGAGACACTGTCGATGTCAAGTTCTACAGAGAAGTTTTTGAACGTTTTTTCGTGCGCCTGCCAACTTTTTTAATAATGATCGGAGTACCCAACATTATCGAGAAAACTTTTGCACAATGATCTGAATTCTTTGAATGTGAAGGATTCATGGCGATCGGAGCATTTTGAAAGAATTCAGAGCAATTCGCAAGCAACGCACGACTATTTTTGCTATCTCTGTAAGGAATTGAACATTTCCTTTTGGTCACTTAGTAAATTCCTGCATGTGCCATCTGTTTCAGTTTGCACTTCTAGCAAAGTGACGCGCTTAAGCAATCTAATTCTGTGACTCTGCAAGTCGGATAGCAGCTTCTATCTGTTTGCAGAGATGTGTGCAGTGAGCAGACCTATCACATGAAACCCATGCAGCACTGTTCTTAGATGAAAATATTGATCATCTTTTTTCTCAAAGCACAAAGTCGGACTGGCACGCGAAGAGTGGAAAGTCTACACAGCTCTCACCATGTTAGGGCGACCATTAGTTCTCTAGCTGTCAATTCAATTCTCTGACAGGATTTCTTTGCATCGTAGCTGACGTGAGTGTTCCAACCGGAGTCATCATCAAGTACACAAGTACAAGTAAAAAGTCTAAGGCTACATCAGAAGGAAGGTGTGACTCGACGATGACGGACAAGTCCTGTTATTTTGTCAGTGAAGGCCAAGATCGTTTAAGATCACTGCAAGTCACCACCGTTAAGATGCCGTT
Organism: Prostheceraeus crozeri; assembly: GCA_907163375.1. NCBI lineage: Eukaryota > Metazoa > Platyhelminthes > Polycladida > Euryleptidae > Prostheceraeus > Prostheceraeus crozeri. Next base: position 96,916 of record CAJQUW010007562.1, read on the forward strand.
GTCCTTGACGCATGTCCATGACGTATTACTGCTTTCATTGTCCTTGTCCGTTGTAGTGCTTTGTTATTCTACAGTGTCGGATTTCTATGTCCGAAACTTCACATTCTCATTTCTTAATTTCTGGTTTGTTCAAAATTGTTAACAAAGTGAAATCCATTTTATTTGACAATGATGAAGAATAAATAAACAGCAACATTATATTATTGCGATTCCATGGATAAACCGGCTGGAGAAGGCAGTTGACGAGTATATGGGCAAGCCACGAGCATCAACCGCATCTTGAGGCGAGTCAAGTACCCGAACCTGAGTAGAGCCGTGCACGTCATTGTTGTTGCCGTCACAGTGTTGAGATGACCATCGCTATGCATGTAGATATTTTCTGTTTGTACATAATTGCTTCACATATTCCTTTCACATGACTTAAATAGTAGTAACTGTTTGTTGTCTTGACTTTCACCGGTGATGGGTTTTCTACATGTACACTTGCTACATTACGTCGTATGATTGTGTAATTGATCTGGCCATACCCACAGAATTAAATATTTTGTTTATCTGCTTCGGTTTCTAGAAGTGTGATTAATACGAAATCGCCGGCATATCCAGAAACCTACTAGGGAATTCCTAATACCTTACAGAGATAGGAAAAAAGTCGTGCGTCGCTTGCGGATTAATGTGAGTTCCAGCAAAGTGCTTCGATTGCCACAATTCCTTCAGATTCGAAGAATTCAGATCATTGCGCACAAGTTTTCTCCATAATATTGGCCCTTCCGATCATTATTAAAGAAAGTAGCAGGCGTAGGAAAATTAGTTCACCTGATGTTTTCACATCCTCTCATCGGCACTTCTCACTGTATAGTGCATACATTGAATCGAATGTTAGCCAGGCGATGTGTGTTTTGGAGTGTGCGAAGTGACATCACAGCACGCACGCATCTCTCACTGGCTCTGGTGTCTCCTGCTGACAGCTTATTGTTTGCCATTTCCAATAGCAAGCAATTCACGAATTATCCATTCGAGAAGGAGCAAGTTGTCTAATTCTGTGATGTGCCATTTCGATATTAAGGTTGCATACAATTCTTCCTTTCTAGGAAACATAAGCGCGCGCAGATGAATCTAACTCTGTGGGCATTGGAGCATCGCAATCGAACAATGAGGAACCAGTTCAACATAAAACACGCCCAATTTTCAGGGACTGTTATTAACCAGATCACACAGCAAAGAGACACAGTCGATGTCAAGTTCTACAGAGAAGTTTGTGAACGCTTTTTCGTGCGCTTGCTAACTTTTTTAATAATGATCGCAGGGCCCAACATTATTGAGAAAACTTTTGCGCAATGATCTGAATTCTTCGAATCTGAAGGAATCGTGGGGATCGGAGCATTTTGAAGGAATTCACAGCAATCCGCAAGCGGCGGACGACTATTCTTCCTATCTCTGCAAGGCATTAAACATTTCTTTTTTCCCACTTATTAAGTTCCTGTATGTGCCATCGTTTTGAATCAGTTTGCACTTCTAGCAAAGTGATACGATTAAACAATCTAATTCTGTGGGCCATACATTGTATCTGTTCATGAGTTTTGTTCCATGCCTAATTATGCTATGCTACCGTATCATCTTATAAAAAAGTTACATGTAACACTGCTGGTCGTTTTCCCTGCTACTTCGAATACAACACACAGCCACTTCCGCTGGACACAAGCGTGCATGTCGTGCTTGCTGCAAACAAGAAGCGGTACTCTGAGTCCAGCGAGAGCACCTGGAATGGACGAGCCGGGTTTTTGTTCGTTCGGTCACTCCCTTACAGCTCCAAATCGAATAATTTTTGCTCAATTTCTTGAGTCTGCAGGAGACTTAATTGAACTTTGGCCTTATCTGTTCTAGATGAATTCCACGCAAGATAAGAGGCTATGCGAGTGAAATAAGATCTTCTCTCGTGCAATGCGAAGGGCGATTTGAACTTCTTGCTGGTGTCGTGCCGAGTTAAAGGAATGTTGCCATGTTCGTGCTCGTATTACAGCTGAAAATCTTCATGTAGCACGGCAGGTGATTTTCCACGACCCCAGACCTCTATCAAACATTATTATAGAGCTGTTCTTGTTATTGAGGTCCAATTGAAGTAAAAAGAAATGTCTAGAACTTGAATATTCGTTATCTGAATCACTAAATTACGCCAAATGAAAGCAAAATCATCACCGAGAATTTAATATTTTATGCGAATGAGGCATTCAATTACCCAACTGCTGCTAATATGGCCCAAATTTGATACAAGTCGAAGATGATGCAAATACAGCGTGTTGAGGCAGACGCATGTTTCAAATAATAATTCAAAAAACATCGATCCTCCATCGTTTAATCATTTCTATGCGCAACGTGTCACAGGTGGTGTAAGTTTAAGCCGTATTGCTTTTTGTCGCATTCGTTTCTCCAGCAAATCCTTCATAGACATCAGGATTACTGGTTCGCTTGTCGTTATACACCCCCCCTTGTGAGAAGAACGTAAAGGCTCCTGTCAACAAGTCTATGTGATTCTCTTCCATTAATGCGATCCCAATTTTAGATAGTTTAAAAACTCACGGAAAAAACTATGAAGAAGCATGTTTGAAAACACGGATGAAAAGCAAGCTTAAAACTACAGTTAAAAATACATGATTTTAGACGACGACTAGGTTTTGAACCCTAACTTGAATGAGAATTCAGCTGAATTTTCATTTTAGTCAAAATTAGGGCAAATGAAACAGTCTAATTGTGCTGAAGATTGAATATGAAAGTTATTGATAAACTCGTCGTTTAGATGTTTGAATATGTTCTAGAGGACTTTTCAATGCCCTGTCGGAGTGGGTAGCTTGCGACTGAGACTCTGCATTTTTTCATTTAAGTCTGCAATATCTTAGCAGGCCCTATCAGTTCATCAGCTAGGCTTAACTAAGTTCATTTGGCAGAAACTTCAGTCTACTACATTCAGTTTCGAATTAGGTAGCTTATGAGCGTACTGCACATGGGTCTATCAAAATGCAGGTTTAGATTCTTCGATATTTTGCTGAAACAAACAGCAGAGGCCTATAGATGCCCATTGTAAAAATCTTCGTAGACGTCAGAAACTATCAGGTAGAAGAGAGGCGGATAGAAGATGATGTCCGTCTCCACAGATGTAGATATCAATAATTGTATTATTTGTGACAGCGGCGGGCGTGGCTGGCTTGTCGCATGGGTACCAATTTGGGGCTATATTCGTGGGACTACCAAGGGGAGATATTTCGGTCACTTTCGTGAAACGTTTTGACCTCGGAATGCGGCAAAAATACCATCTTTTGACTCAAACTTTCAAGGGCTTTCGAATGGTGGTAATTTCATTGCCGTACGATGCTCAGATTGCTGGCAAATTGCATTTTCTTTGATTTTCTTTCTTATCGAAGCAGACTTCAACTCAGAAAAAGGAGCTTAGTTGCCTAAGGAATATTCCTGCTGGTGGAAGCAAGACTAAGAATATATTATGATCCATTAAGAAATTATTGGACAATAATTTGCTGTTAATTTTGCTCAAAAGGATTCTTGAAATATTTCATTGAAATGACAATTCCTCAGCTAATTTCCGCAGGGAAAATGTCTACAAAGCAGATTGCAAGCGCAGGCATAGATATGATGTTAATACCGGCATTCATTTCACGCATAATACCTTTACTTTCAGGGACATTTGACGGTTGTCCGAATTCTGGGGTGTGTCACACCCCAGTCAATGTTTAAACAATCAGAAATAGTATCTACATTTATCAATGGTGCATCATATTTCATGACTTTTACTGATCCATCTAAGAGATTATTACATCCAATCAAAAATATTATTTTTGACGGTATTGCCATAGACATCAAAGTAACATATGTTAACCGCCAATAGGGGTGTGGCACACCCCACATTCTGATCAGATAATTATCATATTTCAGTGCCCTTTCTACGTTCAGTTAATACAAATCATGATTGCATCTGAACTATTTCTCTTGTAGTAGTTTGAACACGACCTATTTCTATGTCAAATTTCGATTACTATGTCAATCAGTAAGCGATACCAAAATAAAGATGGCAATGCTTTGCAGGCAATGAGAGTCATGTCGTCATAGAAATATTTGAATTTTTTCAACATAAGAAAACTTTGGCAATGAGAGTTATGTCGTCATAGAAATATTTGAATTTTTCAACACAAGAAAGCTTTGCTTGCAGCTGTCACTTCAAAATGTCTCGTCCAAAGCGTATGAATTTTTGAAAATTCTCGTTTGTGCACTGAGTTAGAAGCAGGTAGATATGGAAGTGCTCTCCTCATTGGTGATCAAGGTTATCCATGTCGATCTTACCTGATGACTGTACTATCTGATCCCGTTGACAATCGTGAAACTCGATTCAACGACTCATTGACAAAAACGAGAATGTCAGTTGAACGCATTTTCGGTCAGTGGAAAAGGAGATTTCCTATAGTCGGGACTATCTTAAGATTGAAGTTGGAAACTTCCTTAAATGTTATAGTAGCAACTGCAATTTTGTTTAATATCACGAAGATGTTACAGGAAGAAGAAGCACCGTCTGAAAATGGAATCCATATATGGGATGGAGTTGGACCGTTTGTCCAAGGAATACAAACCGATGTTGTCGGAAATGCTGTTCGTCGGAATTTTATAAACACTTACTTTTCATAAAGTTGATGCTCACTAGCATTTGAATGGTAAATTTATCGTGTTCTTTGGATAATATCCTACATAATGTAGTCCATGGTTTGTGTGTGTTGCAACGAATATCTTGCTAAATAGGTGCATCATGTTTGTTAAATCAGTTGTTTTGAAAGTTGTTATTAATGCTAAGCTAATGTGCTTAAAAGATTATGTTAGAATTATATTCAAAATACGTTTAGTTACTGGATAGTAGTATGAGTATTTATAAATGTCGATTCTACATGTATATATTTCAGTTAAATAGTTAAAATTTATGCTTTTCAAAAATAGTTGTAGTAATTAGTAATAGCGTAACCAGGCGCGTATCTAGGATTTTTTACGGGGAGCAGAGCCAAAATTTCAAAGTTGTCTCATATTAGTGACTCATCTGTGACACCGAATACATCCCATCCCATGTAACTCTATTCATATGGAATGCATAATTTATTCCCAAAGTATTAAATAATCTGTTATGGGTATTATATAACACTTGTATGTTAGATTCGGCGATGCATTTAGTTCTGACTAGGTCATGATGTATGCCACAAACTAATGGTAAGAGATCGAGTCTTAATTTAAAAACCATCTTTAAGTAATGTGCATTGAATGAATTTGATTGTATTTGATAGAAAAATACGAAATTACAAAATGAGTAGCGCCAATCTTCTGTAAATAGAACTTGAACCTTGAAAATTTCGTTATTTTTATTTCAAATGTGCTCATGTAAGTGATGGTGTTCATTATATCAAATGGCCTTCATGTCAAAAATCCAATAAAAATATGAATTTCAAATTTCATGAAATCTTCTCATTATATGCTAGTTTTTAAAAGCAACAAGAAATTACAATATTTTCACAAAATATTCGCTTCCTAACGGCTTGCTTTTTCCATCATTTCATTTGCATGACTGCAATATTTGATAGCCCCATTTTTTCTGAATGAAGTAGAAAGTAAAATGTAATTCTTTCAAACATTTGGGATTTATTCGAAAAAGCAAAGGTGATAATCTAATGAATTCATTACGGTAATAACAATTGAATCAACATAATAGTCACTTTGACATCAAATTTGTCATCTCTTGTTCGTGTTTCTCTTTTAAGAATTGAATCTTCAGTCTCCAATACTCCATTCGCAGGTTGTGCTCTTCGCTTTCATACTTCAAGAGCAGTTGAACATTCTCAGAAGTTCCTCTCGAGTCGGCTTCTTCTACTCTTGACTTCTTCCTTACCGGAATTTGGTTTCCGTCTGATGTTGTGGCTTGCTCATCATTAGGCTTACTTATGACTTCGTCTGCTGCATCATCGTCATAGGCATTTACTAAAGCATCAATCTTATGGCTAATGAGATCAAGCACAGTGTTGTCTGCTTCGCTAATATCTGTCTCCTTCGGTAACTCTCCACCTCCGGTCCGCGTCATCTCTCGATTTTCAACGGTCTTAGCCTTCTTCGCGGATACTTTAAAATTGTCCCAGGATTTCTTCAATTGTTTTGAAGTTCGTTCTGAAGGCGAGTTAACGTTATATTGACATTTGATTGCTTCCCATGCCGTGATGCAAAACAGTGGTTTGAAGATAGATGATTGCCAAGAGTAAGTGGTTGTGTTGACGGTACGCATGTGAAGGTATTGGCTCCAAAAGAATTTGAAGAGGAATTTGTGAACAGAAAGGGATACCACTCATTGAATGTTCAGCTGGTGACGACTGTAAATTTATTGCTTGCTGATTGTGTTGCTAAATGGCCGGGTGGATCACATGATAGCAGAATACTAAAGGAGTCAGGCATCTATAAACAGTTTGAAGACGGAGAATTTGGTGATTGTATTATTTTGGGTGATCAAGGTTATCCATTGATTGTCCAATACGGAAAATCGTTTCAATCGATGTCACAGGAAATGCCGATCATGTGTGGAAAGAACGATAGGGATACTAAAGCAACGTTGGAGCTGTTTGAAGACCGGACTCAGATTCAATGTTCAAAAGTGCTGTCGGGTGATACTTGCATGTGTTATTTTGCATAATTTTGCGAAGTTGAATGACGAACCAGATCCCGACCTTGACATTGAATCAACAGACGACGGGCAAATGGAAGGAATTGGTGAGTACAATGACGTCGCTTCGTGCCATGTGCGTACAATGTACATTAATTCCTTCTTCTCTCAACCTTGACGTTGTAATCGTTTCACATTGTTGAATAGAACACACGTACTATTTAGGAAAATATTGTTTTCGTCAAACACTGTTTGTATTTCAGGTCGGATGATTTCGGTGACAAAAGGGCAAATCATTAGATATCTATTGCACTCAGAAGATAAGACGATCTTAGTTTATGCAACCGGAATATCTTAAAATTATCTTAACTAAGACAATCATGCAACCGTCATAACTAAGATATCTTAACTAAGATTGGTGTCCTAACTAAGATCGCTTCTTGCAACCGGGCTCTGATGTTTTCACATCCTCTCATCGGCACTCCTCACTGTATAGTGCATACACTGAATCGAATGTTAGCCAGGCGATGTGTGTTTTGGTGTGTGCGAGGTGACATCACAGCACGCACGCATCTCTCACTGGCTGTGGTATCCTCTGCTGACAGCTTATTGTTACCATTTCCAATAGCAAGCAATTCACGAATTATCCATTCGAGAAGGAGCAAATTGTCTAATTCTGTGATGTGCCATTTCGATATTTAGGTTAGATGCAATTCTTCCTATCTAGGAAACCGAAGCGCGCGCAGATGAATCTAATTCTGTGGGCCATACTACAGAATTAGACAGGTCTTCTCTTCTTCCGTTTGACTAGAAAGGAAGCATTGTAACATGTAACGTTAATGAAGTGGCACAATCTGCTGACATAATACCACAGCAATCGAACAATGAGCAGCCAGTTCAACATAAAACACGCCCAATTTTCAGTGACTGTTATCAACCGGATCACACAGCAAAGAGACACAGACGATGTCAAGTTCTACAGAGAAGTTTGTGAACGCTTTTTCGTGCGCTTGCTATCTTTTTTAATAATGATCGGAGGACCCAACATTATCGAGAAAACTTTTGCGCAATGATCTGAATTCTTCGAATCTGAAGGAGTCGTGGCGATCGGAGTATTTTAAAGGAATTCACATCAATCCGCAAGCGGCGCACGACTATTCTTCTTATCTCTGCAAGGCATTAAACATTTCTTTTTTCCCACTTATTAAGTTCCTGCATGTGCCATCGTTTTGAATCAGTTTGCACTTCTAGCAAAGTGATACGATTAAACAATCTAATTCTGTGGGCCATACATTGTATCTGTTCATGAGTTTTGTTCCATGCCTAATTATGCTATGCTACCGTATCATCTTATAAAAAAGTTACATGTAACACTGCTGGTCGTTTTCCCTGCTACTTCGAATACAACACACAGCCACTTCCGCTGGACACAAGCGTGCATGTCATGTTTGCTGAAAACAAGAAGCGGTACTCTGAGTCCAGCCAGAGCACCTGGAATAGATGAGCCGGGTTTTTGTTCGTTCGGTCACTCCCTTACAGCTCCAAATCGAATAATTTTTGCTCAATTTCTTGAGTCTGCAGGAGACTTAATTGAACTTTGGCATTATCTGTTCTAGATGAATTCCACGCAAGATAAGAGGCTATGCGAGTGAAATAAGATCTTCTCTCGTGCAATGCGAAGGGCGATTTGAACTTCTTGCTGGTGTCGTGCCGTGTTAAAGGAATGTTGCCATGTTCGTGCTCGTATTTCAGCTGAAAATCTTCATGTAGCACGGCAGGTGATTTTCCACGACCCCAGACCTCTATCAAACATTATTATAGAGCTGTTCTTGTTATTGAGGTCCAATTGAAGTAAAAAGAAATGTCTAGAATTTGAATATTTGTTATCTGAATCACTAAATTACGCCAAATGAAAGCAAAATCATCACAGAGAATTTAATGTTTTATGCGAATGAGGCATTCAATTACCTAACTGCTGCTAATATGGCCCAAATTTGATACAAGTCGAAGATGATGCAAATACAGCGTGTTGAGGCAGACGCATGTTTCAAATAATAATTCAAAAAACATCGATCCTCCATCGTTTAATCGTTTCTATGCGCAACGTGTCACGGGTCGTGTAAGTTTAAGCCGTATTGCTTTTTTATGTCGCATTCGTTTCTCCAGCAAATCCTTCACAGACATCAGGATTACTGGTTCGCTTGTCGTTATACAACCCCTTGTGAGAAGAACGTAAAGGTTCCTGTCAACAAGTCTATGTGATTCTCTTCCATTAGTGGGATTCCAATTTTAGATAGTTTAAAAACTCACGGAAAAAACTATGAAGAAACATGTTTGAAAACACGGATGAAAAGCAAGCTTAAAACTACAGTTAAAAATACATGATTTTAGACGACGACTAGGTTTTGAACCCTAACTTGGATGAGAATTCAGCTGAATTTTCATTTTAGTCAAAATTAGGGCAAATGAAACAGTCTAATTGTGCTGAAGATAGAATATGGGAGTTATTGATAAACTCGTCGTTTAGATGTTTGAATATGTTCTAGAGGACTTTTCAATGCCCTGTCGGAGTGGGTAGCTTGCGACTGAGACTCTGCAGTCTTTCATTTAAGTCTGCAATATCCTAGCAGGCCCTATCAGTTCATCAGCTAGGCTTAACTAAGTTTTTTGGCAGAAACTTCAGTCTACATTCAGTTTCGAATTAGGTAGCTTATGAGCGTACTGCACATGGGTCTATCAAAATGCAGGTTTAGATTCTTCGATATTTTACTGAAACAAACAGCAGAGGCCTATAGATGTCCATTGTAAAAATCTTCGTAGGCGACAGAAACTATCAGGTAGAAGAGAGGCGGATAGAAGATGATGTCCGTCTCCACAGATGTAGATATCAATAATTGTATTATTTGTGACAGCGGCGGGCGTGGCTGGCTTGTCGCATGGGTAACCAACCGCGCGGTAGACTGCTCGGTTAACCGCAACCTCGCGATTTGTCAGTATTATGTACATAGGTAGCATCATATTGCTGAAGTATGTAAGCAAAAAAAAGGCATCAGCCATTAGACTACCAAGGGGAGATATTTCGGTCACTTTCGTGAAACGTTTTGACCCCAGAAGGCGGCAAAAATACCATCTTTTGACACAAACTTTCAAGGGCTATCGAATGGTGGTAATTTCATTGCCGTACGATGCTCAGATTGCTGGCAAATTGCATTTTCTTTGATTTTCTTTCTTATCGAAGCAGACTTCAACTCAGAAAAAGGAGCTTAGTTGCCTAAGGAATCTTCCTGCTGGTGGAAGCAAGACTAAGAATATATTATGATCCATTAAGAAATTATTGGACAATAATTTGCTGTTAATTTTGCTCAAAAGGATTCTTGAAAAATTTCATTGAAATGACAACTCCTCAGCTAATTTCCGCAGGGAAATGTCTACAAAGCAGATTGCAAGCGCATGCATAGATATGATGTTAATACCGGCATTCATTTCACGCATAATACCTTTACTTGCAGGGACATTTAAAAAGAATAAGAAACCTAGAAATGTCTGCGAACTAAGAACACGCTGATACAATTCGAATATTTCACATGTTGTGGTATGATGGACCGGCATCATATTTACGCCTTCTTAGAATAATATTTTCCGATATACCATAGATTTTCAAAAGATAAGATGAACCTGCCATTTCTATTATCTATTCCTTCTAGACATTCTTTTGAATAAAATCAAAAACGATATTAGACAATTAGTTAGTCACGCCATTACACAGAGAACATTAGAACACAGAGAACCCTAGGTTCAAGATGTGAGAGAAATATTCAAGTGGAAAAATATCTGAGAAGCAAATCTCGAATATGTTGGTCAAAGTGATAATAAAAATGTTTTATTTTTCTGCAAAAATAACTGTGCTGAGGCGTTTTGCGAGAGCGTCACGTCCCTTTTGTAGTGCAGATGTGTCCTGAATATGAACATGAATCGTAAATTACTTTTTTTGAATATCATTCAAATGTTTAATTAACAATGATGGTCGTGCTGCCTGAATATGCACACTTTGTCGCATAACTCACATTGAGGTTTCTTTGCCATCTCTTACAATCATAGAAGTGGACAATAGTACACTTTCTATGGTATTATTAATTTCTATGCTTACAATGATATCAAGATGCATCCACCATGCAGCGCCACAAGAACCGCTATTCCAAATCGTCTACCCACACAACCAACAGTAGACGTGACGCTCGCGAAGCTTCTGCAGTCATTGCATTGCAGCCTTCGGTACCACCTCACCAGCCTCGTACGTAAGCAAATCCTAGTGGACAAGTCAGACAAGCCGATTTCTGTTTTGGAATTTTTCAAAGCGCTGTGCTGAGAACAATGATTTAGTAATGTCTATGACTCGATTGTAAGTTCACCGTTGAATCTTTAAATAAATTTGCTTAGCGACGAACCGCACGGTTTCAGACTGCTCGATTCAACTGCGCGGTTGAACCGATTAAGCGCGCCAGCCGCTATTTGCTCATTTTAATGACCTGAATTGTACTGAATATTCGGTGACTAATTATGTACATACTCAAAATGTTTTGACCATGATTTTATCATTACATACTATGTCAAATGACTCCCAAACCTCCAAGAGTGAAGATGTAGAAATCCATTATTGCTTAGGCATGTAGATACGCCAAATATACTTAGTCAAAACGGTCCAGTACAACTCGATTACACATTTTCCTACGTCACTACTAAATTGGTGCTTGACAGAGATTGCATACTTCTTGTTAATTTCTTTCATAGTTGACACTGGAATGGTGCATGGAAGATAAGCATGCTCCGTGCTCAAAGATGACACACAAATTCGTGAGACATTTTGTTGGACAACTGTGATCCTTACCGGATCGCAGGTGACGGATAGCGAGCGGTCATCTCCACCGGTGGTCAGTTGGAAATATGCGCTCAGCGGGAATAAGCACTTTCAGACGATCACCGGAAATAATCCGTTATAAAATAAAATTTGCAAAGTTCAAAAGGTTATTCTGTCGAGGCAAGTGAGGATCACGTCTAAATAAGTATTTGCCAGGCTGGGCCAGCAACCCAATCTGGTTTTAATTTCTTATAGGAAAATGAAACTCTTGCTTCTTTTTCCGACTGGAAATTAAGACCTTCAGAAAATGTATCTCATAACACAGGCACAAATAACAGGTCACGCAGGTATGGACCGGACTTTCTCATCCTCGGCATTCGTCGTCTTTTACACGACACAAAAGTCTTGTTTTCTTCGCAATCTTTGCAAAAGTCTTGCTTTCTTCGCAATCACATTTGTAGCAGCACATGACAGGCTTCACGTCGCCAATGCTGTGTTGGGAAACCGCTGGACCGCTACCGGTACTGATAGATAAGTAGCAATAATTTCAAAGCAAGCAGTCTGGAACAGCCATGACAGACATCGAATACGGAGCGTCGTATAATCTGCTCTTCTGCACATAGAGTAGGGATATATGGGTAGAGTGTCGACTCAAAGAAGTATCTGTATACAGTGAAAATTTTTATATAAAAAGATTCAGTTTTTTGCGGAGATTACGTTCCCGTGGTCCACAAAATTTTGCCAATTTATATGCTACTGAGATGACTCTCCTATATAAGTAGTATGAAACAAGTTGGATAGCAAAATGAATTAACATTTGCTAATAAGCATCCTATCGAGGCGGAAATCAAGCTGATTATCAATGGAATTTCATGAACTTATTATAACTTATTATAATGGAAGTCTTCATGAAAAAGTCGCGATATTATTCGTGCTTTCTTGGCTGAAATTTCAAGTTTTTAATTCAATTTTCACCGGCATGATTTCATGATTCACTAAATTCATGTTTCATTTCTTGAATCTGAATAGTGAAGTAGACCCATTTACATCTTTCAAAGTTAATTGAAATCATTGTCTTTGATTGTGTCATTTTGCTCTACCAGTTTCAGGTTGCCTATGATGATCACGCTTAAGAAAATACTCTTGAGGTTGAGCATGAAAGCAATAGCAGGTCATTGAGTTGCTACAAACATTTCCTGTCCAAGGCTGTCATGACACGGACGATCTGCAAAATCAGTTCTTTCTGCTTTATGCCATCATGATCAGTCAATTCCGTTGTAATTTCTTCAAAACTGCATAAATTGTGCATATCTCACATTTGGAAACAATTCCGACTGTATTACTTTGACCAAAAAGGTACTTCGAGTCAGATACTCTCTTAACTTACCCGTGTCATGTATCGCCTGACTTGGAAACTGGTCAACTGTATTACTTCGGTTATAGATCTTTGTTCGTTCATTTGCTCTACGCAGTTTGTATATATGCTTGTCATACTGATTGCGTTTATAGATTTATTTTTGGGTAGCATTGTTGCCTATATTTTGTACATGTGGATTTCTTCTCTTTCTGAAGTCTTCGATGCCCAATTTGCTACCCTTGATAGATTCCTTATTTAAACAGGAGGAAATCCGCAACAATGAATGCCTCAAAAATTAGCGGGTTGTCTTCATTTTTCGGCTGCAGATTATTAGCTCTTGATATTTCTGGATATGATTTTAATTAATAATGTCATGCATTTATTGATTATTTTACTTCCGCTGTGTTGAGGAAATAATTAATATAAAAAATTTTTATCCAAAGAAAAGCAAATTGTGTTTCTATTCTAAAATAATTTCTAAATTTAGAAGCTTGTCGAAGAATTAATTTCAGTGGTTCTCAGCATAAAATGCGGAGTTATAGACATCAGGGTTGGAACCGGTCAGGGCTGGACCGGTGGTGAGCGTCATCAAAGCCGACTTGCGGAGCTGGACCGATGGTGAGCGTCATCAAAACCGGCTTGCGAGGTTGGACCGATGGTGAGCGTCATCAAAACCGGCTTGCGAGGTTGGACCGGTGGCCAGTGTCATCAAAACCGGCTTGCGGAGCTGGACCGATGGTGAGCGTCATCAAAACCGGCTTGCGAGGTTGGACCGATGGCGAGCGTCATCAAAACCGGCTTGCGGAGCTGGACCGATGGTGAGCGTCATCAAAACCGGCTTGCGGAGCTGGACCGATGGCGAGCGTCATCAAAACCGGCTTGCGAGGTTGGACCGATGGCCAGTGTCATCAAAACCGGCTTGCGAGGTTGGACCGATGGCCAGTGTCATCAAAACCGGCTTGCGGAGCTGGACCGATGGTGAGCGTCATCAAAACCGGCTTGCGAGGTTGGACCGATGGCGAGCGTCATCAAAACCGGCTTGCGGAGCTGGACCGATGGTGAGCGTCATCAAAACCGGCTTGCGGAGCTGGACCGATGGCGAGCGTCATCAAAACCGGCTTGCGGAGCTGGACCGATGGTGAGCGTCATCAAAACCGGCTTGCGAGGTTGGACCGGCGGCCAGCGTCATCAAAGACGGCTTGCGAGGCTGAACCGATGGCCAGTGTCATCAAAACCGGCGTGCGGAGCTGGACCGATGGTGAGCGTCATCAAAACCACCTTGCGAGGTTGGACCGGCGGCCAGCGTCATCAAAACCGGCTTGCGAGGTTGGACCGATGGCCAGTGTCATCAAAACCGGCTTGCGAGGTTGGACCGATGGCGAGCGTCATCAAAACCGGCTTGCGGAGCTGGACCGATGGTGAGCGTCATCAAAACCGGCTTGCGAGGTTGGACCGATGGCGAGCGTCATCAAAACCGGCTTGCGAGGTTGGACCGATGGCCAGTGTCATCAAAACCGGCTTGCGAGGTTTGACCGATGGCGAGCGTCATCAAAACCGGCTTGCGGAGCTGGACCGATGGTGAGCGTCATCAAAACCGGCTTGCGAGGTTGGACCGATGGCGAGCGTCATCAAAACCGGCTTGCGAGGTTGGACCGATGGCCAGTGTCATCAAAACCGGCTTGCGAGGTTGGACCGATGGCCAGTGTCATCAAAACCGGCTTGCGAGGTTGGACCGATGGCGAGCGTCATCAAAACCGGCTTGCGGAGCTGGACCGATGGTGAGCGTCATCAAAACCGGCTTGCGAGGTTGGACCGATGGCGAGCGTCATCAAAACCGGCTTGCGGAGCTGGACCGATGGTGAGCGTCATCAAAACCGGCTTGCGGAGCTGGACCGATGGCGAGCGTCATCAAAACCGGCTTGCGGAGCTGGACCGATGGTGAGCGTCATCAAAACCGGCTTGCGAGGTTGGACCGGCGGCCAGCGTCATCAAAGACGGCTTGCGAGGCTGAACCGATGGCCAGTGTCATCAAAACCGGCGTGCGGAGCTGGACCGATGGTGAGCGTCATCAAAACCACCTTGCGAGGTTGGACCGGCGGCCAGCGTCATCAAAACCGGCTTGCGAGGTTGGACCGATGGCGAGCGTCATCAAAGCCGGCTTGCGGGGTTGGACCGATGGCCAGCGTCATCAAAGCCGACTTGCGGAGCTGGACCGATGGCGAGCGTCATCAAAACCGGTTTGCGAGACTGAACCGATGGCGAGCGTCATCAAAACCACCTTGCGAGGCTGGACCGGCGGCCAGTGTCATCAAAGCCGGCTTGCTAGGCTGGACCGATGGCGAGCGTCATCAAAACCGGTTTGCGAGGCTGGACCGGCGGCCAGTGTCATCAAAACCGGCTTGCGAGACTGAACCGATGGCCAGTGTCATCAAAACCGGCCTGCGAGGCTGAACCGATGGCGAGCGTCATCAAAACCACCTTGCGAGGTTGGACCGGCGGTCAGCGTCATCAAAACCGGCTTGCGAGGCTGGACCGGCGGCCAGTGTCATCAAAACCGGCTTGCTAGGCTGGACCGATGGCGAGCGTCATCAAAACCGGTTTGCGAGGCTGGACCGATGGCCAGTGTCATCAAAACCGGCTTGCGAGACTGAACCGGCGGCCAGTGTCATCAAAACCGGCTTGCGAGGTTGGACCGGCGGCCAGCGTCATCAAAACCGGTTTGCGAGGCTGGACCGATGGCCAGTGTCATCAAAACCGGCTTGCGAGACTGAACCGATGGCCAGTGTCATCAAAACCGGCTTGCGGGGCTGGACCGATGGCGAGCGTCATCAAAACCGGCCTGCGAGGCTGGACCGATGGTGAGCGTCATCAAAACCGGCTTGCGAGGCTGAACCGATGGCCAGTATCATCAAAATCGGCTTGCGAGGCTGGACCGGCGGCCAGTGTCACCAAAACCGGCCTGCGAGGCTGGACCGATGGTGAGCGTCATCAAAACCGGCTTGCGAGGCTGGACTGATGGCGAGCGTCATCAAAACCGGCTTGCGGAGCTGGACTGATGGCGAGCGTCATCAAAACCGGCTTGCAAGGCTGGACCGATGGCGAGCGTCATCAAAGCCGGCTTGCGAGGCTGGACCGATGGTGAGCGTCATCAAAACCGGCTTGTGGAGCTGGACCGATGGCGAGCGTCATCAAAACCGGTTTGCGAGGCTGTACCGATGGTGAGCGTCATCAAAACCGGCTTGCGAGGCTGGACCGATGGCGATCTTCATCAAAACCGGCTTGCGAAGTTGGACTGACGGCCAGCGTCATCAAAACCGACCGGTCGGTGGTCGGCTTATTAAAGGCTGTCGGTTTTGCCTGGTGGCTGCCGTCTCTGTCCCGATTGTTTAAGGCTTTGCTCGTCAGACATTATTTGGTTAGCTTATGCCATTAGACATAATCAGGGACATCTATGATATAGGATGTCTAAGAGACGTTCAACTCCCACACCATGCACTGGACTGGAGGCCAGTGACTTCGATAAACTTGATTAATGACGGTGGTGTGTATCTGGATAGAACCATGGAACAAGTTGTAAACAATTCACTTCATTATTGTAAAATGCAGAAGAATCTAGCTGAATTGATTGCTGAACATACTAATTAATGCGCCCGGCCTAGGCTTGCAGAGAAATTGTCGGAAGAATCTGTGCAGTATACATGCACAGATGCAAGCATACCATCGATGGTCAATTTCAAATAAATTCTGACTTTCAATTGTCATTGATTTTCTCATTGTCTTATCTAAATCCTACTCCTGCATAATAATTTGGACCACTGGTGGACTTTATTCGAGAATTCATGAGCAATATGAAGCGATGTAACATGTGTGGTTTATTTCCGTCCTTGTATTATTCCCGCCCCATTGCCGTAATGATTTTTTTGCCAGGATAAGGACCGTACTAAAATGGGTTCAAATTTAGGCATCTATTTCTCATCTAGCCCTTTTAAACAATTAAATATCTATGGTCGCGACACAAGAGCAAAAATTAAAATCGTCAGTAGGCATAGAAATAGAATGAGCCACGCATTGACAGAGAAGCATCTGTCAGCCAGGGATGCGGAGTCGGAGTCCTATCGAATGATAGGACTTCGGCCTATAACTAGACCCGAAATATAATACAAACAAATTATTTATTCTTCTTCATATAGCTGTCACTGTCTTTATGTCAACTTTCTCCGTCAAACAAAAGTAGAGAGACAGCAGTGCATGCAAAGCTTGTAATTATTGAGGGAATAACCCGTGATTGTGAAAAAGGATTGTCGTTTCACTCGGTGATTCAGCAGAGAAGATAAGCCTTCCTAGCCTCGATCACACATACGCACCAAAGGCAATAATAATAATAAGCGTTTTATTGAAGCATGAATAGAAATCATTCTTTACAAAATTAGTGCTTTTTACATTGTAATCATAAGCTAATGAAACAGTTATGGGAAAGTTTGTGTCAGAAAGTTATATCGGATTGGTTGAAAATGAGAATTTGAAGATACGGTGTTCCAGGAAATTACTTGAGATCTATATCGCGAAGACTTTGATTGAAGAGAGATGTGCAGTATGGAATGAGCGAATTGGCTCTTCGGCGAGTTTTACAGATAGGCTGTTGAAGATGACGTGAGAAAGTCAAACGTTTGGTGAAGAGATCGTGTAAAATATTGTCGGGACTTTCAAACTTTTCAAAAGTTTTAAGGGCTCTAGATATTCTTCTCTCTTTCAATGAAGGAAACTTTTGACAGTCACAGTTGAAACCGCAGATAATTCCATGACAACGCTTGCGAATTTTTTCTAATTTATTGGCTTCTTGTTCATTGAGCGATACGAATAACTGACAGTTATATTCCAGCACACCAAGGACAAAAAATTGTGGTAAACTTGGATGAGATCATCTTTAGTCACTCCTTGAAATTTCTTTAGTCTCTTGAGAGGAAATATGCGGCGACTTGCTCTTCTACAAATGAAATCTATATGATTTCGCCACTTCAAATCGTGAGAAAAAATTGTGCCAAGGATTTTTAGTTCGTTAACGAGCATATCAGATGTAAAATTGACATGGAGGTTTTTCGTTGTTGTTATCATTACCTTTGACTTATTTTCATTCAATTTCAAACCACCAGGCTTTTGTGTTGTGTATTTCCTTTTGTATCATTTCCTCCAAATTGACCTTCTGATGGAATGGGAGTGATATCACAACATCGTCATTTATACGGATTTCGCAATCAACTTAGATCATTACCCATGCTGTTCCTGAATTGCCCAATACGGTAGAACCTTAAAATCGTGGAAAGTCATCAATCACGAACGCTTGATTTGCTTTTTCTTCAATATGACCTATATCGCATTTATGTGAATCACTGACATCATGATCACATTTTATTTGTTCCTCGGATTTTGATTATAAATTGAAGGCCTCCTCACAGATGATGCACTATAATCACGAGATGTCTAATATAAGAGATAAAAATATATTGACATCGGTAGCCACTCTTTACGAGGACATTGCAACACTGGTTGCTCTTTTCCACCTAAATCTTGATAAAGGATTTTCCGAAGGAATGGATATTCAAACGATTCTTGCTTAACTTTTATCATTTTCATTTGTTATACCAATCAAATATCAATTTTCAACGTTTTAATTTGTTTTTTGTTCGATTCTGATTGCATCATCGGTAGATTTTCTTTATGTCTTTTACTTGTAGCCTATAACAATGAATATAGCATGGGACATATTGCTGCAATGACTGTCGTAGCAAGTAAAATCATCACTGATCAGTTATCACTTAGTCCATGACTGCTTTTAGCAAAGGAAATAGATTATCAATAATTTTTTAATCAATAATCAATAAATAACTTGTTTCACGGTTTTATCCAGATGTGCAAAAACAACTGTCATTAATCAAATCTACCAAAGTCAGTGGCCTCCAGTCCAGTACATGGTATGGGAGTTGAACGTCCCTTAGATATCTTACATTAATCATAGATGTCCCTGACATAATCCAATTTCCACATAGCATGCGGACCAGTCACGCGTATGAAATTGGCGAAGCCAACCGGTGGAACCATCTTTTTTATTACAGCGAAATTCTATTCGAAACAGCTTGTACGTTATCAATTTCAGCCTCCTGATAATGAATCTGATCATGTTAGGCAAAGCAAAGCTGATTGTGTTATTATTCTCTAAATTTTGAAGTACGACGTATGTCATAAAGCTGATGGATAGCTAGTCGATAGAATTAATTTCATTGGTTTTCTACTAGATTTTCAGCATAAAATGCGGAGTTAGTTGCGGTCTATCATTATAAGTAACAGGAAATTAATTGAAGGCTTTATAGGCCAATTAGTGATAATATGCACTGCGAATATTTAGGCAATTACCTTCTTTCTAGTACTTGAACAATTGGATGTAATATTGAGTTCATACCGAAGAAGTACAATAAATTTCAAGATATTTCACTCATTGATTTTTTTATTTGCTTTATTTTCAACTTTCAGAGCAGAGAGTTACTCACAATGAACTGTGAAGTGACCCTGTACGTGTGAGTACATATGCAGAGTAAATAATTGTGAATAATAAAATATACTAAATAAAAAAAACATTGTGACAGCAAATAATTCAATCCGTTGTTAAACGTCAATTGCGAATTTTCTCGATTAATAGCCATGGAATGAACATGGATGCTAAATAATCAGGAAATAGCTTCTGATGTCCATTCAAATAATCGAAAATATGGTGATGACGGCGAATTTCCTAAGACAATGGCTTTGTATAAGTCGCACGAATTCATTGTCAAGTGATCACTCCTACACGGAAAATGTTCCAATCATCAAAACAACATGTTGATACTATTATGATCAAGAAATTTCGCATTGAACAAGAAGTACATTACTTTCTATTGAGGAATCACGTCAGAACTGCATGTTTGTCACTCGAATTTACAAACATATTCGAATGATTGAATATAATTCGACTGACAAACATGCAGTTTTGACGTGGTTCCACGTTTGAAAGTAACAGGCAAACTAGAAACCGTGAAGGCTTTGCACAAGCACGATTTGTTGTTGCCACACCGGTGTTACAGTACTCACTCTCCCTCTGCTTCAGTTTCCTACCGGTTTTCCTGCGGTTTTAAGTTTCCTACTAGGAAAATGAGACCAAGGACTCTTTTTCCCAGTAGGAATATAAAACCAAGATTACAATTTCCGATCGGAAAATAAAACTGAGGGAAACTGAATATCGTAACACCGGTTTCAGAAACCGCGGTATCCATCATCAGTAGCGATAATACAACAAGCGGACAGGGTTATATACAATTTTGGACATGAAATCGGTGATGAACACATCTAAAAAAGAAACCCGGACAGTCGCGACACAAGAGCAAAAATTAAAATCGTCATTAGGCATAGAAATAGAATGAGCCACGCATTGACAGAGAAGCATCTGTCAGCCAGGGATGCGGAGTCGGAGTCCTATCAGTTTTGCTGGAGTGGGAGTCCTATCAAATGATAGGACTTCGGCCTATAACTAGACCCGAAATATAATACAAACAAATTATTTATTCTTCTTCATATAGCTGTCACTGTCTTTATGTCAACTTTCTCCGTCAAATAAAAGTACAGAGACAGCAGTGCATGCAAAGCTTGTAATAGTTGAGGGAATGAACCGTGATTGTGAAAAAAGGATTGTATTTTCACTCGGTGATTTAGTAGAGAAGACAAGCCTTCTTAGCCTCGATCACACCTACGCGCCAAAGGTCACATCAGAGACAAAAATGAAATATTAGTTTGTTTGAGAACATAATTACCTCTTACCCTCACGTCAATCGTGTGTGATGTGTCCTCTAAAGCGCATATTAAAATCGAAAGTGTACGTATTTTTGAAGAAGGATGAGGATTTTCCTGCCTGGTAGAGATTGGAGAAAAACCGTGTGAAGCACACATCAACAGGATGGGAGGAGCCGAGTCGTATGCATCCAACTGAAAGCGACATTTGATAAACTTCATCGAAAATGATTGATAATTGATACATCAATGATCACTAAAATAGGTTCAGGTAAGCCTATAATGATCTGTGATGCAGGTTACCAGTTAATGTTTCAAAAAACTAGGCTTTATACATGCATATTGGCCACCCGGAATCCTATCAAAAGCCGGAGTCCTATCAACACCCTGAGTCGGAGTCCTATCAAAATGATAGGACTCCGAATCCCTGCTGTCAGCAAACATAGAAATAGAGTTGTTCACCAACTGAAATAAATGTAAAAGTTTGGATGATGTTCGATTGTTCATGAGTTTTTGGCGCGATTTCATGATTTGTTCGGCCGCTGAAATTGAACAATGTACTCACAAAATCAACGTCTCGACTTACATATGCTGGAAGAATGTTCACAGCCGCGATAAATTTTGTTCAAAGACGGTCTTCGTTTCTTTCTCAAAGTCAGAGCTGCTTGAATTTTTGCGCTTGAGACAGAACATATCCTGCTTGTACACTGCAAGTGATCGTAGACTGACAGGACGCTGAGAAATATAATCTTCAGCGACAGGAAGTTGAACTATTTCATTGTTGCTTTTCTTCGACAACAAAAGAAAACAACCGTTACAGATGGCCCATGGCAAATCTGAGTTCCTTCTCTTGTACCCAATGATAACATACTTCCTTATAGATTCCTCATCTACATCTAATAGATGATAAATCAGCTCGCACGTATTGCAATATCTCATTTACCCGTTGATTTTACGAGTACAAGTTTGTACAGCTGCTCATCTGATCGCAATCAGCATAATAAATGAGACCAATTCACTTCAGTCAATCGAACATGATTGCACCTGGTCAGATGTTGACACCGTAACTCCAATTGAAATCAATATCGGTATGTAACAATCAATGAATCAATATCGGGTGTGAAGCCTATATCCGAATGAAGAAGCATGACCTAAAGTACGTACCACACTAAAATATATAAATGTTATGATTCAATTTACATGAGCAATGTGCATGTACAAACATAACAACTGTGAAATGTGTACAAATGACTGTAAAATGATTCAGCATAGTACGAGTACTTATTGCAACCTGCAGATATGTATTTACACATGTACTTGATAATTACAAACATTAAACCTATAAACTATTAAACCGGCATCTTCAGCTGATGTAATATAACACTAGGAAGTTGAGACTTGGTTTATTAGATACCTTCAAATTGGTTCATAATATAAAACATCTCGATAATTCGAATAGTTTCTGAGAAAAATGGCCTTAAAAATATGAAAATGCCGCCATTTTGAAAATTTGAATTTTCTCAAATACTAGAAATAGGAAGATATAATACTTTCCATTTTCTGATAGCCCAGACCATTCTTTAAAAAGTTTTGTTGACGACATATTTTTAATCTGAAGCATGATTCGGGCACGGTGAGGCATATGGCCTGGCTGTATGTAAACTGGCAAACTTGGACGTATGTGAAGTTAGCGGAACCACCCAGCGGAGCCATTTTTGTTATAGCTTAATTTTAATCAAAACAGCTGCCATGTTGTCAATTTCAGTCTCCTGATTACGAATCTGAGCTCAGATTTTACAAATTCACAGTCATTTTTGAGAAAATCAAGTTTGAAGATGAAAGTGGTTCCGCAAAGTGATTTGCAAAACTCACCCGCATTGCAAAGATATTCCTCTATGTGGGTCCGCTGTGTGTTGTCTGTATGTTGTGCGTCTTCTTCAAACATCTATTGACTTCAGAGGCACAGCAGCATGCACCGAGAAGGGAAGCGCACAAGAGCTAATTCCACATTGTGATGGTGCAATAGAATTGTGATGTAATAAATGATGGTTCGGCTGATCTGGAGAGGGTTGGATTTTGCTGAGATTCCGATCAAATCCTTGAAAACTGAAAAATTAATTTTTCTCGGCAAATACTTATCCTCCCGTGAAATCGGACGGCAAACCGTGATCAGTGAAGCAATTCCCTTGTCTTGGTATGTCTATTGCAGTGATTCTCTGCAAAAATTAGAATTTGAAATTTTAATGCCATTAGGTGGTTCCGCGAACTTCGCAGCGGACCCACATAGAGGAATATCTTTCCAATGTGGGCGAGTTTTGCAAATCTGATTGCAGATTTGTGATTAGGAGCTTCAAATTAGTAGGAGAGGATGGATTTTGCTGATAAATTCTCTGTATTAAAAAATGGTTCCGCTAAGTTCACAATCAGCTTGCAGAAAAAGTGACATTCCGATTTCCGGGTGAAATCCGCATTGTTTTGAAAGATGAGGCACATATTCGTGATCAGCACAACAAAATTGATCGGGTAGTGACCAAAAGAAATTGATTTACTGCGTCAATCAGCGAGACTCAGCAATTGGTTCCGCTGGATGGTTCCGCTATCTTCACAGCGGAACCACTTTTATCTTCATACTTGATTTTCTCAAAAATGACTGTGAATTTGTAAAATCTGAGCTCAGATTCGCAATCAGGAGACTGAAATTGACTACATAGCAGTTGTTTTGATTAGAATTAAGCTATAACAAAAAATGGTTCAGCTGGATGGTTCGTCTACCTAAAAGTCACAGTAAACCGTGAGATTTCTTTAATTGAACCTGTTCGGGCTCTCTCCCAAATCATGAATTGAACACCTGTTACATGTGACCGTCTTCATTGAATAATAAAAGGATTTCAAATATGAATTTATACACCAAAAATCGGTCAGAGCAAACGATTTTTAAAAACTAGTTACACTAGACAAAGCAGGTTTAATTAGGTTAAAAGGCATTGAAATTGACAACAATAAAACCTCTAGAATGGAAATTAAGCTTCATGCAATACACAATAACGGCACATAAATCGCACGCATTTTCACTTAGATGCACCTGCCAACGTCTGTATCATTGGTTTAGAATTAGTCACATGAGCAAATCGAAGCTTTTAATTGGTGGTTCATGCCCCAACTTAGTTCCCCCGGATGTGCCGCGACCTTGAGTCAATTTCCATTCTAGCCAACCTCAGATAAACAGTTTATTTCTATGTTAAAAGGTGAATGTCTTACGTAATATAGATACAAATCAATAAAATTCAATGTACAATGGACTGAACATGAATGGAACATATACAGCTAGTGAAACCACAAACTACTAGTAGCAGCCTAAAAGCGCAGAAATACTAACAGGAAGAGAGTTTAGACACAATAACTTGCTAATGGCCTAACGCAGTCACATTAGCACCCATACCCAACTGAACTTCAATTTTTAAAAAAGACGACAATTATAGAACGACCCATAGAATTTCATTTGTTTGTTGAGTTTAGGACTCAATTTTTTAATGTAAAAAGCTTCTTTGATATTTAGAGCAAATCCATCACTATCTGATGCCAGGATTTTGAAATTTTCAGGATCGCCGAGATTTTGGACTTATGCTCCTTAACTCTAATGTTTAGGTGTCTGAGAGTCTTATCAATGTAGGTAAAGCGAGGATCAACCTCACATGTGAAACAATATACAACACCTGATTTCAACATTAAAGGAGTTCTGTCCTTGTTCGAAAAGTAGCTTTTCAAATTTGTGCAAGTGAACACCCACCTAACTTTGCTATCAATCGGATAGCAAGGATAAACAAACAAACGCAAAGCAGCCTGTTGTGCAATCTAGATATTTTAAGATAGTTTGGGACATTCCGAACCGTAATGACGAGCCCTTGTAGGGCGAAACGCAGCGCCTACGGCTGCAAAGAAAAAATCTGCGTCTATATAACTTCAATTGTTTCATGTTGCATTTGAAGCGATATGCTGCAGGCATATTTAGTAAAGAACACCGACAAAAATGCACTTGAAGCGGAAATGGCGAAAACTCTTTTTGACTGCTGGACTTTGAAATGACATTATCAATCTTGAAAGGACGGGTCAGACCTATAACTTCAAGTAAATTGGTCTGTCGCATCGAGGATCATTAGTGAAACCTTCCTTGAAGCGCTTCGACAAAAACAGCCGATTAAAATGGTGGTTTCTCTATTCCTGTTTCAAGTAATTGCTGGTGACCTCAAACAGACAAGGCACTTCAAATTTCATGAGCCGCACGCCTCATCAATTCAAACAGACGAAACAGTTTGAAATACATAAGCCGCATACCTAATTATTGTCTATTTGCGAGTTCACAATGTGCTGTATTTCAGAATTCAAAATGTGAAAGTGCACCAATAACGATAGGCGATAGCCGACAGATTTGAAATTTGGCATGCACATCGGAATGACAATGATATAAAGAATTTTTTGCGTCTTAACTGCGCTTAAAAAACCAGGAAAAGCAGGCCATGTTCGTATGAGGCTCAGGCTACTTATTATGAATGAACTTTTATTAACCGAGTCATATTTTTAAACGTTTTATTTCTCTTGAAATCGATCAGCTTAATTCGATAATATAAAAGTGTCGTTACCTAGTTTTCAATTTCCCACTGGGCAACATGACCACTTTGAGGGGGCAAGGTGACCATTTGGTTACCTAGTTAGTATGTAGAAAAATACCCTGCTTGACATCGTCTGTGTCTCTTTGCTGTGTGATCCGGTTGATAACAGTCACTGAAACTTCGCACAATTGGACGTGTTTAATGTTGAACTGGCTGCTCATTGTTCGATTGCTATGGTATTATGTCAGCAGATTGTGCCATTTCATTAGTGATACATGTTCCAATGTTTCCTTTCTAGTCAAACAGAAGAAGAGACGACCGTTCTAATTCTGTGGTCTAGTGTGTCACCGATTCCCTTCTCTGTGCGCTGTTCTGATCGCTGTGGCCACATAATTTGACAGGTCGTCTCTTCTTCTGCTTGACTAGAAAGGAAGCATTGGAACATGTAACGTCAATGAAATGCACTATCTGCTGACATAGTACCACAGCAATCAAACAATGAGCAGCCAGTTCAACTTCAAACATTTATTGTTTTACAAATAGCGTTTTTGCATCACTCGACGTTACGAACCTCTGCCCTAGCATCCCAATCACAGAATTAGATTGTTTAATCGTATCACTTTGCTAGAAGTGCAAACTGATTCAAACAGATGGCACATACAGGAACTTATTAAGTGTGCAAAAAGAAATTTTCAATACCTTACAGAGATAGGAAAAATATTCGTGCGTCGCTTGCGGATTGCTCTGAATTCCTTCAAAATGCTCCGATCACCACGACTCCTTCAGATTCGAAGAATTCAGATCATTGCGCAAAAGTTTTCTCGATAATGTTGGGTACTCCGATCATTTTAAAAAAAGTTAGCAGGTGCATGAAAAAACGTTCACATACTTCTGTAGAACTTGACATCGTCTGTGTTTCTTTGCTGTGTGATCCGGTTGATAGCAGTCACTGAAACTTTGCACAATTTGGCGTGTTTAATGTTGAACTGACTGCTCATTGCTCGATTGCTGTGGTATTTAGTCAAGAGATTGTGCCATTTCATTAACGTTGCATGTTGCAATGCTTCCCTTCTAGTCAAGAGACGATCTGTCTAATTCTGTGATCCCAATACATCGAGAAAACTTTTGCGCAATGATCTGAATTCTTCGAATCTGAAACGTGTGTGAAGTTAGCACCGCCATCTTGAAAATGGAATGTGCCAGTCAAACCAACGGTCAGAATCGATCTAGATGGAGTGTGCCAGCATGTGCCACCCATTATTTTGAAAGAATTCCCCCTAGTTTAGGAAAAATCGCTGCTCGAAAGTTCGACATGGCGGTGATGTGAAGCTAGCACCGCCACTAAAACTTTTTTTCCAAAATACACAATCAAAACATACAAAACACGCACAACAGATAGAAGACCATGAAAAACATTGTGCCAGCAAGTTTCAGCACCTAAATCCCCGTACTTGCTGAGAAATTAGTCCCCGAAGCCACAAAATGGCGGTGATGTGAAGTTAGCACCGCCACTGCAGTCTCTTTTTAAATACGCAAATAAAACGTACGAAGCAAGACAGCAGATAGGAGACCATCAAAAACATTGTGCCAGCAAGTTTCTTCTCCTAAGACGCCGTACTTGCGGAGAAATTAGCCCCCGAAAGCTCAATGCGCTGGCGGTGATGTGAAGTTGGCACCGCCACTAAAACTTTTTTTCCAAAATACACAATCAAAACATACAAAACACGCACAACAGATAGAAGACCATGAAAAACATTGTGCCAGCAAGTTTCAGCACCTAAATCCCCGTACTTGCTGAGAAATTAGTCCCCGAAGCCACAAAATGGCGGTGATGTGAAGTTAGCACCGCCACTGAAGTCTTTTTTTTAAAATACGCAAATAAAACGTACGAAGCAAGAACAGCAGATAGGAGACCATCAAAAACATCGTGCCAGCAAGTTTCTTCTCCTAAGACGCCGTACTTGCGGAGAAATTAACCCCCGAAAGCTCAATGCGCTGGCGGTGATGTGAAGTTGGCACCACCATCTTGAAAAATGGAATGTGCCAGTCAAACCAACGGTCAGAATCGATCTAGATGGAGTGTGCCAGCATGTACCACTCGTTTATTTCACGAAAAACCCACCACAGTTGGTGGAAAACCAACCCGAATGCTCAATGGCGGTCATGTGAAGTTGGCACCGCCAGTAAATGTTTTTTCCAAAATTGGGACCACTCAATGGAGGTATTGTAAAATTTTCCACTTCAACATTAAATTGTTTGCTTACTGGCTATACAGATATCAATGCAAATGCGAATATCTCGACAGGTGAATACCGTCATGTGCCTGAACTGTTAACAGAAAGCTGAAGCTATTACTTCGTTCAAAACTCTGTAAGACAGTGAAGGCATTTGACGAGTATATGCAATGGCATAACTAGGAAAACTTACTTTCTTATTAAAGGCCATTGATGAATAGCATTCGATTCGTTTATGTTTCCCCGCATGAAGGAGGAGAGTTCGCGACTTACAACGGCAAAACTATTGGTAATAGTTTGAATTTTTCATTTGACCAACGACGTCCCATGATTGGTCAGTTTTCGGTTACCATATGATCAATATATCGATAAACATTTTCATCTGTTTGCCTTGGAAAATATATTCACGGCATGCGATTAATTACAGCCTGTACAACTTAAAACAAGAATGATTAAATAGATGTGCTTAACACACACCTGTGGAATTCTAAAAATTCCCGCAATTTTGTGCAGATCGAGAGAAGAGATAAAAATTTTCCAGACAATTAATTGGGTTATACAAACCAGCCCTTCGAATGTTTTTCAAAACCTCGATGGGTAACCATCGTCAAGAAGGCTGGGTCATCCTCAATTTAATGAGAATCTGTTTCCACTGTAGGTTAGAACCTACTCTATGGTTTGAACGATGTAGTTTGATAATTCCTTTCCAAAAAAGATTGCGCACATTGGAAAGCATAGAGTAAGTATATTAGGATATCCCATATATCCCTACTCTATGTTTGAAAGCACCACAAACTCAATTGAGCATCATGCTTCTTCGATGAAGCAGTCTGACAACACTGGAAATATGCCCTTCGATCTCCTAATGTTATTGCTTCAATTGTTCATCAAGATCATCAAATGTGATAAAGATGTACGCACATCATGACACTAATAATGTTATAGATATTGCCAAAATTGTTTTCTATCAATGTTTCAATTGACTTCAAGAATTTCTGATTCACTGGATGTGCAAGCATAATCAAAATTAAAGGGATATTGAGACTCATCTACTTCATATGATCTAGCTAGAAGTCACAATATCTAATCTATTCGTAGAGTATTTTCATTATTTCATAAACACATTTATTTAATCATTCTTGTTTTAAGTTGTACAGGCTGTAATTAATCGCATGCCGTGAATATACTTTCCAAGGCAAACAGATGAAAATGTTTATCGATATATTGATCATATGGTAACCGAAAACTGACCAATCATGGGACGTCGTTGGTCAAATGAAAAATTCAAACTATTACCAAAAGTTTTGCCGTTGTAAGTCGCGAACTCTCCTCCTTCATGCGGGAAACATAAACGAATCGAATGCTATTCATCAATGGCCTTTAATAAGAAAGTAAGTTTTCCTAGTTATGCCATTGCATATACTCGTCAAATGCCTTCACTGTCTTACAGAGTTTTGAACGAAGTAATAGCTTCAGCTTTCTGTTAACAGTTCAGGCACATGACGGTATTCACCTGTCGAGATATTCGCATTTGCATTGATATCTGTATAGCCAGTAAGCAAACAATTTAATGTTGAAGTGGAAAATTTTACAATACCTCCATTGAGTGGTCCCAATTTTGGAAAAAACATTCACTGGCGGTGCCAACTTCACATCACCGCCATTGAGCTTCCGGGTAGGTTTTCCACCGACTGTGATGGGTTTTTCGTGAAATAAACGAGTGGCACATGCTGGCACACTCCATCTATATCGATTCTGACCGTTGGTTTGACTGGCACATGCATTTTTCAAGATGGCGGTGCCAACTTCACATCACCGCCATTGAGCTTTCGGGTTGGTTTTCCACCGACCGTGGTGGGTTTTTCTTGAAATAAACGCGCGGCACATGCTGGCACACTCCATCTAGATCGATTCTGACCGTTGGTTTGACTGGCACATTCCATTTTTCAAGATGGCGGTGCCAACTTCACATCACCGCCAGCGCATTGAGCTTTCGGGGGCTAATTTCTCCGCAAGCACGGCGTCTTAGGAGAAGAAACTTGCTGGCACAATGTTTTTGATGGTCTCCTATCTGCTGTTCTTGCTTCGTACGTTTTATTTGCGTATTTTAAAAAAAAGACTGCAGTGGCGGTGCTAACTTCACATCACCGCCATTTTGTGGCTTCGGGGACTAATTTCTCAGCAAGTACGGGGATTTAGGTGCTGAAACTTGCTGGCACAATGTTTTTCATGGTCTTCTATCTGTTGTGCGTGTTTTGTATGTTTTGATTGTGTATTTTGGAAAAAAAGTTTTAGTGGCGGTGCTAACTTCACATCACCGCCATGTCGAACTTTCGAGCAGCGATTTTTCCTAAACTAGGGGAATTCTTTCAAAATAATGGGTGGCACATGCTGGCACACTCCATCTAGATCGATTCTGACCGTTGGTTTGACTGGCACATTCCATTTTTCAAGATGGCGGTGCCAACTTCACATCACCGCCAGCGCATTGAGCTTTCGGGGGCTAATTTCTCCGCAAGTACGGCGTCTTAGGAGAAGAAACTTGCTGGCACAATGTTTTTGATGGTCTCCTATCTGCTGTCTTGCTTCGTACGTTTTATTTGCGTATTTAAAAAGAGACTGCAGTGGCGGTGCTAACTTCACACACGTGAATCTGAAGGAATTTTGGCGATCGGAGCATTTTGAAGCATTCACACCAATCTGCAAACAACACCATCGCAAGCTGTGCCATCGCTTTGAATCAGTTTGCACTTGTAGCAAAGTGATGCGCTTAAACAATATAATTCTGTGCACTAGACGCAGACCCAAATGAACCAACAATGCGAGATTTATCGATAGACTGGAATTCCACGGAAGCGAGTTGCAGCACTGTTGCAACCACAGACATAGATTTTCCGACATTAATGTAGAAATATGCAGATCAAATGTAGAATATGCGAGCTAGATATCACTGTTTGCAAATGAAATATTATTTTCAGATCAAATGTAGACATATGCAGTATGAAATGTGGGGGCATAGAAATGGATGAGATCAAATGTAGCTGCTCATTAGTAAATTGTACAGACTAATCGTCAACCCCTATAGAGACTAACATTTAGGATGATTTTGAATATATTGTCTTGGCTATTTTTCATTATTTGATTGTAGTTGGAAAGAGCCAATATAGAATGATGGTGGTTATATTTTCTTTTTCTTACTTCTTACAATTAATTTCAGTTAACATCCGTTAACTATCTTCAGGTAAAAAGGAAGGAAATATGGTCTAGTATAAAATTTAAAATTCACACCGACGTCTATGTCATAATAACATAATATTGAATGCAAAAGGGGGAAGGGCAATGGACCATGACATTTGGGGTTGTGGAAGTAGGAGTTCAAGCCAGGGGAAATCAAGTCTTCGATGTCATTCAGTAGACGGCAGTCGAGATTATCGAAGACATAACGAGCTCACATTTGACCAAATAAAGTCTGACCTACGATTGCGTGAACCCAATCAATTTCACATCTCCATTTTCTGATTATGTAGTTTTCTTGATGGAGAAATGACTTCAATGAAAAAGCTTGAAGATGTCCAATGAGCATTGAAGCTCATTTTAATTTTGATAATCCTGCAGCTCAGTCTGGAGATAGTGTTGAATCTCCTTCAAGATCTCTTCAAAATACATCGGGAGGGCCCCTTCAATTTTGAGCAACTAGTCTGGAGCACTTTCTCTCATTGCCTTCGTTGCTTCGTCGCTTTCAAGACGATTTCGGTCCCATTACAGATCATCAAATTAGTCAAAAATCGTCAAAGTAAAATCCGGGAAGTCATCGCACGGCCCCAACTGCCACATCTCTCCATCAAGAAAGCTGCATAATCAGAAAATGTAGATGTGAAGTTGATGAGGCTCACGCAATCTCAGCTCAGACACTTTACTTGCTCCCTTCATGCATGTCTTCGATAATTTCCACTGTCGTCTACTGAATGACATCGAAGACTTGATTTCCCGTAGTTTGGACTCCTATTTCCACAACCCCAAATGTCATGGTTCATTACCTCCAGTTAATGCATATTTTATCTTAAATAATGTTTGCATCAAATCGCATCAATTTGTTTTATCTTTTCAATTCTCGACTTGGTTGGCACAATACATTAGAGAAACCATATTACATGATGAATAAATAATAATAAAAGGTACGAATTTGTCATCATCATCATCATCCTAAATGTTGGTCTCTATAGGGATTGACGATTAATCTGTACAATTTACTAATGAGCAGCTACATTTGATCTGTATATTTCTACAATTGATTACATCCATGTATGCAGTCATGTTTTGCCCGAGGATGTATGATGTCTTCTGCTTGTGTTCCCTCTCTCTCTCTTTGTGTTGCCGTTGCCGGCTTTGCTGTGGTCTGTTGTGTGTGACGTCATTCTGCTGCTTTATTTGATCGCGACATCTTCTCTCTTCCCAGCTCTACCTTTGACGTCATTATTAGTGAAAATGTGACTATACAGCTGAGACTCGTGTCTCACGCGCGCCTATTAATTGAATGCTGACTGAGTAATCAAATAGAAACAGAATCGACACAACACGCTTGTCCGTCTTTTTCCTTCTACAATCCATTTCTATGCTTCCATCACAGAATTAGATTGTTTAATCGTATCACTTTGCTAGAAGTGCAAACTGATTCAAACAGATGGCACATACAGGAACTTATTAAGTGTGCAAAAAGAAATTTTCAATACCTTACAGAGATAGGAAAAATAGTCGTGCGTCGCTTGCGGATTGCTCTGAATTCCTTCAAAATGCTCCGATCACCACGACTCCTTCAGATTCGAAGAATTCAGATCATTGCGCAAAAGTTTTCTCGATAATGTTGGGTACTCCGTATTAAAACTCCATTGGGTACTCCATTATTAAAAAAGTTAGCAGGCGCACGAAAAAATGTTCACAAACTTCTTTGTAGAACGTGACATCGACTGTGTCTCTTTGCTGTGTGATCCGGTTGATACCAGTCACCGAAACTTCGCACAATGTGGCGTGTTTAATGTTGAACTGGCTACTCATTGTTCGATTGCTATGGTATTATGTCAGCAGATTGTGCCATTTCATTACCGTTACATGTTGCAATTCTTCCTTTCTAGTCAAACCATATAATTAGACAGGTCGTCTCTTCTTCCGTTTGACTAGAAGGGAAACATTGGAACATGTAACGTAAATGAAATGGCACAATCTGCTGACTAAATACCATAGCAATCGAACAATGAGCAGCCAGTTCAACATTAAACACGCCACAAGTTTCAGTAACTGGTATCAACCGGATCACACAGCAAAGAGACACAGACAATGTCAAGTTTTACGGAGAAGTTTGTGAACGTTTTTTTATGTGCCTGCTAACTTTTTTTAAAATGATTGGAGGACCTAACATTATCGAGAAAACTTTTGTGCAATGATCTGAATTCTTCGAATCTGAAGGAATCGTGGTGATCGGAGTATTTTGAAGGAATTCAGAGCAATCCGCGAGCGACGCACGACTATTTTTCCTATCTCTGTAAGGTATTGAAAATTTCTTTTTGCCCACTTAATAAGTTCCTGTATGTGCCATCTGTTTGAATCAGTTTGCACTTCTAGCAAAGTGATGCGATTAAGCAATCTAATTCTGTGAGTCAAACAGAAGAAGAGACGACCTGTCTAACTCTGTTTGTAAAATGCTGTTTCAATCGCGTTTTCATTGTTTTTGATGTTCCTCGACAAACGAGGCTAAACAGACGACACACTGAATAAAATACACTGCATTCTATGATATGCAGGATCCGTTACTGTCATGACATTCACTAAATTTGCAATTATTCACAAGACAGTCGCCATGTTTGCGAAAACGCAGATGTGAAGACAATGTTTTTGATTTGTAAGTTGTGCATAAATATTCATTCAGCTTACATTTATTCAAGTTTCTGCGAATTTCTCGTACTTGACTATCACTGCATAGCGGAAGAGTTAAGAAAACCATTGTATACAGTGCATATCTCCAGTGCATATCTCCATTGCATTACCAGAGAGGCGAGAAAGCAAACATTGCCATGCGAAATTTTTCATGCTATTGTATTGCATGATTTCTCTTTCAATCCATGGGTCCCATATTAATCAAAAGCAATCAATCCTTTCGTGTTTGTGTCATAATGTTTATCATCTGCATGCTAATATTCGGCATCATTTTACAATCTTGCTTGCAGGAACCCTAAAAACACACTTTACTTAGTTGAATGTTGATCCTCGTGGCCTCTCATCTGATCAACATTACGTCACAACTCAAGTCTGACAGACTTAATTAAATAAATGTTCTCTCTGTCATTTCCTCTGACTCCGTGAACATCACTTCCTCACAATTATCGCTGCAGCAAGGCTTGTCACGAGTGCGAACACGAGGAGATGGGGAAAATCTTCCACAGTCTGACATTGTAAAGGATTGGCAGCTGGGAATTCTCAAATCAAAGAATACTTTGTGATTCTCTCGTTTTAAAAAAGAGCTTCAAACACAAGAATTCAATATTTTTTAGCCATTTTGAAACTTGGCTGAAGAAATTCTATTCGACGGTTCCTTGTGATCAGCTGGTAAGTGTTCCTGTGTTTGATAATTTCTCAATCCAGTTTTTGGTTTGTTATCTATAATACTTGGGTATTGTCCTATTTCTAGATTCATTTTTAAACATCTCATTCATTAATGCATTATTTCTAATCAAAATTATTTACTTCATCATAGAAATTAGTGGTGCGATGCTTGAGATATACCTAAGATTGTGAAATTTGAGCTGCCGTAAATCACAGATATCTAGGATCACGTGTGACAAATTATGGATTTATTTAAAATTATGGAACGACACAGATTTAAGTGGCATTTTTGTCCGATCGGACTTCAAGGGCATTTAAAAAAAAAGACATTAATGTGTCTGAAACCATCCACAGTGCAACTGTCAGGAATGGGCAGGATAAGGCTCTTCGCCGCAGTTAGGCCTTTAGGCCTCTCTTGAAGGTGACCACTGACGGGGCAGTTTTCAAGCTTGTTGGTAGGTCATTCCAGGAGTGAGCTGCGGCTATACGGAAAGCTCTATCACCAACTGTCTTTGGTCGGGAAGTCGGAATAAGGTCGTTGTAGGCAGATCGGAGATGGCTGCAGGAAGGGTTAGAAGACAGACTGGAGACAGGAAGACAGATAGCTAGGGCACTATCCCGGAGACATTTGTAAGCAAGGACTGCTTGACTGTAAGGTTACGTGGTCACGAGGTTAGGCGTCGAATAAGAGTCAGGGAGAACTGATTGAAGTTTCGATAAGGTACTGTTAGGAAGACCATAAAAGAGAATGGAGCAATAATCAAGGCGTGAATGAATGAGAGAAATTATGAGAGTTTTCAACACTGAGTGAGGGATGAATTGTCGAGTGGAACGGAGTTGTCGCACGGCACTAAAATACGCAGGAGTAGTTTTAGAAACGTGTGGTTGCAATGAGAGAGATGGATCGAGCAGCACTCCTAGATTGCGAATCCTGTCAGACAGACTGATGGTGTCGTTTCCAAAGATTATTGAAGACCTTGGATCAAGGTGACGACGTCGTTTGGACGTAAACCACATCATGTCCGTCTTGGCAGTGTTAAGCAGGAGACGGTTCCTCTTCAACCAAGCGTGAACCTCAGATAGGCAGTTAGTCATCTTGATGGTTAGGTCATGAGTGTTGACCGGGCAACTGAACCCTAGATGCCCGTTTTTGGATAAAACATGCATGATGCATGTATCACGGATAAATCCTATCAAGAAATTTCATTCCTTATTAAATAAAATGGTCTTTTTGGTGTAGATATAACTATATTAATAATATTTAGCATTGTAAAGAGTGGGAAATGTATATAAAAATTACTCTGAATAGTAATTTGGAATTGTACATGGTAAAAACATCGATGATCCATGAACGTGGATAAAATACATAATTAAAAGAGCGTTTCCTGTAGAGAAGAATTAACCATTTGAGTTAGATACCGACTTTACTAATAATATTGATGCTGTAAGAAGTAACAAATGCATTTAAATTACTCAAAGAATCGCTCATGGATAAAACATCGATGATCCATGGATATCGACATATGAAACATGTATAAGGGCCTATACGACATATGAAATATGCATGTCTACCATTATTTCGAGTGTTTTATATATGCCCTTTATATTTGATGAAATGGTGTGCATAAAAAAGATATTCAGGTGACTTCATCACTTCTCTCTCTCTTTCTCACTCGTTCCCCTTTTCTTCTTCTTCTTCTACTCATTTTTCATCATCTTTCACATTCACTACATGTACACTGTAACTACAATAGCAACAACATCAGTCAATGCTGACGAACAGGTCAACAATATTAGGCCTACACATGACATATATTTTCAATATTAAGCAATACTATCGGCACACACTTTTCTTCTCAAATTGAAGCATTTATTGAAGTTTCTAAGTTCCACACCGTGCGCATCAGCAAGTCGACTTTGATCAGTTTGCTCGTTTGTTCGCTAAATTACTTAGCTAGTAATTTGCAAAACTTATGATATTAAATCAGCATGTAACTGAAGCAAACAATTGCATAAGTGTCTCGCTCAGTCTGCGTAATCGTATCTCGCTTCTATAACTTTCCGTCACTATGTTAAGGAAATTCGCCACGCGCACGCAGCTGAGGAAGTTCGGTCACATTGTTGGCAGCCTGGTCGTGGCCGCATTCGCGAGCCATGAGCGGTCGATAATATTCTCTCGCTGCGAGCTGTTGATACCTGTGACTCAGCGTCCCTGCTTAATAATTATTGTCCACCCATCACGTGGGACCACAGAATTAAATATTTTGTTTATCTGCTTCGGTTGCTAGAAGTGTGATTAATACGAAATGGACGGCACATTGAGGAACCTATTAGGTGCGCAAAAAGGAATTCCTAATACCTTACAGAGATAGGAAAAAAAGTCGTGCGTCGCTTGCGGATTAATGTGAGTTCCAGCGAAGTGCTTCGATTGCCAAAATTCCTTCAGATTCGAAGAATTCAGATCATTACGCACAAGTTTTCTCCATAATGTTGACCCTTCCGATCATTATTAAAGAAAGTAGCAGGCGTACGAAAATTAGTTCACTTGATGTTTTCACATCCTCTCCTCGGCATTGCTCACTGTATAGTGCATACATTGAATCGAAGCCAGGCATCGATGTGTGTTTTGGTGTGTGCGAAGTGATATCACAGCACGCACGCATCTCTCACTAGCTCTGTTGTCCTTTGCTGACAGCTTATTGTTTGCCATTTCCAATAGCAAGCGATACACGAATTATCCATTCGAGAAGGAGCAAGTTGTCTAATTCTGTGCCATTTCGATATAAGGTTACATATAACTCTTCCTTTCTAGGAAACCGAAGCGCGCGCAGATGAATCTAGTTCTGTGCGTGGGACAGAAAGCTGCGCAAGTTGTGCGCTCTTCGTTCTCGTGAACCCGTGTTAACTGCTTAATATTACAAAAGTCAGCGCATCAAGAGGATATTCTACTTACGCACCTTTATTTAATCGTCTTCGTTTTTTCATTATCTTACTTAGTTTTCATGCACAACATGGAGCACAATTCAAAAATGAACACTCGCAGGTAGTCAGTGAGTTCTTCCACTCAATGAAGCCATCAAGTTCCTTTGATTTGTGCATCAGAATTAAAAATTCATCTCTTGGATCAAACCGCAGAAAAAGGGTAAGCTTCTAATTGTTTCCAAATTTATTTTGTCAACTTACAGCATTTAATCCCGAAAACAAAATCAAAGGAAAGATTTGGTCATATGATACAATCGATAAATCAAAAGTTGGTTTATTGACCATGAACACGTAGAGACATTTCTATGACTATACTGCTATCTCCTCTATTAATTTTGCAAATACTAGATACTGCAATACTTTGAAAGCTACTAGCGTCATACTTAATTTAATTTACTGGCAACAACAAAATATCTCAATTCCTCTCGGTTCCTCTTAGCAGCACATTTTGGGAATCCTTTATTTATACATAAATATCATAGCTATCAAGAACTCCTAAAATGTGCTGCTAAGAGGAATTCTTAGCATATTGAATTCAAAGTGAATAAGTCTCGGGCATGTGACATCATTTGTGTGATGGAAAACCCAAGACCTATTCACTTTGAATTCAACATGAGAATGTGCATGCATATCAGTTTTCACGACGACGTTTCTCGTTGAAAAATCGATCAAAAGTTGATTCTGTCGTGAAAAGAATCATAATCAAATGGTAATATATTGAAATGGTAATACACTGCTTTTAAATTCGTAATTTCTGATTGCTTTGAAAATAGCACAAAAATCTGGGCATGTTGAGACAAAATAGTTGCATGCTAGAAACTATGAGCATGAAAGAACTTAAATTAACGCATTAAAACCATTTCAATTTAGCACTTCAATAGTAGGCTATACTTGTGCTATGGCATCAATACTTGGATGACAAATAATTGAAAAAAATTTTGAAACAATTGAACATGGTATAAGGCATAAAAAATCTATTCCAGGACTACAAAAAGTTTAGATGGAGAATATTTTTATCAATGCGGACAAACTATTGAGCTATTCGATATCTGCTTAAGTTATACAATTTAATCTTGTTTCTGAAAAATGGATTCATCAAGGAAGCTTGTTTAAATAGGTCACTATTTCCATTTCATAAATATTGAACTGAAAACCTGTAGCTAACGCCCATGATATTCAATTAATTTTTTCAGAATCGCTACATTTTCAAAAATGATATCAATTTGATATTTCGAGTCGTTTAAGAAAAATGATCAAGCACACAAAAGGCATAGATGCTACACGACGGACTGCACACTGTAATAAAGATCAGTTATGCGATGCAGTCCAACAATAGGTTTAGTTTTGCAAAATCAATTATTTTTCATGCCTTACGATTAATATAAAACAATCGAAGTACAAACTCATTGCCACTCCTTCATATATAAATTTGTGTTTACTTATTACAAATTATGCATCGCACTTTTCATATCATCGTAGGCCTAGTTATTATGGTCACATGTTAGTTGTAGGCCCGCATGTCACCATGAATACCTGAAGAGATGCTGTCATATAAACGGTAGACAAGATGACATTATGTGTGTGTTTGCAGATTGTGATTTTAACAAAATGAAATTACATGTACGGTGTTAATATTATAGAAAATTCAAGCATTCCTGACTATCTTCATCTCACGAACGATTGACAGGCGGTCGGCAATAGGCTATACTCCGTTTTTATTTGCAGATTGCATTTTTGTAAAAGCAGTTACCGGTACTTGAATATCAAAATAAAATTATTAATAGATACTACAAACATTGATTAAAAAATAATTCATAAATTGTTAATGATCACAATTCAACCACTCCAGAATATCTTCATTTGCTATCAAAATTCCTAAGAATAATATCGCTTGCCACATTGTCAGAGATGAAATGAGTCAAAAGCAGTTTTCTTAATAGTCTTTACTACAACACCTAAAATTACTATAAATGATTTCTCTTCTAAACTTTGAGTAGGCCTACCCATAGAATGTTAATTAAGATTAGTTAAGTATGATAATTCTAGCTGCTCTGCACATCAGCACAAAATTTGTCTTCTTTTTACAGGTGCTTATTGCTGAGGCTGCGCAAACTCGTCGTATCTGTGCATCAATGACTCAATACCTGACCTACGCTCGGCTGTTTTTTCGTCTTGTCTTGTGAGCTAATTAACCCCGAAATACTGGAATTATTATTTACCCATAAATCTCTCATATATTCGCAACGTCCCAACGATCATCAGATTCGGACAAACGTCTTGTGGTCCAACTGAAGATGTTTTTTTTCAGTGACCTCGTATCATCGCTTCAAACTTCATAGTACTAGTGATTGTTTCTCCGTTGAACTGTAAATTTTTCGTGACATCACCTCTATTCTTAAAAATGTGATGATGACGTCGCGACGGTGTTCGACTCGAAATGACAGTGTTTCAGATGACGTGAAATACGCATTCGGACTGTAGGCATGTTTTCTGGTTGGAAGGATTTTCAAATGAAGGATGATCAAATCCGGAAAGAGAAATTTCCTTTATGTTGATAACAGTGATTTTCATCAAAATCATTTGTATCTGATCGTTCGATGTGTGCTACTGTATGAACGTCATCCTATACGGTGGTCACACTTTGTGCATTTTCTAAATACGTATGAAAAATTGTATTTTTGAAGGATATCCATTCCTTCTGATGTTTACTTGGGAGAGCAGGGCTCAGTTTTTGTAATCTCTATGAATGCTATCGTACAAAGGATAATTTTAGCAAGAATAACTATTTTACCAAATGTAGGTCTAACAAATATTTTCTTACACGATTACTATTGTGCGGAAAATCAATCATGCTTGAAATTTGAATTAAGAACAAAAGAATACACTTCAATCTACAGCGTTATATTCGGTATACCTCAAAGGGAAGAAGCGTACCGTGCCATAACATATTTGCTCCAGAAGAAAACTCCATAAGCTGAATGAGTGATCAATCGTTTCTTATTATGATTTCAAATATCTTTCAACTAAATTTCTCAATAAACTGTCATGGCACCCTTCCGGTCGACAATGCTGCATCAAGAAAATAGATAAAGAATATTTCAGAGTAACATCTTCCGAATAATCGCTTGCACTGCCATTTTAATCGTTTTAAAACATTTCTAGAAAATACACTTCT
This sequence comes from Prostheceraeus crozeri, assembly GCA_907163375.1. Classification (NCBI taxonomy): domain Eukaryota; kingdom Metazoa; phylum Platyhelminthes; order Polycladida; family Euryleptidae; genus Prostheceraeus; species Prostheceraeus crozeri. The sequence continues at coordinate 137,214 of CAJQUW010007562.1, forward strand.
CTGATAGCTTTTAGAATTATAATTTGTTATTCGATCAGAGTCTTTTTTGAAAAATACCTTATTTTACTAATTACAAATAACATGTAAAAGCTCTTCTTTCTAATTTTTTATTCCATAAATTCATTAGAAATGTTTTTTGAATCGGAGATTGAAAACTGTGTTAGAGACTGATTCATTTGCGTTTCATTAATTCACGTTGTGCATGAATTTTCCTTGTGTCTTCAATACATTGCTATAAACATGATGTTGATTTTATACACGGTTATTTAATTTGCATTTGAATGTTTCTGTGACATGTGCAATTTTATATCGAAGATAATGTATGGCCTTTGCGCCACATCTATGCTGGAGTGACTGGAATTTGCCAGGGATGTAATGAATGTATTTCAATTTGTAAAGTAAGTTCTGCATGTTCGTAAATTTTACGATGTTGTATTCATGCAGCATGTAGAATTCATCACTCCACGAAAAAAATGTGCTATAAACTTACAATACAGATTGTACAATGATACTAGCATCCCTGGTTAATTTCATCTATTCGATGGTAAAATTATAGATGTCACATGATTAAATCATTGATATTTCATTGACAAAACATGCATGTCTCATAGATATAACATGCATGTCTCATACATATAACATGGATGTCTCATGGATAAAACATGCATGAAAATCATGCATGGCCATGTATGATGCATGCATGATCATGCATGAGACATGCATGATCATGTATGAAACATGCATGGTCATGCATGAATCATACATGATCATGCATGAATCATGTATGATCATGCATGGGAATCATGCATGTTTTATCCAAAAACGGGCATCTAGGGAAGCCATAAATCTGAATATCATCGGCATACATGTGGCAGGAAAGACTATTAGATGCAATGATGTTCGGGAGATCAGCCATTTATAGGAGAAACAGAATCGGACCTAACACAGAGCCTTGAGGAACATCATGGGTAGACTTGAAAGGTGTTGAATTGGAAGACACGCAAGAAACAGTTAGGTGACGATCTACCAGGAAGGACTTTAACCAGGACAGGACTTGGTCTTTCAGGCCAAATGACAGATCGAGGCGGCGAAGCAGGATGTCATGATGGATATTGTCAAAGGCTGTTTCTGTTGCATGAAGATTTCTGTAGGCGGATTGCTGATCTGGGAGAAAGTTATTATTATGGAGATGCTGTAAGAGTTGACGAGAGACTATGCGTTCGAAGACCTTGGATAGGGTGCATAATTTGGAGATAGGTCTGTAGGATGAAACCTCATCGGGATTGCGCTTCTTCAAGATGGTTTTATAACAGTTTCTTTCCAGAGAGACGGGAAGATTCCAGATGCCATAGACATATTGAAGACATGAGTAATATACGGAGCAATGATGTCATTGTTCTGTTTGAGGAGGTTAGTGGGGAGACAATCGCGTGAATTATGCTTGTAAGGAAGACTTGATATTGTGAGACTGACTTCGGACACAGAGACTTGACTGAAATAGACTAAAATGCATCCAGTAGGAGCAATAGAAAATTCAGGCTGAGAGAGGTTAGTCTACTCTCCAAGAAGAAATATGGTATTGCTTTCCAATAGCAAACATGCTTTAAATCAGATAGAGTACTTTATCTTTATACTTTATGAAAACTCAGACCTTCGGTCTTTGTGCTTTAACCTCTTAAAGTATTCAAGATAAATACTACGTTGCATTCAATTTCAGTCGTCATTAATCACGATTGCAGAAGTTTGTAATGCAGAAAGCTTGCGTATCTCTAAATTAATCAGCTTGGATTGACCCTTTGTTGCATTCTACTCAAATTTCCAGCGTGATATTACAGTTCTTCGCATTTTTATCGGTGCATTTAAAAGTGGTTCTTGCATCGACAATCTATGTGTTGAATGTATGCAGATATCATTGCAGCTATAGTGCAAGAACTCAGTATCATGCTGGAAATATGTGATAGGTATACCATAGCGTTCTTCAAATTCCCGAAGGAGAAATAGCAATCTGCCCGAGCGTAGCGAGGGCAGATTCTATTTTTCCTGAGGGAATTTGAGAAAGAATGCTATGGTATACCTGTTATATATCATGATCCGATATCTGGACTATTTCTACGAGGAAAGTTCTCAAAGAAAGTTCTACGGGAAGGGATGGTTCTTTGATTATATTTCATGGTATATTTGATAGATGTCTATTCGGATCATGATATATCTCAGAATATCGCATAGCCATCCTCGATCCAGTACGCATATCTTATGCTTCCACCTGCAATTGAACTCACTGTCTACGTTGCTTAAAGCACTCGACGCTTCGCGTACCGTGTTTCAAATAACATAGACAGTTCGTTCAATTATGGTGAAAGCACTGCAAACTATGCGGTAATAAACATTTACCAGGGGCTTACTAAGGGGTCAAAATGCACAAATTGGTTTCAAGCTAAGAAGTAATGCAGGCCCATAATACTGTATGTGTATGTGCATTATCGTAAATGAGTGTGAGATACTTCTTTACATTATATGATTTTGATTTTGAATTAAGTATGTGATATAGAGAGAATAAATACTAATGAAGGAAAAGAACATTCAAAAGCATTTCGGAAAATACAGCGTGCATGATGCTGCTGGATTCTTTATGAGATTTCACTTCATTTATTTAAGCAAATTCCTTAGAATTGAAGCCATTGAGAGATTAGAACATGTAATTGTATTCAAGTGACTGAATGGATGGTATGTGCTCTCATGAAATACGCAAATGATGCTGGAATATAGAGCATACATACGGTACTTACCAGTTAACTCTTGCATGCTTTCAAATCGGTCTATAACCTGGAAAGCTTGATTAGTCGTCATGATGGGACCTGATAAGCCTTTGATAATGTCATTCATGACAGTATATATCAACATACAACAGCGCATATTGACTATTTTGATACTATACTGTAATCTTCATGAATTAGCCTGGAACTAATGAACTGTATCTTATTGTGTGCAGTCCTGTTGTATGTTTTCGCTATCCGTTAATATTCCATGTAATAAGGGTATGCGATATTCAATAAAATACGCTTGAAAGTTAATTCTTTTGAAGAATAGAGAGGGTGGTTCTTTAGGATAAACCTATCTAGTGACGGATTTATCGCAATTGAAAGCTTCTGCAGTAACTAGTCATTGGAGATGGTAGGTAGCTGGCTACAGGAATAAACAAAACTCGCACATAGACAAGGCCATGTTCATCAATGCAACATGTAAGCTTAGATAATGGAGCATTAAGGCCTGGATTAGTTAAAGTTGAACAATCATAAGTTGAAGCCTGGCTGTATTACAATTATCTTCACCGACTCGCTCACAAAGCCTGGTAGGACGTACGCAATATAATCGTACTCTGGTGAAACAGAGATGAATGAGTGACCTTGAGATTAAAATGCTACGGTATTCAATTCAGGAAAACACTACTAGCCACCAGTTTGTTATTATGTTGATCAGTTTCGCGTAGATCGACTTTGCTAATCCGTTTCAGTAAATTTTTCTTTTGTGTTTTCGAGTTCTGCGAATTATATTTTCTCTCAAAGTATGTCGACTGGTATTTGTACTACTGTCTTCGATTGAATTAAGTACCATTATATTAACATGCACATTCAGTCAGTTCTACGTTCTAATGTTCCTATTCTAATTCAAATATTCAGTCTGCAGTTGATCAAATAAATTACGCGCATTTCGCATGATGATTAATGTTTGATACCCATTCGAGATGTCACTTATTTAAAGTGTTGATCTAATGCTCAATTTTTATTGAGTTATTTTCAGGAGCCCAGGCTCCAAATTGCATGATTAGTTTCATTTAATAAAGTTAGTAGAGTAAATACAGTAGTCGGAAGCTTTCCATAACCGGGTTGTATTAATGAGGAAAATTAAAAAGACCCTTCAAACAAGCACGGAATAGCTAAGACTTGCATGACTGATGAATTCAAAACGATACGACCACAGAATTAGATTCATCTGCGCGTGCTTCGGTTTCCTAGAAAGGAAGAATTGTATGCAACCTTAATGTCGAAATGGCACATCACAGAATTAGACAACTTACTCCTTCTCGAATGGATAATTCGTGTATCGCTTGCTATTGCAAATGGCAAACAATAAGCTGTCAGCAAAGGACATCATAGCCAATGAGAGATGCGTGCGTGCTGTGATATCACTTCGCACACACCAAAACACACATCGATGCCTGCCTAACATTCGATTCAGTGTATGCACTATACAGTGAGCAATGCCGAGGAGAGGATGTGAAATCATCACGTGAACTAATTTTCGTACGCCTGCTACTTTCTTTAATAATGATCGGAAGGGCCAGCATTATGGAGAAAACTTGTGCGCAATGATCTGAAGTCTTCGAATCTGAAGGAATTTTGGCAATCGAAGCACTTTGCTGGAATTCAGAGCAATCCGCAAGCGACGCACGACTTTTTTCCTATCTCTGTAAGGTATTAGGAATTCCTTCTTGCCTACTTAATATGTTCCTCAATGTGCCGTCCGTTTCGTATTAATCACACTTGTAGCAAACCGAAGCAGATAAACAAAATATTTAATTCTGCGGATATGACTCTCTCGAGGTTCTTCTGTACCTGACTACGGTGCCCCATGAGATTAAGACAAGAGAATGCCGATGAATGCCTCAGGAATCTTTGATATAGGCGGACAATACTGGAATTTCTATTGAACGACCGGTAAAATCTAACCTCTTTTACATGCGACTCTGATGGAACCATAATTCTGTTTCAGACAGGAATAATGACTGCAGTGACCGGTGACTATCGAGAGACATTCAAGCAAAGTGTAAATGACAACGATGAAAGACGGACAAGAAGTAAGTCTTTATTTCTGACACCATCGATAAATCGACATGTTTAGCATCGAATGAAGTAATGTGAGAATTCCTGTAGGATTACCATAGATATTTCCTGTGATGTGGAATAGCTATGGGAATGAACTTCCACTGCATCTCCAGAGATTTTAATTTGTCTTTGAAATGATTCGATTTATTATCATTGCGAGACTTCTTTTCCACATAAAAGACAATTTCTTGAATAGAAAATATTTCATTGATTTTTCCATTGACATTTTGAATTCTTTTTAACGTTTTTCTTTCCAAATCAAATCGTTAAAAACTTCATTCGTGGAATTATAACGAGTCTTCAGGAGATTGTTCCTTTGATAAGCATTGAATGTATAATGAATATACTGAATTTTCCTCTACGAATATTACACAGCCAATGGTAAACGAATAACTACCACTTCAATGGATAACAGTATTTCCATAATTGAAAGAGTCTATTATACTTTCTGATAAGAAAGGAATCGTGTCATTCGATGTTTAACAAGGATTGACAGTGTCACGCGGCTCATAGGATTGTTTCAATTTACAGTCAGTTGACTTGTCACTTTTACTGAAGATATCCAATCAATTCCTTTCAATTCTGATCTCATTCTGCTTTTAGTACACGACTTCTGCCACAAATGGAGGAATTATCAAGCACAGAAGAATGAGACCAGAATGAAACGATACGTTGTCCAGCGCTGTGTTGACAGATTTCTTCAATATTATGATGACTTTGTCAAGTCCAAGGTGAATGAACAAAACATGGAAATTGGCTCGTATATCACGGACCGTTGGCTGATTGAAATGAGCTCAGACGAGGCCCTTCGAAAGCTTCTCTATCCTTCTCTATGGGAGGACAGTTCTTCCAAGCATTCGGAGAGGAAGCAAGACGCAGAGAAAGTGAAATCGAGGTTGGACACGCCAACCAGTCAATCACCAAAGTCATCTTCCAGCCCTTCATCTGTTCCTGAGAATGTCCCGCCAACCAAGAAACGCAAAACGTGTGCACCATCCATGAAATTGGGCACTTTCCTGAGATATTATCTGAGTTCAGCAGAGATGGAGTATCTGGTGTACAACAAAACAACAGCGGTGAACAGTGGTGAGTTTATTCAATTACTTTCCGATTTCTATGGCAAATAAGTCTTCTGCTCCAAAGCCCTGCAGACAAGAAGCTTGAGCTGCATCTTAACCAGGGCTGAGGAGTGGGTCCGATAAACAACAACTGATTATACAAGAATTATAAGTGGTGGTCCCATGTATAAAATTTGCAGATTTTAAAGGCTTTATCTTGCATCGTTTAGAAAATGGACTTATCTGACTGTTCTTCTACAGGTAGGGTCGGAGACTTAGAGCGGTAGCCCAGAGCATTTATTCAATGGAAAGAGGGCACGAGGTTTGAGTATTTGGAGGTGAAGATTATAGAGTGTCTTTCATGAATATGTATTGCTGCCGGACTGCAGCCGAGTCCGTAACCCCCTTTCGCCCCCCTATGTACATGACATCAATTGCATTTATTCAATAGAACAATGGCACGGCCGTCACCCTAACAGATGTGCGTTGGTCGTGCGTGTAAAGGCGCATCCAACCTGCTTACAGAGCCGATAGGCGAGAGGTCGAATCCTTTTGAGTCTCTTGGTTAGCAATCAGTCTTGATCTAAAATGCGTTTTTACTAGAGTAAGCTGCATTTGTGATCGTTGCCAACATTAGTTATGTCTGTTAGCTACTCATTATGCACAATAGTATTGAAATACAGGCTACATGCCATAGTAATAAAGAACATAGCTTTGTCGAGCTGATTTTTATATGCTTTCTTGGTAAATAATTTTCAAAACATCGCAACAATCTGAAACTAAACAACCAAGCTTAAGTGTAAGTATCTTACGGTATCACAGTATAATTGTTATATAACATGCAAATTGTTATTTATGATTCCTTATTAGATCACTAAAGCGCATTTATTATACTAGGATCTTTCAAAAGGTTTCAACCAATGAAATTAAGATTCACTGATAGAAAAAATTATAATTAAATCATAAAATTAAATTATAAATTTTATGATTTATATTAAAGTTAGTTAGCTTTGATATTGAGAGCTTGTTCACGAATGTCCCTCTGGATGGAACGATCAACATCGCTTGTGAGAAGGTCTACAATGGTGATGGCCTTAAACCACCGTTTAGTCAAGATGTGTTTAGGACTCTTCTCAAATTCGCTACTGGTGGCATTTTCAGCTTCAATGATACTTTGTATGTTCAGTGTGATGGTCTGGGGCCTGTTTCATAAAATTAAGCAGTCTGATATGTATCAGTGACATTTTCAGCAGTGAAATATAAAGCACTGCTTTAAATTGCGTTTCATAAAAATTAATTTTCCGACTGAAGATTAAGCAGTCTAAATTAATCAGTGATACATATAGCGTTTCATAAAGATTTCGGACTGATGAAAACACTGATATATATCAGTGTGATTGAGTGATTAAAACAATTGTGGATAATTCTTCGTAAATAAAATAATTTTTGACAGCATAGAGTAAATATGTAGGTAGAGTGTCGACTTAAAAAAGTATCTGTATACAGTGAAAATTTTTATATGAAAAGATTCAGTTTTTTTCTGAGATTACGTTCCTGCGGTCCAAAACATTATTTGAGCAGTTTTGAAAAAAGTCAAAATTTGCCAATTTTTTTTACTACCGAGATGACTCTTCTAGATAAGTAGCATGCAACAAGTTGGATATCAAAAGGAATGAATATTCGCTAACAAGCATCGCAACTAAGTAATTGTGCTGATGATCAAGAAAATGTAATGAACGGCATTATAATGGAAGTCTTTATAAAAAGTTGAGATTTTATTGTGCTGTCGTGGCTGAAATTTCATATTTTTGATTCAATTTTCATCGGCATGAATTTATGATTGAGTAAAATTCATGTTTCATTTCTTGAATCTGAATAGTGATGTGCACCCATTTACAGCTTTCAAAGGTAATGAAAATTATTGTCTTTGATTCTGTTATTTTGCTCTACCAGCTGCTTGAGATAAGATTGCGCTTAAAAAGATTCTCTTGTGTTTCAGCATGAAAGCAATGGGGTCATCGAGTTGCTAATTTAACAAACATTACCGCTCCGAGGCTGTCATGACACGGACAATCTGTAAAATAATCTCATTTCCATCTGCTTTATACTATCATAATCAGTCAATTCCGTGGTAATTTCTTCAAACTGCATAAATGTGCATGTCTCACATTTGGAGACAATTCCAACTGTATTCACCTCGAGTTCATTTAAGAAAATCGAAAGTGTATACACATTGGGGATTTAATAAATGCGGAGTTTCCACTCTACCTAATATACCTACTCCATGTTTGACAGTAATTGAAATAATAATTAGAGAAGTCAATCTGAGGCAAATGGTGGAATATTTAAGAATCTTTTTTTCTAGCTGTCATCGATGTATGTAAAAGTCAATACCTCAACGTCTTTTAATATTGAAATGATTTCATGACATGCCGTATCTCATTACACGAAAGAAATCGAAGCCCTCAAAGCAACCCTTTGACAGTAGTAACCCTTTGAAAGTAACATCCTAATTTTGCTGTTACCGGACGTTTTATCGTCACAGTATTGCCACTTTTCAAAGGAAGAATTTTTCAATAAACAGTATCCAAATTTGCCATTCTGACAAATAGTTTGTTACTGACAGTAAAATTGAAAATCAAAAGCCGTTTTCCATTTTTAAGTTGTATTTGCAATCATTTCTCCAATATTTTAAGTTTCTATAACTTTCTCGATGATCATTCACAGATTTATCAACCTCAAGAGGTTGATAGAAATTTTCACATTTCTATCAGTGAATTTCCATATTTTCAAATTTCGCGCGCTACTGATACTTCTTTGTGAAACGCAATTCTTTTCCAGACTGCTTAAAATACTGATTTTAAGTAGTGTGGGACTGATATAAATCACTGCTTAATATTTGGTTTTGTGAAACGCTGTTAATTTCGACTGCTTTAAATCACTGATTTAAATCACTGCTTTATATTTATTTTAAGAAACCCAAAAATTTTTTCCACACTGATAAAAATGCTGATATAAAGCAGTGATATATTTTATGAAACAGGCCCCTGGCGATGGGCAGTCCGTTAGCCCCAACCTTAAGTAACCTCTTCGTGGGTTCACTTGAGAGAAAATACTTGAAGCAGAGTTGTCGGAACGTAAAGTTTTATGCTAGGTACGTGAACGACATTCTTGTGATGTTTGAGGATGATGATCATTCGACTTTCTTGGATTATATCAACTCGTGGCACGATAATCTTAAATCCACTGTAGAAATAGGTATGAAGTCCATTCCATTTTTGGATATAAACGTAGACATCGAAAGCAATGTTGTGAACACCACTGTCTACCGTAAATCCACGTACACGAATCTGGTGTTGAATTACGCTGCCTGTTGCCCCTTACAATGGAAACGAGGCCTGTTACTAACCTTGATCAACCGAGCTTATGTAGTTTGTAATTCATGGCTTAATTTCCACAATGAAATTGATAAACTGAGTCACATTTTCAAAGCCAATGGCTACCCGTCCTCATTTATCTTGGATACCACCAAAAAATTCCTAGATAAAAAATTTTCTAACCCTTCTGTCAAGTCTGATCAATCATACAGCCATGTTGTTAAAATTCCTTTTTTTGGGACAGCAGTCTCTGTTCTTTAAGAAGAGACTTCAGAGCATTTTTAATCGGATTGATCCTGACAGCAAAGTTAGGTGGGTGTTCACTTACACAAAGTTGAAAAGTTACTTTTCGAACAAGGACAGAACTCCTTTAATGTTGAAATCAGGTGTTGTATATTGTTTCACATGTGAGGTTGATCCTCGCTTTACCTACATTGGTAAAACTCTCAGACACCTACATTAGAGTTAAAGAGCATAAGTCCAAAATCTCGGCGATCTTTGATCACCGACTGAATTGTAGTTGCAGATGTAACCCTGAAAATTTCAAAATCCTGGCATCAGATAGTGATGGATTTGCCCTAAATATCAAAGAAGCTTTTTACATTAAAAAATTGAGTCCTAAACTCAACAAACAAGTGAAATTCAATGGGTCGTTCTATAATTGTCGTCTTTTTTAAAAATTGACGTTCAGTTGTGTAGGGTGCTAATGTGAGGTGCCATTAGCAAGTTATTGTGTCTAAACTCTCTTCCTGTTAGTATTTCTGCACTTTTAGGCTGCTACTAGTAGTTATAGTTTCACTAGCTGTATTGTTCCATTCATGTTCAGTCCATTGTACATTGAATTTATTGATTTGTATCTATATTACGTAAGACATTCACCTTTTAACCTAAATTATAAATGGTTAAATAGGCAGTTTGAATACCATTTTCCTAACAGAATCTGTTCAATTAATAATGAATAGTGCTTGAAACCACTGATTGTGACTCGATACATTCATTAAAATTTGACGAATTATACACTATCGGGATAGACTCAACATCACTGCGGTGTAAATTATGAAATATTGTTCCATATCGTGCTCTAATATTCAATGTAGCATCATCCCTAGCATGGTTTCGACCTTGCTTCGGAATTTGTCAGATTCAGAACATAGCAAGGCTAGCACAGGGTTGTTGCTGTATTTATTTATTAATGCAGCAGCCTCGGGCTAGCTCTCAGACACAGTCACTAGGTGACATGCCACGGATGTTTAGGGTCATGTGTAATTACGCGTAATTGAGCGTGGCATGTCACCTAGTGGTGCTAGTCTAGCGCTACCCTTTTGCTACGTTTATTAATGCGGAAGTTGTTGCTATGGTAGCGCTATCTTTATAGATAACAATCAGTATAGCTACCACCGAGTCCAAGTCCGCAACTTAGTCTATTCACCCAGTCTTGCCCGACAGGCAATCAATCAGCTGACAAATTTAGTGAGAAAATACTACGCGTTTTGTTTTGAAATACATTTGACAAGCATATGAAATGCATTCCTATCATGTGTCATTATCAGGGATCCTAAGATTCTGCTCTCGAAATTTCGATTTTCTGCACCCGATTTTCGCAAATTCTGCGTTTTTCTGCTATCTAACATTTTGTACATAATTTAGCCGTATTTCTTATGATAACAGCTAGTAAGAACAATATCATTCGCTCATAGATTGAATTTGGATGTAGAATTAGTAGCTAAACCAATCGGTGTACGCAACGTATACTCTCATTGATTTGGCTCATGGATCAGGCCAGAGAACGCTGTCACGTGCATTGATATATGTTGAGCGTTGAGCCACGGCACCAGCTGCTGATTATGGGCACGCGAAAATATGATGGAGATAAAGATCTGTAGCTGATATAAATGCCATAATTGAAGCGAAAACAGCAGAAATAAGGAGGTCTACGTGCTACTTTTACTAAAATTGTAGAAAATCATTGTTTTTTGCGATTTCCATCGTTTCCTGCGATTATCTGCTCTTCGCAGAATCATAAGGTCCCTGGTCACTATCATTTTTCTGATCGGTGATGAATTTGACAATGTGGTTATCTGTGGTTAAAATTGGCTAAAAACATTGTGTTTTTTGACCTAAGAAGAGATAACATGGAAAATGTCATTTTGCTGAGAACTTCAATCTGTCTCCTAAATGCGCTTTTCTTTGATCCTGTCCGACAAGAAGAGGGCCCTGATAGAACTCATCTGGCGAGAATATGGTACGAGGCGAAGACTATATCTTTGAATGGAGAAAGGGTGGAGTTGCTAATAATAAGCATGTGTTGTCTACCAGATGATTGCCACTATAAAGGGTAACAAAATACCGGGACAGGGAGATATACCTGGATTTTTAAGCAAGATTGCTGCCCCATTAATAGCGGCTCTGTTACTCATATTATTAGCGGTTCAATTTTGTCAGGAAAATACCAAACTTGTTGGAAGCAGAGTTTGATTACTCCCGTACCCAAAAAACCGTCCGATCTCGAAAGAAGAATTGAGAACAATTTCCTTGCTTCCACTGCTTTCAAAAATCTGTGGAAAGGCGATCCTTGAAGCGGGCATGGCATCCCACCTGCGACAGACTTTCGAACCTCTTCAGTTCGGAAACAAACCAGTATCATCTACAACGTCATCCCTCATTGCTATACATGAAAAAATAACTGATGCACTTGATTTTGACGCCACCACAGGAGTGTTTTAGCATACGACATTAGTAAGGCATTTGACAAACTTGGTCATGATGTTACTATCAAAACACTTTCGGAAAATCGATTTCCTCGTAGATTTGTGCAATGGATGCTTAATTATTTGCGAAATCGTTTTGAAGCGGTAAAGTTAGCAAACTATACTGGCAATCAACGAGTTATATGTTCTGGCATTCCACAGGGTTCACTCTCCGGCCCATTTTTGTTTAACTTGGTAATGAGCACCCTAAAGCCTCTGCATGATACTAACACTGTCATCAAATATGTAGATAAGTGTAGTTTTGTCAGTCCGGTCACAGACTCATCTGTTCTTTCTTACCTTGATGAGCATCAGAATATGTTGCAGTGGTCATCATAGGCGGGTTTACGTCTCAATCTTGACAAGCGCAAGCATCTGTGGATTCCCAAATCTACCACTGTTGTGGCTCCTAACATTCCGGGTATGCCCTTAGTAACTGAAATGAAGACACCTGGGGTTTAGTTCACGAATGACCTGAAATGGAACAGGCAGATGGAGCATATAAATCTTTGTGCATCTCGTCGATTACATGCTCTTAGAGTGCTGAACAAATTTCTTGACGGCCCGTGCCTTATTCGAGTATGTAATGGTCTGATACTGTCGGTCATAGAGTATTGTTCTCCATTGATGATTGCATTATGAGAATGAGGACGTCCTAAATAGGATTCAGCGAAGAGCGGGGGTCACTGCAATTGTGATGCTTATCCTAGCATCAAGGGTCGGCGTGAAAGAAGTGCCTCCGACTTTTGGAGAGCATTTCTAGTTCTCCGATTCATTCATTATATCAAATGTGTCCTCAGAAATCCACTCGATCGGGAAGATTTATTCAACCTCAAACTCGAACAACTCGGAGGAGAAGCTCTTTTTCCAATGGCGACAATATAGTATTTTCTGTACTTTAGCTTAAATCATTGTACGATTTAGTATTGCCTTCATTTATCATTTGCGCCGGCATATGCCTCCCACGCACATATGATTGATTGCAAGGTAAACGATTTAGTAGTGATTTTCAATGTGAATATCGAAGACACACACCTTACTTACTCACTATTCGAAACAGGTTTGTTCCGGCAAACATTTGTTGATAAACAGAAGCGCTGTATGTTCCACTTATTATACTCACCTATCTATTCACGAAATACTTTCGTCTGCTTACAACAGAATGATCTAATGAATACGTGCTGACACAAACGAATACAGTTAACTGACACTCAAGGACTGAAGGCACAATAATAACTCAATGAAGACTAACATCAAAGTCAGTTAAAGGCGAAGAAACAAATCAATGAAATCACGCTCACACTGTTATAACAACGGCAGAAGACAGATATTCATGAGCACTGGACAATAGACGAAATGAATGAGAATTATGCTGACAAAAGGCACTAGGCTAGGACGAGACAGAGCAGAAATATATGGGAGATAGTTTTACAATACAGGAAAACACATCAGAAAGTAATAATGCAGAAACTGTACAAAAAAAGGAAAAGGAAATATGAGCAAAAAGATTATTTTTACGAAGATTAAAAAGTCAACCTTTCAGTACGAGGAGTGATATCGTTGTCGAGAGAGCACAGCGATATAATAGTTTTTAATCGAATGAAAGTACTTTATTTCTATGCATGCATCCATTTGGAATGTGTTAGATATCTTAGCGTCCTATTTGTCGGCCAAACTATGACATTAAGAAGTCTATGGTTATACTTTGAAACACATAATACACTATTTCTACACATGGACTCGGAATAGACATAGGCTGCTAAACATTGCAAAAGAAGGCTTTCTGAATCTAAATTTGATCCGTATTATACCTTGGTGTCCAGTATTCGATACATTAACAAATACATATTAACCAAATAGCGATTTGAAAATGAAAAGAACCACAGAAATGATAATAGAGAAAATATCAATAGCAAAAGATGCGGAGAGCGAAGGGGTGAATTTTTTCGAATATTTGTTTGTGTCCGCACTTAATAGATCATTCTGCTGTATCAACTAATTGAGAACAGACGAAACACGTGAATAAATATGTGATTATGAAACATCTGGCGCACTTATTTTTCTTCCGTAAGTGTTATTAAACGCACTAAGGTCGCCTGCTGTCGAATATCTACGTAGTGACTGAGTGCTGTTCTCATACAAATTCATCTGCAGTGTATCCGCGTACTGTATCTCCACCCCGACATAGAAAGCGCGCGGCAATGACCGCAGAGGATTATAGATATTGTAGCTATCTTCCAATTGATGCTTGAAAAAGCTAGGCATGATTACTATTGTAGTGAATGAGTGCTATGATTCATGTACATGTAGAAGTCTGTGGAAGTTTCTGGATACATACATAGACAGTGGTTTTTTATTCAGTTGCCGGCTATGGGACGGCATAAATGAAATAATACCGCATAGCATTCACTACACTACCGTTTCCATAGAAGTAGACTTTCTATGGTATTGTCAATTTCTATGACCGTTTCGTATCACCATTCTGTGTTGCTTCAGAAAATATCTTGTAAATTGTAATGTATTAAACCGTTAGAAAATATGGCACTTTTCATTTTCCTGCTGAAAATAGACAAGCGCTCGACAATACTGTATACAGTTGAATTATAAATCATTATAATTGAGTTTTTCTTGACTTGCAGTCTAATTACCTTAACTAAAAATGTCACTTGCATAGGCAAGTCTGTGCAGGAGCCCAGACAGACTCAGGCGTCGGCGAAGACAGAGAATCGTGTCCTCATGAGCAAGCGGTTTTCTTGTCAGAATTGCGCGAATTCATAGGGCAATTATGTCTTTCTAAAACATTGTGTTATTAAGACTGATAAAGTGCCGATACCTCGCCAACTCATACTGAACACGAAAATTGTAAATTAGGAATGGTTTCTACACACCATTTGGTGACGGAAATTTGCGAAAGGAATATTTCCTATTCTTGCGATTGCTGGCTCCGTGATCTCACGAATAATGTTTGGATTAGTGTATGGGGGAAAGTTGGCAATAAGCTATAGTGTTGTGTAAAGCTCACGGTAATATCTGTAAGGCCTCTGCATTGAAAAGGATAATCCTCTACTCTGTGGTAGATTCTTTATGGAACTGAATTATTAAAATCTCATGTTCATTTATTCTGCTTTGAAAATTGCATTATTTCAGCGTTAATTAATTTGTCATCGTTGCAGGATAGAAACTTTATAATTTTCCTGTGCCTTCAGCAGTATAGTTGATTTAAAGAAAGAGGATTCGCTCCTTTACAGCTGAGACTTTTTATTGCGTTTTTGAACATTGACAATACGACGCACATCGTCTAGAATTCAGAGCCTTGCGGATAGACGATTTTTCTTACTCGTACCCAACCGTGCCTGCAGAAATTTGAATGAAGTTTCTACGTGATGTTATTATTTTGTTCAAAGCTGCCTGATATACTTCCTAATCTATGTTCACGGAAGACTGAAAATCTCTACGAGTATTGCCAACCTACTTGGAAAAGCTTCGGATTATAAGAAGTTCGTTGACGCAAACAGGGCCAAGATTCTTACCTTCGGGGGGAGGGAATCGTCAAAATAGAATTAATAACTTGAAATTTCTGCCAAGAACGAACAACAAAATCTCGACTTTTTCATGAAAACTTGCATTACAAAGCGGCTGATGAAATTTCCTTGATAATCAAATTAATTAAGATGCTTGTTAACAAATATTCAGTATTTTTGATATTGAACATGCTTGGTACTACTTACATAGTGGCTTCATGTCGGTAGTATATAAACATAGGAATAATTTGCAAAAATTTAGTTGTTGAAACATTGATCATATAATTTTTTGAACCGTAGGAACATAATCTCCGCAAAAAATTGAATCTTTTCATTCAAAAATTTTCACTGTACAGATACTTTTCTGAGTCGACGCTACATAATATACTTACTTTTATGCTCATTATGTTTGATGTGTTCGACGTAATACAACGAGATTCAGCCGTCCCAGCAAGTATCGCCGGTTTCTACCCAACCGAAAAAGTCACAACCAAAATTATTAATATTAATTAATCCCTTCTGCGATGATGTCTCACTCAATGTTCACTCTAAGAAATTTTTCTATCTTTATTTTTGCGTTAAGTTCATAATTACTAGCGAATAGGGAAAAGTCGATTACTTTGGCCATTGTATCTAAATTGACTTTTTGCAAGAAAATTCATAGACTGAATATTTATCAATGCAGTTGTACTGCGGACCAATCAATTTGATAGTCATCTTTATTTTCTATTTTATCTTACTGTGTCCAAATAGAAAGTAAAGCTTGATGCCACTGTGGTAACTTCACAACAACATCAACAGCAGCGAGTAGCTTGCCTTGAATTTTTCATTCTTTCATTTGCGTCAGCACGCAGGCAAGACAATGTGTCTCTGTTGGTGTACTGCATAGCGAGCTGCTTTAGTGCGGGATTTTTCATATCGTACTAACGAGTTCTTATAACCTTTGGAAGAAGCTACGTCTACGGTTGTTAAGGAATTTTGCATTTTAATTGGCTTATTAGCGTGTTTGTTAACTTTTTTTAGATTGATGCTGACGCAAGCTGGCACTCTATAATCTCTCTATCTGCATCTTTTATTAGTCATCCGTTCGGTGTCATAGGAATTCTGAGGGTTATCACATAAAATGTTATCAAAAAGTGGCAATATTCAGGCATTCAAATTTGATCATAATTTTGACGTTCCAGTCGATCGACCCGCTGGGTGGGGTTAGCGACAACAATTCCTATTTTAGTTGCTGTACACATGACATGTTTTGATGTAATAACTCTCGGCATATCAGGCGTATTTGCTATTTATGGCAGTCATTTGTGTATATAATGACAGATGCAGAATGTTGCTAATTCTAATTTCTGCCCTTTTGCGACACAGAAAACATGTTGCATCACATGCTCCATAATTAATCCGCAGCGCAAATACGTGAAGGCAAGGGTGAATTTCAATGCACTTTGCGCATGAATTGAATTGAGTATATCCTTGTATTTGCGATTGCTCGCTGTCATTCTGACAGCTTGCGCATTAGCACAATAGATGTACACACATCAATGTAGTCCGGCAGCCAGAACGAGTTTCTGCAGGGAACGAGGCCGAAAGTGAGACTTTCACAGAATGTACACCCTATGCCTACTACGAATCGATGCGTCTGCCGAGTTCTAGTGAGTTCCTCTTCTTGTCAGACAGAATCAAAGAAATGCACATGCAAATCCAATGCGTCGCAGATTGCAGTTTTAGCAACCATCAATGCAAACATTTTGAGCAACATTATCCACATTCAACCACATTCTCACACACATTGCCAATCAGAAGCAAGTTAAAAGCACATGCACATCATAGGAAATGTCCCGAAGACATGCCATGCTGAAAATTATGACTCCAGGCTTAGTAGTTTTCGTTTAATCAGAGAAAACATAGAAAACTTCAATTTAGCCAAAAACCAATCTGCGTCACATTGGATTTGCATGTGCATTTCTTTGATCTTGTCTGACAAGAAGAGGAACTCACTAGAACTCGGCAGACGTGTCGATTCGTAGTAGGCAGAAGGTGTACATCATTCTGTGAAAGTCTCATTGTCGGCCTCGTTCCCTGCAGAAACTCGTGCTGGCTGCCGCACTATGAGGTGTACATCATTCTGTGAAAGTCTCATTGTCGGCCTTGTTCCCTGCAGAAACTCGTTCTGGCTGCCGGACTATGAGGTGTACATCATTCTGTGAAAGTCTCACTTTCGGCCTCGTTCCCTGCAGAAACTCGTGCTGGCTGCCGGACTATGAGGTATACATCATTCTGTGAAAATCTCATTTTCGGCCTCGTTCCCTGCAGAAACTCGTGCTGGCTGCCGGACTATGAGGTATACATCATTCTGTGAAAGTCTCATTGTCGGCCTCGTTCCCTGCAGAAACTCGTGCTGGCTGCCGGACTATGAGGTGTACATCATTCTGTGAAAGTCTCATTGTCGGCCTCGTTCCCTGCAGAAACTCATGCTGGCTGCCGGACTATGAGGTGTACATCATTCTGTGAAAATCTCATTTTCGGCCTCGTTCCCTGCAGAAACTCGTGCTGGCTGCCGGACTATGAGGTGTACATCATTCTGTGAAAGTCTCACTTTCGGCCTCGTTCCCTGCAGAAACTCGTGCTGGCTGCCGGACTATGAGGTGTACATCATTCTGTGAAAATATCATTTTCGGCCTCGTTCCCTGCAGAAACTCGTGCTGGCTGCCGCACTATGAGGTGTACATCATTCTGTGAAAGTCTCATTGTCGGCCTTGTTCCCTGCAGAAACTCGTGCTGGCTGCCGGACTATGAGGTGTACATCATTCTGTGAAAGTCTCACTTTCGGCCTCGTTCCCTGCAGAAACTCGTGCTGGCTGCCGGACTATGAGGTATACATCATTCTGTGAAAATCTCATTTTCGGCCTCGTTCCCTGCAGAAACTCGTGCTGGCTGCCGCACTATGAGGTGTACATCATTCTGTGAAAGTCTCATTTTCGGCCTCGTTCCCTGCAGAAACTCGTGCTGGCTGCCGGACTATGAGGTGTACATCATTCTGTGACAGTCTCATTGTCGGTCTCGTTCCCTGCAGAAACTCGTTCTGGCTGCCGGACTAACGCCAGTCATTGAACATATTCGTGGATGCTATTCCTATAATGTAAAGATATTGTGAAGATTCAATGTTCACAGATTGCGCATTTACATGAAACAGGCAGACTAATTATGGAAAATATCAACCTGGTGCAGCCTTCTATCAAATAAGTCATCAGATGAAAAATTCTTCGGGATGTTTAGTTAATTTCTTCTATTAAATTAGTTATTTCAACAAAATTTGCATACAGTCCCTATGTGCTCTATATATGAAAGTTGTTTAGTAGACAATGCGAAACTAGTAACTAGACAGCAGCTACATTCTCAACAGAATTCTGGCATATTCACATGTTTTCATTGGCGGAGGTGTTTTGATGCACTTTGTATCACACAAATTTGTTTCATTTTTTGTTAAATGCACTTTGGAGTGGAAGAGAAAAATGACAACACATATCAACAGCGATTAGAAAAAAACGATGGAATGATTATTTTTCCTTATGCATGTATGGAAAAGTTTGCTTTTCAACACCTGGATACTTTAATGTCCATGTTGCTATAAATATCTATTCTATCTGCAATGGCCGCAAAGAAATTAGATTATATCTATTCTAGTTGTCCCTGTTCATAGACATACACAAGAAAAAGATCTTCCAATCTCTTCATGTTGTCTGCATAGCAATTGTCGTTAATGACGATATCAGACATTCTCTACACGGGCGACATGAGCATTCATACATAGATATCCTTAGTTTCCAAAATTCACTCAATCTTGCTGTCGTTTTGTTTTTTCTTTTACTGTTGATTTTCCTCTACTAAGGTATACAATGTCACTGTTCCAAATACACGGCTTTTATTGGATTCAATCGATTACTAACAACAATGATTAAATCATTGCTGTGAAGAAAAAGGTTTTGTAAACACAATAACTTACAGCACACCATTTCATTTCACAATGTTTGTGTTGTTGTTCGGTGAGAGCACAGAATTAGATTGTTTAATCGTATCACTTTGCTAGAAGTGAAACTGATTCAAACAGATAGCACATGCAGGAACTTAACAAGTTGGCAAAAAGAAATTTTTGATGCCTTACAGAGACAGGAAAAAATAGTCGTGCGTCGCTTGCGGATTGCTCTGAATTCCTTCAAAATGCTCCGATCGCCTCGATTCCTTCAGATTCGAAGAATTCAGATCATTGCGCAAAAGTTTTCTCGATAATGTTGAGCCCTCCGATCATTTTTAAAAAAGTTAGCAGGCGCATGGAAAAACGTTCACAAACTTCTTTGTAGAACTTGACATCGTCTGTGTCTCTTTGCTGTGTGATCCGGTTGATAACAGTCACTGAAACTTTGCACAATTTGGTGTGTTTGATGTTGAACTGGCTGCTCATTGTTCGATTGCTATGGTATTTAGTCAGCAGATTGTGCCATTTCATTTGCGTTACATGTTCCAATGCTTCCTTTCTACACCATTTCCACTTTAATTACAGAACTCTGCAGTTATATTCAAGAATCCAGGAGATTTATTTCAGCATTTCAAGTTTATATTTCAGATTGAAGCATTTATATTTTTGGCAACAACATTTTAATTTCAGAGAATTTTTGTGCGTGTGTTTAAATCATTTATATTTGAGAATGCAACACTTATATTTCAGACTTTGTCATTTCTAATTCAGAAATAGACTTTATATTTCAGAAATGATCATTTATATTTCAGAATTCCAGAAAAGACGATATATATTTAAGAAAGTGTCATTTATATATCTGATTTGCAGTTTATATTTCAGAAATGATCATTTATATTTCAGAATTCCAGAAAAGACGATATATATTTAAGAAAGTGTCATTTATATATCTGATTTGCAGTTTATATTTCAGAACCGGTCATTTCAATTTGAGATATCTGCACTTATAATTCAGACGCTAGAAATAATTCAGAATACGTTATTTATATTTCAGTGCACTTTGTGTCCTTTGTGAGAGGTGATTAATAACAGCCTGATATGAGAAATGTCATGTCTCTTTGATTTACGTCTATTTATTGATGAATTATAAAGAGGAAAATAGAAATATGACTTATTCTTGGAGATAATTAAGTGATTTATTATGTTGTAGACCACTTCATTTGTGATCTATTTTTATCACTGAATAAAGGCATGAATTATACAACATTGAATGAAGAAGTCAGCTCGTACTTTGACATCGTTCTCAATCTGTCGATGCAACGATTTTTATCCTAGTTAGATTTGCTCCATCTCAAAGTTCTTTTTTAGCTATTCCAAAAGTTTTCTTTTCTAAACTCAACCTCATAGGTAATTCTTGAGCTGCGAGCAGCAGGCTATAAGTTTCAAGGTTCACTGGCACTGTGGCTTTGTTTTAGACTGTTCGCTCTGCGTCCGGGTGACCTTGGTTCAAAGCTATCTATGTACAAAGGGGAACGGTCATCATCGCTCAATCATGAAAGATGCTGACAAAGTCAACAAAGTGGAAAAAGCATGCATGGAAAATGCATCTTGACATCAGATACCACAATCTTGACACTTTTCATTGGGTGTCAATAAATCCCAATACATAATCCCACGGGAACTATCTGTAGCAGTGTTATCAACCGATAAGTGGATGATCACATGATGTCCATAGCCATGAGTGTCATCAGACGTCTACAGTAATAATTGCTTATGTCCATCTGGCATGGTTTATTCTACATGTGTTGCAGTGCCTAAAATATACAAAAATGTTTGTAAATAATGCGTGAAATGTAAATGCAGTTATTTATCTATAACTCAAAAGGAGCTTAAGAATAATCGCCCACTCTCCAGTATTCGTCCAGGCTCTATCAATCGCCCACTGCAAATTGAAGTGAATTCGATAAACGCTGTATGCGATTATAAGAAGAAATGAGGTGAGATCTATCTCCCAAGCTTAGAACGAGACGGAAATACTTCAAAATAATTTCAATAAAAATAAGAACTTAGTCAAGAAAACCCGCATTTCGACCGCTAGATCCTCAGGATATTTTACTCAATTAAGTAAAGAAAATTGTCACTGATAAAACCTCAGGGATTATGTCACAAATATCCTTGCCAACCATTAACTGATTGTCAATCTTCACTTTTAGAGTCGGATGTCTTCGGCGAGAAGCTGTGTCTCGTGTGTAATGAAAGATCTACTGGACTACACTATGGCAAGATATCTTGTGAAGGGTGAGCTGTTTCCATTGAATTTTCTTCATCCGAAGTCCATGGAATCTCAATTCTGTCCCCTGTACTATAGTGTTTTATCAGTCAGACCTCTCTGGTAACATTTCCAGGAAGTCTCAATGCTAATTGCTTCTTGTTCTTCGAACGATACTTCACGAGGTCAATCGAGTCATTCAGGAGACAGGGAAACCTTTCATTTTATCTGACATTTGATTTACAAGTCTCAAAAAACTTAAAGATTACAGAAAATCGTTTCACGAGACAATCTTTTGCATCCGAGAAAACAGTTAAGTTTTCCAAAAGACACTGAATGAACTCCAAAAAAATGTTAAGAAATTCTAAGATTGGATTGTCCGGAAAAAATTAAATTTGAAATCTAATGGCTAGGAAATTACAAATATAGCCAGCAATTTCAATTCTTATCTAAAATTCAAGAATTTTCTATCACCGAAGATTTTCTATCAAAATTCAAAGATTTTTCTATCACCGAGAAATTCAAGTTTTCCAAAAAGATTCAAACTTTGACTATCAACTTTCTTAGATTGAAGCTCCACATTGTGAGCCTCGAGTCTTGAGAATATGTAGAACGTGACTTTCGCTAGCACTTTGTGGATAAACAAATCAATAATTGACATTCATAGTAAAAGTAATTATGAATCAATAGCATAAGAAGCAAACTAGAAAAAGAGTTTGAAACTCGAAGCGTCGGGAGGTGTGTTACACTTTCTACTACATCCTAACTTATATTTTCTGAGCGGCAGATAATAATTGGGAGAGAGTTTTCGAACCCAAAGAGTTTTAAAATAAGTACTAATATTTTCACACTCAAAGAGTGCTGGAATTTGGAACTCATTTCGTAATCGTAGTTAGTACTGAGGTTCAGTACTCATTTGGGACTTTATGAATAATAGTGTAGCATCGACTTAATTCTCGGTGCTATAATCAACTAAAATTTGTCCTGGATTGATCACATTGAAAAAATGGTAAAGAAAGCACAAATGAGAATGCATTTTATAAGTGAAATGATGCAATGTGGACTTCAAAATGAGGATATTATACGGTATTTCTGTGCTTGTGTCCGAAGCATCCTCGAGTATGGTGCTGCAGTGTGGCACTTCGGAATCACCCAAGCTCAATCAATTGCTATCGAATCTGTTCAAAGACGACTGATAAGAATGATGGAACACATCCCATATGATTATCATGATTATGATTACGACCGTCTTCTGCAAAAATATTCACTGGAAACACTTAGTTCACGACGTTTGAACATCTGTCGGAATTATTTTAACAATTTGCCAAAAGTTTTGAGTGAAAGAATTTCAAATCGTCCACAAAAACAGAA
The DNA here is from genome assembly GCA_907163375.1 of Prostheceraeus crozeri. NCBI lineage: Eukaryota > Metazoa > Platyhelminthes > Polycladida > Euryleptidae > Prostheceraeus > Prostheceraeus crozeri. The sequence goes on from CAJQUW010007562.1 coordinate 160,413, forward strand.
ATATTGAGACGTAAAACAAATATCCTCTTTTGTAACACCAACAGGTATAAAAACTCCTTCTTGCCATCTGCAGTACAGAACTTCTCGTAATTCTCGTATATCTTCTCTTTTTCAATTTTTTGTAAAATGATCAGCTTCTGCTGTCTAGTATTGAATAAACATATTATTATTATTATATATCGACTTCCCTAAAATCCAGCTCTATAAATAACAAGTTTTCATGACTTCTCACTTTTCCTACAGATGTAAAGGCTTCTTCAAAAGAGTTGTACAAAGTCGTCATATGTTTGACTGTACCGGTCCAATTCGGAACTCGTGTGATATTCTCTTGGACAGACGAAATTCATGCAAGAGTTGCCGATTTAGAAAATGTTTGTTGATTGGAATGGCTCCGAAAGGTAATTTTGTGACAGAAAATGAAAGTTGTAGAATCCTATAAAACTTGTCATTTTTCTTCAGCCGTCCGAGAAAACCATTTGCCTGGAGGGAGAAACAGTCAATCTGTGTACACACAAGATGTAAGTGAACTTTCAGGGAACTGAAAAAGAATTTAGTAATTTAGTGGAAAGCCGATTGATATATTTCTGATTTTCTACGTAGCAGAGTGTTTAAGGAATTGTCAACAGGATAACCAGATAGTTCTGCGCTTAATACTCGAGTTATTTACCATGCACATGGATTGCCATTGGTTTAACTAAATGTTTATAATGAGAGGAAGGTATAATCGGCGGAAAAATAAATTCCTTTGTTTTATTGTTGCATTATTCCATCGATCTTGCTAGGTAGACGCTCTTCGTCTTTTTTGTTAAGGATATAAGTCCTGGAAGATCTGAGAAGAGCCCAGTCTACCCTTTTGCCGTGACTGGTTGGCCGTATTGACAGTTGACAAAGTTTTCACATCAGGAATTGATGAGTATGACATCTAAACAGCTGTTTTGAGAGTCTAAAAGTGTACTAGTTATGGTTCCTGTAGGCCTATTTCCATTAGGGTAGGTGAAGTGGAAATAGTGAACAGGTGCGAGGGTTCTACAGGAAACAAGTCAATTCCAGTGGTGTTAATTATCTACGAAACATCCAAAAAGATGTTGGAGAGACTTTGATGAGCGAGATTACTTGTGTATGAGTTGAAAATCAATTGGCAGGCGTCATTTTATCTAAAGTCTCTACAACAGTGGTGGGCAACCAAGTTGGGATAGTGGGCCACAAGAAGTGGCCCGCTGAAAGGCCCGCGGGCCACCATATTTTAAAGGGGACTAATAGGTTTAATGTTTTTTTATTCCGTACTTTTAAGTGCACATGTGGCTGTTGTACCGTACGTGCATAAATAGTGGTCTTATAGCATAACAAAATTCTGCATTAAACGGTCATTAAACGGTGATATGACTGACATTACCTTATTTCATAGAAAAACAACGGTCTTTAAGTATAGTGCAGATATACACCTGAAAGCCGCACAAGATAAAATTGACCACGCTGCATGTACATGCGTGGGTACTTGTAGGTTTTATCCCCCCCCCCACTCCTTCAAAATTCGACAAATCATGTTATACTGAACTGATCGCTATGAAACTTGAGGAGTGTCTAGCTATAGATATTTTCTCTCTACAAACCAAATTTCATTCAAATCGGATAAATAGTAGCTGCGCAGCAACTGCGAATCCTGCATCGCCATCGAATGTGAGTCGAGAAACTCAGTGACATATCGTGATTGTTGTCACACTGTCTTTCAGAATGTATAATTCCGTGCGTTTGTAGAAATTCAACGGAAGTCTTCTCATCCTTGCAAATCGATGCCAGAGTCAACAAGTTCATCCTTGATTGAAGTGACAATGAGACAGGTGCAGCGATCGTGTGTGTTGCCCCCTAGCAATGAGTCACATATGTGCGTATATGCGCCGACGATCAAGGTCAACCATGAACAGTCATTTTAGATCATTGGCATATTCTATGTTATCGACTGTAGCGCAACAACTATTTATCCGATTTGAATGAAATTTGGTTTGTAGAGAGAAAATATCCATATCTAGACACTCCTCAAGTTTCATAGCGATCAGTTCAGTATAACATGATTTATCGAATTTTGAAGGAGTGGGGGGAATAAAACCTACAAGTACCCATGCGTATACATACGTCACCCAAAACATAAACGGCTCTTAAAAACCGTGCATGGGCTCCGCAAATATTAATGTGTGCTAATGCCAATAGAGTCAGTGTATGTCAATATGTCAGTGTAGTGCAAATAGCAAGAATATTTGAAAAAAATGTTGACCTGTCAAAATCATGCGGTTGGATTCCTTCATTTGTAGTCTAGGTCTAATTAATATACCGTATTTACTCTAATAGAACCCGGGGGGCTCTATTAATTCAGATCGCTCTGACCAGGGTTCTATTAGAGGCCCGGGTTCTATTGGAGGCCCGGGTTCTATTTAATTACATTGAAAAATGATCACTAAAAAATTAAAAATATGACATCAACCATAGAATTCGTTGAACCTACATAAAAATGCGGGCCTATTGTATGACAGTTTTTGCTGTTACTGCTCAGTATACATGTACTGTATTCGAAGTCTTTTACATTCACTATGCTCATGGCATATTGAGTGGCGGATGTGGAGATGATTATGAACGATCCATAAGCTAACCCGGTAATTGTAATTTAGTCACAAAAAAATCAAAGACCCACTCGCTGTGCAAAGGAAGAACGGCTACCAGTTGGAAAAATCTCTATATTGGACTGTATATAAAAGTCTCTATATCTACCGGTATATTGAAAAGCAACTCGAGTCATTCGTCTTCATCTATAATCATCAGGTCGTCCTCTTCTTCGTGTTCTTCATCGATGTCAAGGTTAACTTCCACTTCGCACAAGCGCGAGAGGGCATCATGGCATGGATGCCCTGCCTCGAAGCATTCGATGAGGTCATCTTCGCTACCATCCAATATTCGCTTGTTTCCTTTACTTATCTCCCGTCAAATGAATTTTGTTACTAAAAAAATCCTTTTTGGTTCACCTACAAGGTCAATAAGATGCTACTGAGTCTCACCCGGGTTCTATTAGAGACCCCGGGTTCTCATAGAGGCCCGGGTTCTATTAATTCAGATTGCTCTGACCCGGGTTCTATTGGAGACCCGGGTTCTATTAATTCAGATTGCTCTGACCCGGGTTTTATTGGAGACCCGGGTTCTATTAGAGGTCCGGGTTCTATTAGAGTAAATACGGTAGCCTCTTTCTACCTTCATTGAGGCGTGCTTTATTACGTAGAGAAGCATGGTCAACAGGACTTCGATTACTATGTGACTCAACATAAACTCGCGCCGGTGATCACCATCTTGCGTTTATACGAGAAGATATTCATTACGAAAGGAGCATGGCTGGATAATATTACTTTCGACCTTTTATTTCAGTTCAGTGAATCCTACGGAAATTCCGAAAGTTGGTTTTTGAGGTCAGAGTACGAGAATTCCTCCAATTCAAATGCAGCCACAGAACCGGAAATGAATGATTTCGTCCCACAATGCCCGGTTCCTTCCTTTGAGGTGCCGGAAACGTCGAAGATGAGCAGCCTGCCACTTCCTGTTGCTCACTTCGATTCTCTGCCGCCAATCAATACAATGTTTCCACATTCCTATCATCCCAAGACGTCACAGCGTCCTCCTGGTTACCCTAGGCATCACACGGACGAGTTCCAAGTGGGCCATGTTCACAGAACTGCTCAGCCACGGGTGAATGTGTTCCCATACTTCTCTCACCAAAGTCATTCCACCGAGAAAGAACACAATTATGTCTCCATGAGTCTGCCAGAAGAAGTCACGATATTGCCGAGGAAAATCGTGGAAGGAGTCGTTAGAGAGAACTTCCAACTGATTCGTTACTTCAATATCAGCAAACCTTTTAATCTCAACTTGGCTTATCAACCGATCATTGAGTTGATGAATAAGAGGATTGATGACTGGGGACTGAAATATTCCATATTGAGGAACTATATGGAATTACTGAAGTCAAAGTCACTTACCATGTTCGTCACCAACGCTATGATCTACTTCCTTGATGGTGCGCATGGCACGCACTGCCCTGACCAATTCCTAAAATTGATCGACAGATCCACGAGGACTATGAGCAGCAATCTATCAATGAATGAAATCAGTAAGTTCTTTGTCTGTCTCACCATAGGGGTCGACTTGTTTCATATCAGCACAGATCTATAATCTCTATGATTTTAAAGAAGCAAAGCACAGATCTATAATCTCTATGATTTTAAGGAAACAAAGCACAGATCTATAATCTCTATGATTTTAAACAAGCAAAGCACATATCTATAATCTCTATGATTTTAAACAAGCAAAGCACAGATCTATGATCTCTATGATTTTAGACAAGCAAAGCACAGATCTATGATCTCTATGATTTTAGACAAGCAAAGCACAGATCTATGATCTCTATGATTTTAAACAAGCAAAGCACAGATCTATGATCTCTATGATTTTAGACAAGCAAAGCACAGATCTATAATCTCTATGATTTTAAACAAGCAAAGCACATATCTATAATCTCTATGATTTTAAGGAAGCAAAGCACAGATCTATAATCTATATGATTTTAAACAAACAAAGCACAGATCTATAATCTCTATGATTTTAAACAAACAAAGCACAGATCTATAATCTCTATGATTTTAAACAAACAAAGCACAGATCTATAATCTCTATGATTTTAAACAAGCAAAGCACAGATCTATAATCTCTATGATTTTAAACAAACAAAGCACAGATCTTTAATCTCTATGATTTTAAGGAAGCAAAGCACATATCTATAATCTCTATGATTTGAAACAAACAAAGCAAGATCTATGATCTCTATGATTTTAAACAAACGAAGCACAGATCTATGATTTTAAACAAGCAAAGCACAGATCTATATTCTCTATGATTTTAAACAAACAAAGAACAGATCTATAATCTCTATGATTTTAAACAAACAAAGCACAGATCTATAATCTCTATGATTTTAAACAAGCAAAGCACAGATCTATAATCTCTATGATTTTAAACAAACAAAGCACAAATCTATGATTTTAAACAAGCAATGCACAGATCTATATTCTCTATGATTTTAAACAAGCAAAGCACAGATCTATGATCTCTATGATTTTAGACAAGCAAAGCACAGATCTATGATCTCTATGATTTCAGGGAATCAAAGCACAGATCTATAATCTTTATGATTTTAAACAAACAAAGCACAGATCTATAATCTCTATGATTTTAAACAAGCAAAGCACAGATCTATGATCTCTATGATTTTAAACAAACAAAGCACAGATCTATAATCTCTATGATTTAAAACAAACAAGGAATTCACTTTTACCAATTAGTGCTATTCATAGTCCGACAGGCAGAATGTGGGCCGAAAAGGAGACTTTCACAGAATTTTTTATTGACGTTTTAGCGTCACTACTCCCCCAAACTCAAGGCTGGGACGATGCTGACATAGTCAGACTTTAATCTGGAGCGTTGTGATCCTTTAGCTCGGTTGCACTTCCTGCCGACCTTCATTGACACTCCCGGTGCTCGACCTTTGGACCGAAAGATCGCTAGGCCAAGCACTTAACCCCTGCGCCACGGAGACCACAAATTATTCAAGAAAATGAGAAATAACAATGAAAAATGCAGAATATGTAGAACGATAGGATGCACCTAACAACGAAGAATGGTACTGCAGGACGGCTATAGTTGTCGGATTGTTAGCAGCTAAGTTACTGACTAATTGTCGCAGTAGCGTCATATGGTTCTGTACATATGGAACATGTTGTTTGTATGCATCAACGACATATTTGTTCAATGACAAATATTGCGTACAAATCACTGGTCTAAGGCCACACTGCGAGCTTTTCTAAGTGTTTTCCAATATGCAGTCAGCATTAAGTCAAACACCACAGCATTCTCTCGGCACTATCTTATTTCGTACCACGCTCTGCCTTTCCGCTTTTCCTATATTCCATTCAATAAAGGATGAAATTGAACAAAGGAAGAAATCTGCCGAATTTTGCTGTATTAAGCTTATTTTTGCTTTCCCTGCTTTTCCTACTTAACAGGAGCACTGCAGTGGAAAACATTGGGCCATTAATTCGTCAAATCAGTGTTGCCATGTCTGAAGTTGGCCCAAAACGTGGCCTAAAAATTAATTAATCATTTCACTAAGAGGTCAAACAATTTGTTTGGCTCAAGTTTTTATAATTGTTACAACTTCTAGTTAGGACTCTCTATTGAGGTTGAATGCGTTAAAGCGCCTATTTTGCAAGGAGATGAACTTGAAGATGATGACATCTTCAAAAAAATTCAAGATAGTTTTCAGTGTGACCCACATTTTCAGAAGTGACTAAAAAGGAAGAATGGTATTTGAAAAAGACGAACTGTTTCTTCCAAGTGCTTTTCTTAACTTACGCAATAGAAACATTTATTACAGTATGATAAGAGGTTTTGCTTGGTTATATAAAAAGATAACACACATTTTTGGGATTAGTGTAAGTCCCCCCCTTTAAATCGTATAGAGTGGTAGTCGTCTATTAAGTATCTTAATAATCAATTAATTTCTATGCCAAATCGAATCTAGCATTTTAACCATAGAAATGGATCTTCATCTCATGTATTTGTCTTCCAGATGTCTACGGATAACTATGTAATTTTTCGCTGATTCATAGTTTTGACATAGCTATTCAGTCCTTTCCATTCAATATTTCAATACTATTCTGTTGTCAATTGCGATATCAAATAAAACTGCTTATAAGAGCTAGCGAAAAAGTAATATCATAGCTGTCGCCACAAATCAACCATTGATTCCATACTTCCCTTATATACTTACTTTGGTTTCTTCTGTTTTTCTGTAGTTGGTTTAGTGGATCACGTGGGCTAGCAATTGACTACGTGGATTTTTAGATAATAATAATAATGATATATTTGTCATACAACAAATTGAGTGATACATAAGAAGTATATACAAGATGATGGTGACAAATATTGGCCCTAAAAGGGCGATCAATGCATTAACGGGAAAATGACGTACAACTATAATAAAGTGAACTTTTACGGTATACAACAATTACCATATGTCATGTCTACTGAAGTAGGACGATATAGAGTTTTTGAAGTCGCTTATCGATGAGACGTTTTTCTCTGAAAATGTCATGCGATTCCAATGTTGGACTATATTGACAGTGAAAAAACCACTACGATACTTATGTTTGGACAAAGGAGCTAACATCAAATTGTGGGAATTATTACGGTGAGAATATTCGAACAAAATTGTAAACCATTCATCTGATTGAACATCAACAACATCAACCATTCATCAAACAAAAACATCAAACTGTAGCGGAGGCGCCTGGCAGATAGTCTAAGAAGTCCCAAGTTCATTTACTTAGACCTGTAATTTAATCCATGGAGCTGTGGTAAGAAATTACAAAATCTCTTTTGCACATTTTCAATTTGGTTGGAAAGCTTATCAATATTTGGATGCCAAATAACACAACCATACTCCAAAATAGACCGGACGAAGGTTTTATAAAGGATCAAAAGCATGAAAGGATCCCGTGAGCGAATTGACCTTTTAATCATACCCAAAACTTTGTTTGGCTTCATAACAGTAGCATGTATATGTTCCTTGAAATTCATTGATGTTGACAAAGTAATACCCAAGTCATTCACAAGAATAGCTTTACTTAATAATTGATCTTCCATCCTGTAATCAAAAAGAGAATTGCCACAACCAAAATGAATAACATTACATTTATTCAAGTTCAATGATAGACCGTTCGAAGATCAATTAATTTCAGATCAATTGAAAATTACTGTTAAATGCCTACTGAAATCTACTGACAAAACTGCAATGCAATGAAAAGTATGTTTTGATGAAATGCACCTGATGAAATTATTTGCATGAAGTGTAGTGTAGCTTTACAGTAATACTAGGAAATTATTATCACAATATTAGGACAGTAATGGATGGGGCCTAAATATGGATACTATAAATAGAAAATACCTGTGCAATTAATATGCCCTACGATATATTAACACATTTCAAAATGAAATAACGCTTTGATAAATTTTAGGGGCGGCCGAAGAGTGGGTGCTGAGCGGCTGAAAATCCAGAATTAATGGCCCCATTTTTTTCCACTTCAGCAATGCTATATTCTGCTGCGGCCAAAAAATCTTTCTGTCTGTGGTCCCAGCCTTGCATCATTACATTACCTTGCATGTGTCTCTTCCTCAAACGGGGGAGGAATCTGGCATGTCTCACTAGCATCAGATTGAGGTTCTTCCTCCCGTTACATTGCCATAAAATGAGAAGTACTCTGTGGAGGAGGGAAAGCTGCTCAGCAAAACGCATGGTGAGACACCTGAGATAATATTGACACCAATGAAGCTCACGTGGAGTTCGTCGTGACAAGCTGACGAGATTGTCTACATCAATCTGATAACACGTTGCATACGCAAGATTATGTTGCTATTTTTGTTTATTTCCTTGCAAGCTAATCTCTATCAAGGCCAAATTATAGATGTGTCAATGATGGAAATTGATTCACAGATTACATCTCATTGTCTGCTGTTACCATGTTTGAAAATTGCTAATTCCCTACTCAGGCTACACGCGGTGAGACACGAGAATATTTCGTCAGTTCATACCAGTTCATGATAATGATAAACAAGACAGTGATAGATCGACTCACTGTAATACCGACATGTGAAACGATAAGATCGAACAATTTTATTGTATAACTGAGTAAAGACATGAATAGTCAGTACATTGTCAAATTCACAGCTCAATAATGAGGGCAGCAATGCAGGACGTAGAGTCCGTGCCCTGAAAATGTTCTACATTGCCGTTCTTAGTTTCTTGCCACAATTACAATTGCCTGTAACTTGTAAGACCATATGTAAGACGCTCAATTGAGGACACAATCTTACAGATTTTAATGGTTCTCTGATTGATGAATCGTCGTGGGGTCAAGTTTAACTGTCGTCTGGGTTGCAGACCTTTTTCAAATGCAAACAAAAATGAACCAAGCTTTCAAAACATTCAACTGAACAATCCAAGAAATGCCAAACTTAGATTTTTCACATCCCTATCTACAACACCAATTATCATAATCACTGCTCCACATAACTTCGAATCTTCTTGAAGCCAATACCTCATCAGCTAAAATGAAAAAAATTATTACAGGCTTTTGCGCTTTGAGATGGTCATCAAAATAAGCCAAATGAATATTCTCTACATTGCTCTGTGAAATGTGAAGCTTTAACGGCACTACTCCCCCAGAGTGGGGGCTTGGACGGTGCTGACATAGTCAGACTTTGATCTGGAGCGTTGCGATCTTTTAGTCTGGATGCCTTTCCTGCCGACTTCCATTGACACTTTCGGGGCTCGACCTATGGACCTAAAGATCTTTTGGCCAAGCACTTAACCCCTGCGCCACGGAGACCACAAATTATTCAAGAAAAATGAGAAATAGCAATGAAAAATTAGAGTATGTAGAGCCATAGGATACACTTAACAACGAAGAATGGTATTGCAGGACGGCTATAGATGTCGGATTGTTAGCAGCTAAGTTACTAACTAATTGTCGCAGTAGCGTCATATGGTTCTGTACATATGTAACATGTTGTTTGTATGCATCAACGATATATTTGTTCAATGACATTTTCAATACTAACTAACAATCGAAACCATCACACAAGTTCGACTTTTGGGTGATCTGCTCATAGTGCAATAGTTTTGCTACTTTTCCATTTTCATTTGGAGAGTGGAGTGGTTGTTTGCAGATTTTATAATGGTGTGAATGTGAGATTCCGATAGTTGGTTATGGAACAGATTCTAGCTTGTATTCTTCGGTTTCATTGTGTGAAATTGTAACAGAAACCTGTGAATCTCTGCTTAAATCGACCTGTTCATAGACATCTGCAAAGACCTACACGCATACAGATCACGGTCTTCTAGATGTCTTTGGATGTTTTCCTGGGCTGCATGGACTATGTAGAAAATTATCATAGATTTTAGGTTCAGTAACGCACGCACCGACGATTTAGGCTGTCATTTGAAAGGTAATATATATTCATTCTTGGGGACATCAGCGAATGAATTTTCATTGTCTTGTTTCATAAGAGCAAGTTGGAAACAAAAGAATGAATTTTTGCTTCCATGTCTATTTATGCTACCATTTATGAGTCTGTTCTCCTTGAAGTCAAGAGAGAATTTCTTTGGTCTTGATGGAAGTTTATATTCACTTTCTATTTTCAGTTTCAATTTCTACGATATTCCATACAATTTTGGAAGCGATAACTGACGTGAATGGAACACCTGGGACGAAGTTTATGCGAATTTGGCGTTATACTTTGATTGATTGTCCGGGTGAGTCAAATCTTCACTATATTTTAATTTCCTATTTTGTGAACGCCATCCAGCACACACTAGGTGACATTGCTACGCGTGATTACGGAACATCCCAAACATCCGTAGTTAAGGACATTCTATTCTTCTACGCGCGTACATACGCGCTGCACTAAGAAATCACTTGATCTGATGCTGTTAAAACATGGTGATTGTTTATGAATACGCGCGGGCGAGCGTTTATAGTTTGTGTGTCGTCTACGGTTGTCCGCGTTGCCGCTTGAACCACGGATGAACCGCTAAGCATGTTCTGTCTTCCCTGAATATAAAATTGAGGTCCTATCACATTGTTTAGCCTCTCATACATACAGACACATGAGACGCAAAGTCTATATAACAGGACTGCCAACTATACTAACTTATATAACTTATATTGCAGCAATGTCTCACATAGCCACGGATGTTTAGGGTCATGTGTAATTACGCGTGGTTCAAGCGTGAATTACGCGTGATTGAGCGTGGCATGTCACCTAGTGCATGCACCACAACTGTCACTAGAGCTTATAGCGGGCCGCTTGTTTTGGCTCGGACCCGGCCTGGGGTCGCATTGATGACTTTTTATCTGGGCCTGGGTGACATAATTCATCGTTTTGTGCACCACCCTTTGTGCAGTGGCCTGAAAAATCATTCTGAAAAGCTGATTATACACTAGGTGACATTGCCACGCGTAATTACGGAACATCCCAAACATCCGTAGTTAAGGACATTCTATTCTTCTACGCGCGTACATACGCGCTGCACTAAGAAATCACTTGATCTGATGCTGTTAAAACATGGTGATTGTTTATGAATACGCGCGGGCGAGCGTTTATAGTTTGTGCGTCGTCTACGGTTGTCCGCGTTGCCGCTTGAACCACGGATGAACCGCTAAGCATGTTCTGTCTGCCTTGAGCATGAAATTGGGGTCCTATCACATTGTTTAGCCTCTGATGCATGCAGACACATGAGACGCAAAGTCTATATAACAGGACTGCCGACCAATGTTGGAGGAATGTCACGAACAGCCACGGATGTTTAGGGTCATGTGTAATTACGCGTAGTTTACGCGTAATTGAGCGTGGCATCCCTGTGGGAACGAATCTTGCGAAAAACTGGCGGATGTCAGCTGCAGAATATCATGCTAAAGTTCAGTCATATTTGCGGGATATTCGCTGGCGAAGTTCGCCGGCGACAATTCGCGCTCTATATGTCACCTTTGACTTTTGACTTTCTCTCTTATTTTCTTTAGTAATCCGCCTCTACAGCTGAGGCTCTATTTTCTCCCTCACCTCCTCACTATCCCCCACATATGGCTAATCTATCTAAGAAATAAGTGCAGACTATCATTCTTTGATAATGCTAAGAATATAGAGAATCCGCATATATCAATTTTCATAACATCTCTTGACATTCCATAATTTACAACAATGACAAATATTTGAATAATATCATAGTATTTACTGCGACATTTATGGAAGATAAATCCTTTTTTTAGTTTAAGCCTTCGTGAATTAAAAAAAGATCCCTTTTTATCAGATCAGACTGAGTATACAATATAGTTTCATGTGAAGGTAATATACGAACATTACTACTTACCACTAATTAGTTGCTACAATATCCACGATTTCGCCGGTTGGCGAAAAATCAGTTCGCATTAGTAAACAAATATCTACCAACTAATTATAGCAACTTTTTCGTCACCTGTCGTTTTTTAATTTTACGCATGTTTTTGGATAAATGATGCATGACCATTTTCACATGCGGAAATAGTTTTTACACGAAAATGAACCTTTAAAAAATTATCCACAAGATCGCTACCTCGCCAGATAATCTGTTGATATTAGCAAGATGCGTTCCCACAGGGATGTCACCTAGTGTAGATTACATGATTGTATATGCTGCATGGCCTATGTAGCCTAGGAATGCCATCTGTAAGCAGATTGATCAATGTTGAGCAGGTGCCGATCAAGTGAGGGAATGCTATTAATTCAGACATAGCAAATATCAGTCTGAGTGCTCACAGAATTTTTTAGGCCCAAGCCCGGCTTCCACCTCTAACTGGTACGTTTACTATCAATTCAAATTTCTGTTTCATCACGATGTTAACATAGCAAAATATGAAATTCCTTTAAACATTTGATTGTATTTCAAATGTGTCCACGCCATCACCATGCTCCGTAATCGTGCCAGTAGCTATCTTCCACCACAGAAGCTGTCTGTGTCTTATCTCAACAACAATTATGATTCCCTTCTGTGCCTACGCCCCATAAACTCATCTCAGCCTCCTCGATTGAGAAGCTTGTCAAGAATCTTATGGGTGAAAAGCTCTATAACAAGTTGCAGCCGTTCGACGAGCTTCTCTTTAACAGAATGATTTTGGTTGATGCAACTCTGTAGTAATTGAATGCGCATCCAAATCGCCGAAAGAACATCCAGCGCTAATGCGAGTTGCTTGAAAAGCTGTTTGTTTACGAGGCTGGGGAACTGGCTTGCATTAGGAATTACTCATGCTAAAGATGACCCCTTTCTCATCCCATGGTATTTACTAACCATCATTAAGGGTTTTTTGATGTTAGTGCTGAAAACTCTCAGCTAATTCTACAAGACCATCATTTTACTTTCGTTCATCAATTTCTTTATTTCCTTTACAGATTCTTGTGAAAGTGATCACAAATACCTTCAACTTCTCGGCTCAAAGTTGTATTTATTGGACAATTTATTTTGTGAAATTCATCCGTTTACCATTTTGTATCTTATTTCTGTTTTCTATGGCCTAGATGCTACCATGTAACATTTGTGAATCCTAATCCCAAATATAACCATTCTCAAAGCTTTGCTTTCTCAAAACAGAATTATCTCATATAGAGGTGTCTTTATTAAAACAAAAAAAGTACATAGGGATATTCCCGACCAGCAGGTAGCATCTAATTGAGCAGTAAAAATAATACAAAATGTCTATGACAATTCGACGGAATGTGAAATCATCGTTGAGTCATTTTCAGGCTCTCTAATTCACGCAAGAAATTCGACGTCCTTGCAAGAGTATCTTCAATTGATCGTATCTGTCTTGCTCTCATTGCTACTCCAGTCTCCTCTGCGTCTCTCTCAGTTGTAACGCCACTTTCAGGCTGGGAGTGGTCCATGATATCTGCAAATAAAATGAGAGATGTAGCCATGATATCCACCAATCAACATCATCAGATCTAAACATGATATCCACCAATCAACATCATCAGATCTAAACATGATATCCACCAATCAACATCATCAGATCTAAACATGATATCCACCAATCAACATCATCAGATCTAAACATGATATCCACCAATCAACATCATCAGATCTAAACATGATATCCACCAATCAACATCATCAGATCTAAACATGATATCCACCAATCAACATCATCAGATCTAAACATGATATCCACCAATCAACATCATCAGATCTAAACATGATATCCACCAATCAACATCATCAGATCTAAACATGATATCCGCCCATCAACTAGGGATCGACCGTTCCCGGATAGTTGTTTGAATTTCTGAACGGGCCGTGCCCGTGACCCGTGTGAGTACTAGGCACAGCCCGTGCTCATGCTCATGCCGTGCCAGGGTACTTGCTTTAACACTAGACACGTTTCGCATTCACCTCCTGTTAACCATGTAAGCGAATAGTTCATGACCATAAACCCGGTGATTGGCTGTTCGCTATCAGTTTTTTGACTAATGCTCCTGAATCATTCATATGATTTTTCTGGGGATTACCGAAATTGGGTGGAGGGGGTTGCGCTCCCATATACTAGCCTCATACAAATTTCTTAAATTTAAATTAAGCCAATCTTTCCATCATCAATTGGCGACAAGGCCTTCCCTGATGAAGATCCCATAACCATCTAATTAGAGATCGATTTTTAAGAGAGGTACCCTCAAACTGGCTCTAAGTTAAATTCGAATCGCGGTCTTTAAGGAATAAAGCTTCATTAAACTTCTAATTTTAGGTTTAAGACTCATATTGTTCTATGTAAGAATAATTAGCTCTGATTTCTTGTATCGCTAAATAACATTTAGGGTTATATAATTAGACCCTTATTAATTTACTCATGATTGATTAATAAACAGATATTATTTGCTATTCTATGGAAAACCGTAATATTGTCCCATAAATAGAGATAAATTAAATTAGTAACTCTGCTATCTTGTATCGCTATATCACTATTAAGTTATATCTGGATCAATTTATTTTTTATCAACCATCTTACGTATGTATCACATGAATTATCACTGTATTACTTCAATATTGAAGTTATAAAAACAACATAACGCCAAAATGATCAAATATTACAGGCACACTGCTATTACTGACATTCTAGCAACTACTCAGTGGACAGTAGTCTTAAAAACAATTTTATAATGAAAAGGAACAGAGGTACAGGCAAACATTATCTTAACAGAACAACAATCTACTATGTGAGGAATAATAAAGGCAAGCGTTTGTCAGGCACGTCAATCAAGCACGGCTAAATTGGCTTTGAATGCAGTGCCCGTGTCCGTGCCTGGAAAAAGTCGGGTAATGGCCGTGCCCGTGCCCGGGTACCCGGTCGATCCTTACCATCAACATCATCAAATCCGCTTCCCTTTCGCCGCCTCGGAATTCAACATTTCTTGCCCTTCTGGCTTCATAGAATATCTTTTACTTCATACTCTGGGCATGGATAGTGATAGCGACCCAGAAAGTTGAATACATAGATGTTTCTAATGTATAGTTTGACATGCATTAAGTTGCTACTAATTTTCTAGGGCAAGTAGTAAAAGGATGTGTATATTATGCAGATGTTTGTCCTTCTGTTGAAATTCGTGCCGAAGTATACCAGATTATTACATAGTTGCAGAATCTTATTCAGAATCCCTTCTATATTTGATAAAATTTATTCCGAAGGAAAATCTTGGCAGAGACGGATATCTAACAGGGTGTATATAGGGTGTATATAGGGCATGGATATCTAACCAAAACTCGCACCTCAATTTCCCTGGATTTTCCCGGTTTTTTCAGGGATATTTTATCATGCAAGATACTGTCGTTTTTGGGAGTCCAAACCTACTTGCACCTGAGAGTAGATATTCGACAATTTAATGTTTCATTAACTACGCACCTGATACAAGAAAAAAACAAAATTACAATAATTCTATGGTATAGGAAAACAACTTTTATTCATCTCTTTCGAATAAGATACATATAAAAACAAAAAAAAACAGGAGAACGAACAAGAAGCTTTAAGAAATGATGTGAAGAATGAAAGGTTTGGTGTGCAGAAGTTCGGTACGTAGTTCACTTTTTTCGCAATACGATCACCTCCTCTTCCAATACCATGAGTTCCATTCTCCGCTTCTTGATTTCTGCCTCTTTCAACGCCAATTCTTGGGCCGCCCTCTTACTACCCATCAGTACGTACATGGCGCTCTGAACCCCTCACAGTTCGCGGTTGACACTCATTGGTTCCCGGATCTCTTCACATTTAGCACTCACATGTTTGACACCTATCACCGTCACAGGGTTGACAACTACCACCGTTATTGTGAATACAAGCTATGTTCAAAAAGGAGATACATGTAAGTGCACCTTCGCCGTTTTCTGAAAACATGAGACATCTTTCAAGTTACGGTCGTATGTACTAGACCCGCAGATAGTAAGAAAGTAGAGAAAATAAACACAACAGACTACACTTAATAACATATACCACCCAATGCTACTAAAAATGGTAAGTTATGTTCAAACGGCAGAGCCGGTTTTTAACCATTATGTTTCGAATTCCAAAGTATTATCTTCATCTCCATTTTCCCTGTCTTTTCCCGGTCGGTATACACCCTGTCTAAGGTCCTACTTAATAGTCTGGCATACTTTGTAACCAGGGCCTGCGGAACACTTCTTCGCGAGGGAGGGAATGCCTACTGATTTATCTGTATAGGCATAACACATACTATTTTGTAATTATTTCGTATGCAACGTTTGATGTCCCCGCAAGGCATGATGTATTCTATTAGCCTTGGTTTATTCAATTTATGTGCATACAGTAGGTTAGTCAAAACCTGGTTGATGAACGATTTCAGCCGCGGATGGGCGGATAAAACCGAGTTCGACCCTTTTCACACGCCAACATGGGTCAAAACCCTGTTTAGACATGTTTTCTAAACAAAAGCTAAGGGTTGTGATTGCGGCATCGCGTTCATTCCGAAACCTTGATATAGTGAAAGACAGTATGTACTAGGCATTGCAGACTCAAGATTAGGATTCAATCCATAACAGCTCCTGGACTTCAGGGTTCTCGGAAAGAAATCGGAACAGGGGAACTTATTTCACTTCATCAAATCGACATCAGGGCAGAAATATGATGCTACTCTGACGATCATGCGCGCGGACCAGGCTTCGCCTCGTGCTATATTTTGGAATGTCGGACGGATGTAACAGTATAACTATAAAACTACCCACCCGGTCAGTGTCGGTTCAATAGGCTACTTTTGTGTCTGGCTGATTATGAATAATCAAATGCTGATAAACAGACTCAACTAAGTGATTTAAGCAATGCCTGAAGAAGCAGTCAACAATGCAGCATCTGTAGTTCGGGATGTGCTAACATCTGCATATGTAGTGCGCACTGTAAAAGAATTCTGTGAAAGCAGGCCCGGATCCGGGAAACAAAATCATCGATCAAACATATGCAGGCTATTTTGCTGGGCATACTCGGAGCCGGTTTCAGGTACAACATGCATTTAGCGGGCTAAATTACGCTCGCAAATTAACACAATATAATGACCCAAAATTGAAAGGAAATATATTATTTTGGCTTTATGGATATTTCACTTCGCTATTTTGCGGTCCTATACATTGCCACTGCTTGAATATACTGTCATGTGGATAGTCACGACCTCCTGAAAGATAGATCAAGATTTCTGAACATTGAAAATGAAAAAGTTTTGTTAAACCCTCGAAGCAACAAACGTGTGATATCGGCTGCGTTGGAAGTTAATGTCAAACAAAATTAATATGCCTAGATCTTTAATGAGAGGGCAGCGCATGCATGTACCTTAACCGTTGACGAGGTTGGTGTCATGTCCGCTATCATTTTGAGATTCTCTCTGCTCTCAAATTTTGGAATGATTTTAGTTTTAGGTTTGTCCGTAAACCCCCAGGTTGGGGAGGGGAATCACATTAGTGACCCCGAGAACTTCTTCCGCCACCCTTTGACCCTCCACTATACCGTATGGAGGAAAGGTGATAAAAGACCCGCACTAATCGACTTGGGCTTCATCAGATAACATCCTTCTCTATCGCAGAGAATCGCATCGTCATCCTCAATCCACTACATAGAATTCTTCATAAATTAGTGGGATATTTGAATGTAAGGGGATGAATTAAAGAATAATGCACACTTCCATACATCGAAAACGACCTCTGAATATATCAAAACATGTGATTTAATATCGTCGTCACAAGTAATGTACCAACGAATACTGACGCTTCACTGAGGCGACATATTACTATTGATGAAAATTCACTGATGGTATTAATTACCTACCATTCAATAACGCGTCGTGATGGCCACGTTAAAGACGGAACATTAATAAGGATTCGATAATCAGTAATTAAATGTAGAAAAATATCCTCAGTCGCTCATCCGTATAACTAAGAAGGCTCTAATATTCGAATTTCCATGCCGAACCTTTAATGTAGAATCATTCCAGACAATCCTACTATCGCATAAATAGTTGCGGCATAGGCCACACAACGGTTGTAGTAAAAGCTAGGTCTTGATATTGATATCGTTGTGTTTCATTTCGAACTCGTGAGATATTCAATCCCGGAGATCATAGCCGTTATAAGCACGTAGGAGACCTTCATGTGACCATTGCGCGTTCGATCGTAGTGACACGTAGGTTCTATATCCATGAAGAACAGACATTCTACGAATCCAGACGGACAGGAAACTGTTGCTGCAATTTCCTTGTTCTTCCTGCTTCATAGAGCACCTCAGGGATCGCAACTCACTCAAGAAAAAAAGAAAATTGTGATACCTGAAGCAGCTTATCTTCGTAATCTGTTCAATTATCTGTAGTTGTATATTTCCATGAAAGAATATTTCTAGAAGAGTGAGGCACTAGCCTTCTGATAACTTCTTCGTTCATATTGAGAATTCTGATAGTGTGCAAGTCATTGTACGTTGAGAAAGTTAGCACAATGCATGCTACAAACCAACTTGTGGTCATTGAAGAGATAATTGGAATACAACGTCAGGCTGACAAAACTATAACAGATCAATCACAGATAAACTTTTATTCATACACAAAGTGCTATTTTGGTATATCGCCTACGCAGAAGATAATTAATTTGTGAGATTCATATGAAGAATGAGCACATGTTCAATGTTTTCCGGCAATGTTGATATCCAAAGGCACTGACTGATCCTTCAATAACGAATTCGACAATACACTGACATGTCTCAAGGGTATTACATTGCTGTTATCAAAAAATCACAATCGACTGAATAGGCGTTGACTTGTCATTTGGCGTTTGAACATACTTGATTTTGGGAAACAAAAGAAGCATGTATCATGTTATTTCCTGACGATAATGCAGTAACTTGCAATGCCGTCAACAATGATTATTTTGAGACAATACTAAGCAGATGTTATTCACAAGCTGATATTATAGAGCATTGCTATCTGCTGCACAGTTTACTGAGTATCTTTATGCTTTTATGATAACTTCTAAAACTCTACTTTATGTTCTGTTACCTACACGTCCATTGTCTGAAAGACACTGATCATCCTTTGCCTAAAACTTTCAAAAATGTTTCTTTGAAATATCTCTGCGATATTCTGTTGAGCTAATCAGATGCACTGTCTGATAGTTCATGTGATATTCGAGCATCAATTTGTATGGGTCATTGGTGCAAATTATTGATTTTGCTTTTCGCTTATCAATATCATACCTCTTCAAGTTGTTCTCCAAAATAAATGTTTTATTTTCAAACTTAACTGCCGTTTTTCGTTTTAATATTCTCAATTTGTACTAGGCCCTAAATAATAATAATTAATAATAATTTTTTATTTGCCAGATAAGTCGGCACAAATGAGAATGGCATGATAAGTGGCAAATAGG
Source organism: Prostheceraeus crozeri (assembly GCA_907163375.1). Taxonomy (NCBI): domain Eukaryota; kingdom Metazoa; phylum Platyhelminthes; order Polycladida; family Euryleptidae; genus Prostheceraeus; species Prostheceraeus crozeri. Next base: position 179,989 of record CAJQUW010007562.1, read on the forward strand.
AAATCAACAAAGCCATAAGCAAGACTCGAAACGATTCAAAGTCACCATATTTCGTTCCTTTCAAAATATTGATTAATGCTCATCTTGAAAGCATGGATGTTGGAAGCTAAAACTTCAGCATCTGTAAGTTGATTCCAGTCCGTCGCAAAAAGAATCGATGACACTCACAATTAGTGCGAGTTGGAATTATTTACTAGATGCTCCATCGGGCACGGAAATCGGTAGAAAATTCAAAGTAATTCGTCGGATTCAAACAGGTCATGCCATTAATCATTTTATAAACAAAAATGAGTCGATAGCGTAATCGCCTTGCTGATAAGCTTAACAATGAAAGTTTCAACAAACGATCTTTGTAAGACAGATGATTCAAACTAGGAAAACAGCGAGAAATATGTCTTTGGACCTAAATTCCACTAAATTCTTTCGGTATGGACCCAAACAACACAATTAAATTCCAGGCTAGATCCAGCATAAGATTTGTGAATAGGTAACATGACATTGATATAATGAAGCGTAAAATGGCTCCAAGAATCTTATTGGCCCTTAAACCACAATTGCTTACATGAAAGCCGAAGCGTGTGGAAATGTGTGGAAACATAAACACCGAGATCTTTGATGCAATCAAGATTTTCAAGTGCAACATAATTAGCATTGTAATCACGTTTTTGATTCGAAAGTCCAAAATTTACAATTTTACCTTTGGCTTCATTTAACCGCAACCCATTTAAATTTGACCAGCTCAGCACGTTATCGAGGTCACTTTGAAGGCCAAATATTATAATTCATTTATTTACATCCCGTTTTCACAAGTATGTTCAAAGCGGCTACGAACTTCTTAAACAAATAGCTTTCTAGATTTTTTTAAATGATGACCCTTGTGAAGAAGCAAACTGTGGGCCAATTCAATATCATCAGCGCAAATTGAGAAAAAAAAACAATCTTTGACGCAGGAGCTGACGCTGTTATAAAACACCAAAAATAGCATGAGGCCAAGAGCTGAACCTTGAACAATACCACTCGTAACTTCACATGATAAGCAACAGGAGCTGTTAATACGGGCAAAGTGTTCCCTTCACGGTAAGTAATTTTCTAACCAAGAAAACAGATTTCCAGAGAAACACTCTTTAAGCCTATACAATCAAATTTTGTGTGGTACAGTGTCAAATGCGCGAGAACAATCCAATGAATGCAACATCTACAGAAACCATTGTCTAATTTAGAAGTTAATTAATCGTAGAACTCTGAAATGTAGGTATGAATCATGAAGAAAAATCTTAGAAAATATTCAGGCATTGAACAGTGTTGAAATTCTCATATTGAAAATTGTCAAAACGTTACAAACTAACTAATAATAATAAGCCAGAATACCTTCGGTTGTCAAGATGTGTATGTGTCTATATTACACTAGCTTTAAAGAAAAATACTTTTTTATATGACACAGAATTAGGATTTGAATATCCGATCCCATGTGATTGAGTTCCCATCCCCACCAACAAGCTCACTCAACCATCCGTAAACGTTCTTATACCAGATGCTAAAATAAATGCAAGAAGAACAATTTGCGATAGCAAATCAAGAATCTTACAGGGAGCATCATTCCACAATTGTGGATATTTTTCCCATAGAGTAAGTGTATCAGGTAGAGTGGTAACTGCGCATTTATTAATCCCCAATGTGTATACACTTTCGATTTTATTAAATGAACTCGAGGTTGAATACAGGTGGTAATTGTCACCAAATGTGAGATATGCAAATTTTTGAAGTTTTGAAGAAATTAGCACGGAATTGAGTGATCATGATTCTAATACAGAATAATCCTATGTGTCATGAAAGCTTTGGAGAGGTAATGTTTGTTATCAGCAATTCGATGGGTTGCTACTTTCATGCTGAACCTCAAGAGTGTATTTTCTTAAGTGTGATCATATCACAGGCAACCTGTCACTGACTGGTGGGAAATAACTGAATCAAAAAGAATGATTTCAGGAAAATTTTCAAAAAATTCAATTTCTGCGGAAGGTGACAGGAATTGCAAACTTTCGCTGTCCGACTTGCATGGGACACAAGGACATACGGCCTCTCCGTAGAGGAAGTACATGAGTTCTGCTATTTGGGTGATGTGCTTAGCTGCGATGCAGGAGCAGAGAAGGCGGTAGGGTCCAGAATTTCGGCAGCATGGTTGAAATGGACGGATCTTAGCAACCTGCTGTGCAATAAAGACATCCCAATAATGTGTAGAGCGAAAGTGTGCGATCAGTACTATTATACGGAGCGGAAACCTGGCCGTTGACTCAGCAACAAAGAAGCCGACTTGAAGTGTGTGACCAGAGGATGCTGCGCTACATGATGAAGATCAAATGGAGAGACCAGGTCACTAATGACGATGTAATGGGAATGTGCGGGCTGACACACCTGAGGAACCGAATTCAACAGAGGAGGCTTCGATGGTTTGGCCATGTCAGGAGAGCAGAAGAGAAGTTCATCGGGAGAGTGGAATCCATGAAGGTGGAGGGAAAGCGCCCAGTTGGAAGACCAAAGAAGACATGGCGCAGCTGCGTTCAAGAAGACCTGTATGCCCTCAACATCAGCGAGCACCTTGCCCAAGATCGGGACCAGTGGAAGCGAGCCATCAAACTCCGTCCAACCTCAAGCAATGGGACAAGAAGGACGTAAAACGAGAAGTGAAGTGTGAGTTAGTGAAAGAGAACTATTTCAATTAACTTTAAATGAACCTAATGTGCGCACATCAATATTCAGATTCAAGAAATGAAACATGAATTTAGTGAATCAAAATCATGCCGATGAAAATTGAATTAGAAACTTGAAATTTCAGCCAAGACAGAAAAATAATATCGCGACTTTTTCATGAAGATTTCCATTATAATACAGTTCATGAAATTCCCTTGATAATCAGCTTAATTTCCCCTTAGTTAGGATGCTTACTAGCAAATGTTCAACTGCTCAAATAAGTTGTTGGACCGCAGGAACGTAAACTACGCAGAAAACTGAATCTTTTGATATAAAAATTTTCACTGTATTCAGACATTTTTTTAGTCGATACTCTATCTATAATAATAATAATATAGATCAAAGTACCAAGACCTGAAAATAGAAGTACAGAAGCTGTGGAAGATTAAAGCAAAAGTGATACCAGTAGTAGTAGTGGAAGAAGTACCTCAAAGAGATTCCCGGTCGACACCAAGTACCTCAATTACTTAAGGCTGCCCTGCTCGGTAGTGCCTACATCCTCAGACGCACTCTGGATCTCCCTGAGTCCTGGTAGGATTCCGAGGTCCTGAGTTACAACCGACCATTGTGTGGTCGTGATCCAAAAAAAAAATAAAAAAAAATAATATGCGCTTATTTCCAGATAAATGAAAATCGTACATTTCAAGTAGTGAAGTCATAAAGTAGAAGTCTCATGCAATACTCGCACGAATAGTTGCGCCTTTTACACAAGAAGAATTGAGTCTGCGAATAGTGGATACTCTTGGTAGTAGGAAGCGTCCCGAAGTGGAGATTTCACACAGAAATTTATTCAAAATATGATTATCATTAGAGGCGGTTCTATACAATTTAGTTGCCGAAAGTTTCTCCTTTCCTCAAGGGGTTGAAGACAGTCATTTGTACAATGTCGGCCGCACATAAGTCGATGATATCTGCTTTGCAACATTTCAAGTCTATGTGCGTTTCTCTTGGAAAGTCCGATGAATAGCGGAGATGCGTATTCAATAATTGATCGCATAATGCCGCAGTAGGCCAACTTCAGCTGAGAATTTACTAAATGCGGTCGAAGCAATCTTTAAGGAAAGAGACGTCTGGATGCAGATGCTGCAATGTTGTCAAAATGGTTACTCCATGAGCAACTCTTGTTGAAGGTGACTCCTAGAATTGTTAGCGAATAGCTGAATCTTTTGATATAAAAATTTTCACTTTATACAGACACTTTTTTGAGTCGATACTCTACCTTTATAAGCTTATACTTACTATGGTGTGATAGAAAGATTGAGACGATATGACAAGTCAATTTTATTCAAATTGCACTCAAACACTGAGTTTCCGATAGGTTGAAATTTGGAGAAAGTATACATCATCTTTAGTGAAGAAAGAGCTGTGGTTGACTATCTTCTTATTTTATAAATCTGCCGCGTTAAAGCAGCAAGACGATTGAAAAGAGACGTCATAGACCATTAAGATGACAAAAAACAAGCGCTTAAAGCTGCTGATCAGAAAAAGCTCATGGAGACCTCACCAGTACCGTAAGATTCACATCAGTGCCCTGTGGCAGCATCTCTTTCTAATATTGAAAGATAATCTGGTCAGTAAAACATTTTTTCTCATTTTCTTGATGAAACTGATGACGCAAGATACGAAAATCATCTTTAGTTGGCTTGGAATAAAAAACAGAAGGTGGCGGATAAGTTACAGCAGATTAATGGATATTAATGACATGAGCTGGTTTTCCGACAACCGACGAAATTGAGGATTTTACAGCAACTGTTTAGGAGGAAGGAAATGTTTTCATCAGATAAAAGGTTCGAAGATTTACAAATGCATAAAAGCTTTGACAATGCATCATCAGATGCTATAATAAACACTGAACATGACAATCAAAAACGCCTTCATTTTGTTATAACAGCATGTTTCGCAGTTAAGAATGATGAACACAACAGAATTGAGGCTTTCTGACATTGACACGCAGACAGAGAGATGATAGAACGCAACATTAACGATCTGTGACTACGAAAAGCTGACACCATGAAGCCAATCAATGACAAACAAGGCAAACGGGCAATAGAATAATTAGAAGTCAGATGAAACACATGTTATGTTAAGGGAGCAGAGAATAGCAGCATACTCCATTACATGCTTTGATCACAAGATTAAAAGGAAGAAAAAATGATTTTCAAAAATTGTAATGATAAAGATGAATGATGGAAATACACGAATCAGTTAATACCTGCGTAAATAAACGAAATGTTGCCACGGTAATAGCAATGAATACACATGCTCCCTTGGTACGCAAAGACTAGAATGGAAGTATGAAATTCTTTAGCTACACAATGATGGCACATGGAAAAATCTATGCTGGACCTTTTCAGCGAACTAATGCATTGTATCAAGTCAAAGTAATTTGTCAATTATTTTGAGCTGAACATTTAACAACATGCAAAGATTTTGAAAAGAAACGAATATAATGAGCCAGTTATTGGCCCTTAAAAGTAATATGAATACCTAAGCTTTATTTGGCCTCTGATTACAAGGCTGGAGCTATGAAATAGACTAAAAAAACCATCCATTAATGTTATAATATCATAAAGTTTTATGTCTATATAATGCATTACCATATCCACTAACCTTGATAGATTATCAGAAAGATAATTTTTCTTAATTGAACGTACATTACGTTTAAAGGATTTCTTTCTTTGTCATCCTGTCGGCGCAGCATTCTGTAATTCGCATATTGGTTTGTACATATAATAGATCTTGGACCAAGGGCCAACAATCCGGACACCATTGGTGATATAAATGAATGATATTTTGTGAGAAAGCATAGAAACCAGCTCGCACAAGTTGCATTTTGCCCAAATAAGTTCCCCCGGCGTGTGCCATAATATTCATGCAATTTCCATTCTAGGACTTTCTATGGTATTGTTAATTTCTATGACACACAGGCTTGCTACGCTGAACAACCAAATCATTGTTGTATACGAATGTCGGGAGATTCTTTTGCAAATCTATTGAAGTAGATTCTCTACTAGCTCTTTATTATCATAGCCGTCTTTAAATAATTCTGCAACCTGGTCTCGCCACGATAAAAGAGCAAGTAGGGGGAAACGGCGTCTCGGTATCAAAGGCAGCGAATATTAGCCGGAATCACAGGCGGTGTGTATCCTGCTATTTGGAGCGCATTGGTTGCTAAACAACAACACAATTTCGCGATACATCATGAAGAACTTCGCCAGCGAACATGCTTAAGGATGATACTGAACTTGCGCATCTTTCGTTCTTCTTCAGGGGACTTCAGCGTTGCCACGAGTACCATTGATGGAAACTGATTTTCCAGAAGTCCTCAGATGCTTTCAGGTGTCTTTCGGGACTTTGAAACGGACACGCGTCTACATTCAAGGTTCGAGTGTCGAAGTCTCCAGATGAGCTTAATTTCCTAGTAAGATGGACAACATTTGTGTCATTTTCGGGACTGATAATTTGTGATGAGAATGACCGTGAGAACCGGTGCTACAGCGACATACAGAGCGCGGTAGATAGATGCGCAAAATTCACTTACTTTTGAGAATAATCTGACACTCATGAAAGTTATGATGCTAAAGCTACTCAGTCTTGCAGGCAAGATCACAAATAGTCGCATACTGATGCTCAGTATCTCATCAGAGTTCTCCATGGATTCGATGACCCCAAAAATGAACGCAAAGCACGTCTGAGAAAAATATGATTCATAGAAGAGTATAAAGATGAAGGAAGGATTGGGAAGTTAGGAAAGACTTTTCAAAAGCTGACTAGCTTCAAAGCTGTGCAACTAATCTTTGAAAAGCCAGTGTCTAGTGCACAGAGATCAATTGTTTTGTCTGCATGTTTGTGGTCTCCGTGGCACAGTGGTTAAGTGCTTGGCCTAGCGATCTTTTGGTCCAGAGGTCGAGCCCCGTAAGTGTCATTGGAAGTTGTCAGGAAGGGCATCCGATCTCCGTGGCACAGTGGTTAAGTGCTTGGCCTAGCGATCTTCTGGTCCAGAGGTCGAGCCCCGAAAATGTCATTGGAAGTCGGCAGGAAGAGCATCCGGACTGAAAGTACTACAACTCTCCATAAGTCTGACTATGTCAGCACCGTCCAAGCTCCAAGCATGGGGAGTTGTGACGTAAAAGCTTCATAAAAAGCATGTTTGGTTCTAGAGATGACTTTCCTCAGTACTGATGGTCACGGTCACAGCTAGTCTCGAGGGACAAGAAGATCAATTATCCATTGAACGTAATGCAGATTCAAGCCTGAATTGTGAGGAGCTAGAACAATGACAATTTTCAATGAATAATACTTCCATTTGATGAATTCATCACTAAGAAGAATTGAGTCTAAGATAAATACATTCACATGCCCGTCTGCAATCTGACCGATGAAGATCATGCGTTCTCTGTATCTTTCGCCATGCGCAAATAGAGACGAATATCTATGTCAATTTCTATCGCTTGATGCCACTACATACAATGGCTGGGATCGGATTGTCAGCTCTAGACGCAAATGAATCTATCTCTGTGGTCTGGTGTCTCCAACGTCTCAAAATACCTATTACTTTGCATACATCATTTTCAGAGTTTGATAGGATCCAGAAGAATTTTATCAGCTTACTTACTTTACATTCTCCTTTTAACGTCTGCTTTTCCTCCTTGGTGAGGGTTGGACGTGATGAGACTCCTCCAACGGGCGCGGTCTTGTGTCTTCCACTGTCAGCCTCAGCTCCTTCATGTCTTCCTGGATGTTCTGCAGCCATGATCTTCTTGGTCTGCCACGTGGCCTGGGACCTTCGACAGCCACGTTAATCACGCGATGAATCGGCTCCTCCTCTGTCCTCCGTTTCACGTGCCCGAACCACCTCAACCTGCGTTCTCTGAGTACGACCTCCAACTGTTTGAGGCCGCACCTGCCTGCTACTTCAGCGCTATCAACTCGATCGGAGAGTCAGACAACGGTCATGCACCGCAGCATCTGTCTGTCAAACGAACGCAGTTGTTGGGCCAGGTGTTGTGTGAGGGTCCATGATTCGTCACCATAGAGCAGCACGGGTCTGATGCATGCGCTATACACGTGTCCGCGGCATTTGAGTGGTACGTGTTGGTTCCTGAGGAGACTTGCCAGATCTTTCCATTTGCGCCATGCGGACGCAATTCTCGCTCGCTCTGATCCTCCTTTGCAACTCAACACATCCCCGAGATAACAAAACTCTTTCACTACGTCGATCTCCACACAGTCTATCACACATCTTTCATCTTCGTCGGTACTCCTTGCGTTGTTTACACACCGAACACTGGAAGTTTGTGACGCCTGTGAGAGAATTCAGTCCACTGCAGCGTTTGTGACACCACTGATCACAGCTTTGGCAGAGAATAGAGTTGGCACCTACGCCGCGACCGCATACACCACAAGGAAACCTTCTTGATTGAAGAGGAGAAGATTCTTCGCTGCCACTGATCAACATCTTCGTCTTTTGGATATTCACTTTCAAACCTTTGCTTTCCATGTCCTCCTTTCATTTCTTTAACATATCAGCGAATTATGCTAATGGATATGGCGATCCAGATTGATTATGTGCTCTCCGGACCTTCACACATGACTCGTCCATCAACTCATAAAATGATAGCTCTGATTGAATGTGACTGCGCAATTAAATTGATAAATAAAAACCAGCAAAAGTCAGATCGATGACTTGGCTCATATTATTGGCCTCTATTATTCATGTTAAATGCAATTGTCGTACTGACTTTGACTCTGCTTGCATAGTTGCATCCAAGTCAATGATACTTTCATCAGATTAAAGAAATTTTGTTATTCAGTTCCATTTTCAACTCCTCTCCGCTAAAGTTCGCACGACCGCTTCATGATGAACCATTTTATGTTTACCATCTTATCATCATTTTGATTAGTATTGTAATGCTTTGCCTCAATGGCTAATAGACGTCTGATTTCTGATTTCCAGAGCTTCCCACTATCTGCGCTATCACCGTGTCTCGACTCACCTTCGCGTATTTCAAAGACTCCTACAAGGATGCCTCAAATTAAGTTATACGCTCATCAATTAAGTAGAATAATAAGCTAAAGCATGTCTAGCACGAATGAGCATATCTTTCAAGGAGTTCAGGAGCATGATCCTGTCAAATGCGGTTGATACCGAGACCTATTCTAGTGAATAATCCTTCCTAATTTCCAGAAACATAGCCTGAAAAACGTACTAAGTGTGTTTACCGACATCTGTAAAATACTGACTCAAAATTATTAATGCCAAGATCATAGGCGTACGGGCCTGGGGGGCTGTTGGGCTGCAGCCCCCCCCCCCACAAGGACTCGGGCAAAAACATTCGGGCAGTTGCCAAATTTTTGGCAGCGGCGAACAAACTTAAAAAATCGCGTTTTATGGTCAAAGCAAACAAAAATACGATTTTATTCCGATGAGGCGAGACGATGTGCCCGAAATCCTGGCAGTCCACCGGTCATAATTGAGGGACAGAGGGAGTGCCAATGAATTCTAAAAGAATCCGAAATTCGGGCTATATATATACCACACATGTCGGTTACTAATAATGTTACAGACACTGGCCATTCGCTTATTCGACCAGGTACGTAGCGATGACAGAGTCGGCAGATTCAGCAGAATCGGTACAGGAGCCGACTGAAGCAATTTGGAACTGACGCACTACACACTGTCAACACAACACACACAGCTGTTTATTATTTCTTCTCAATGAACTGATAGTGAATGATACGATAACATTTGCAAAATTTTATTACATTGATAGTATAAATTGTCGCGTTTTTACTTTCGCGGAGTTCTGGGGTAAGTGTGGAAACTAGATCTTCGTGATTATGCCAATTTTTCGGGCGTCAACCTATGCAATTTTCGGGCACAAAGACTCAGCCCCCCTAGAAAATTTTGCCCGGACGCTTATGGCCAAGATTCATAATCTACATTTCTGATGCAATGCGTAACAAATAATTGGCTTTCAATGTCAGGCCTGATGTAGCATACAAATGAAACCAATATAGTATTTTACGGTGCTGAAACAAATGTTTTCAGGTTTTGCGAAACTAGAAACATATCAGTAGCATCGTCAATCGATCCGTCCTTCAGAGTTGTTCAACTGTTTAAAACGAAACAAATGTTTTGTAATGCGAAAACAAAATTTCGTCTGCAGGAAAGATTTTGAAATTTCTCCGCGATCGAGGAGGCCCAGAATCACTTTGCTCCACGCAAATATCAACAAAAAAAGACCAAGAAATCCATTTTTGATGCAAACAGCTGCTATCTGTTGGAAGAAGTACATGCATGTGTCTCACAGGAAAATGAGAGTTGTTGTGGTTTTCACGTTTTCAACCACCCGCTGCATGAAGACACTGTGTTGATCAAATAACTAATGTACGACATAACTAATTTTGACAAAATAATCCAGAAACATAACAGGCGCAGTTATATCGTAAAATATTGTTTTTAAACAGTGAAATTAAAAATGACTAATTTTTGAACCAATCTTTAAAAGTGTTGCGCTAGAATGAACAGTAATGACGTAATTCACATGGTAAATGGTCAGACAACGGCAGATCAAAGAAGGCAAGTTGCTACATAAAGGAATATTACCATGAGCACGACATGTTCCTTCAGAGCCGAGTCCGTGAGGTTGATCCGTTATAGCGAGAGCTCACACAATGCGCAAGACAAAATCATGATCAGAAGACGAACAGCTTATCAAACTTTCAGCGTGTCTCTCTGTGTGTGCCCGTGGATGTAGAGCAGAACAGGAAGGCGACTTTGAGTTCCGAAAATCTTCTCTGCATTCAACAAGAACTCCTTCAAGTGCTGTGACTCTCCAATCCAACATTGTCCCGCCGATGTGGAGTATAGAGTTTGAGTATCGTGATGATGAATTCGCAGCAAAATAAATATTGAAAAGGAATATAAAGAACGCCATGTTTCATAAAACAGCTTCATTTTGCGCATTGTGGAAGTTCATATTGAGGATTAGCCAACCGTTGGACTCAATTTCGAAGGAGCATGTCGCGATAATGATGGAAAAGTTCCTTTCCTCTTCATTTCCTTCTGTTGTCTGATAATTCACCATGGGAATTACGTCACAAGTGCGATGTAGACAGCAGACAGCTGGACTCACAATTAAAGCATTCGATTTTCTTCAATTCCGCTGAAGGGCAGGGAAGTTGTGGACGGTCCGTGTAAAACACCTTTCGTTCATCACGGCTGGCATTAACCCAATCGATCCATTCCTGAGCGGAGTTGATGTACCTGAAACACATGACACGTGAATGAGCGAGAGACTGGAAAGAAACGACATTGAAGGAAAGAAATTTAGAATAAACTAGGCTACTGCACGTACAAGATGTTCGCTATCTTCTTTGCTGATCAATTTAGACAAAATTGCTGAGGTTCTAAAAATAGAAGGACGCAAGCTAAGGGGCCGACCGAAGAAGAGGTGGTGCGACAACGTGGAGCCGACTGCAAGGCGTTTAAAATCGGAACGCGTGGAGAACCGGACCGACGTTTGCCGACGTCCAATACTCGAAACACGGGGAAAAATGGACGATAAATCGCAGAGTGAGTTCTTAAACTCCATGGATCACATGTATTTAATGTAGTATTCCGCCAATAAACTCTATTTTCAATTTTATTGGTCAAAAGTAAAATTGACTTTTGGCATACCGTGACGGGGCTTCGGCGTCCAGCGCCTTCTTACGGTTGATAGTCAAATTACAAAGATGAGAACATGCATAAATTTGTAAATCATTCATGTCGACATGTTACAGACAAATATGTACAAGAGATGCAATACTGCTAATGCTAAATAAGTTTGCAGCTAAAAAAAGTTCCTTCATGGTACAATTGCTTGTGCAGACTAGGGTTATATTTTTTAATAAATAACGCCTCCATAATATTCAGTTCAAAGTTATTGGACGCTTGTCCCAAGATTTTAAAGTTACTAGAGTTACAGCTACAGCTACAGTTAAGCCTATGATCCGAGATCGCAGACATTTTTTGACTATGCTCCTTGATTCTAGCATTCAAGTGTCTTAGAGTTCTACCAATATAAGTAGTGCGAGGATCAACCTCACAAGCATAACTATATACGACACATGACTTTAGAACCTTCGGAGTACGGTCTTTGTTCGAAAAATTTTTCTTAATTTTATTGCAGGTGAAAACCCATCTGATTTGTAACTCCTTGTCAATTTTACGAAAGATATTTTTGTAATCTTTTTTTAAAATAAACTGATTGAATACCAAAAAAGGGATTTTTATTGTTTGAGTGTAAGTTATGTCTTCCGTCTTGACATGGTCATTAAACTTTTTCTCTAAATAATTTTTAATAATGTTATTGATAAATTGCAACGGATATCCGTTGTTTCTAAAAATGTTGGTGAGTTTCTCCATTTCTTCATGAAACTTCTCCCAAGTGCAGCACACTATGTATGCTCTATTTATCAGAGTGCTCAGTAGGCCTCTTTTCCACTGTATAGGACAGTTAGCCTTAAAATTCAAGATTAAACCCGTATATGTGGGTTTCCTATAAACAGAAGTGACTAGGCAGCTATCAGTGACATCCAGGCTGATGTCTAAGAAAGGTTCCCACCAACTTCAGCGGTGAACTTCATGTTGGGATGCCATGAGTTTAAATAACTAAAGAAAGATTCATGGTCATCATCCTCAAAGATTGCTAAAATGTCGCTTTGAATGTGTCTCTACTAAAAGGAGGTTTTAACACATCGGAGTTGTAGACTTTATCACAAGTCCTTTAAAAAAAACAAAGACTTTATCCTTTTAGTAGAGACACATTCAAAAAGCTGTTGCAGTTCGCGACAGGAGGCATTTTCTCTTTTAACAACACTCTTTATCGTCAATGTGACGGTCTTAGTATGGGTAGTCCACTAGCACCCACTCTTAGTAACCTATTTATGGGTGAATTAGAAACAAATTTTCTCAACATCAATCGTATGAACCTGAAGTTCTACGTGAGGTGTGTTGACGACATTTTAGCAATCTTTGAGGATGATGACCATGAATCTTTCTTTAGTTATTTAAACTCATGGCATCCCAACATGAAGTTCACCGCTGAAGTTGGTGGGAACCTTTCTTAGACATCAGCCTGGATGTCACTGATAGCTGCCTAGTCACTTCTGTTTATAGGAAACCCACATATACGGGTTTAATCTTGAATTTTAAGGCTAACTGTCCTATACAGTGGAAAAGAGGCCTACTGAGCATTCTGATAAATAGAGCATACATAGTGTGCTGCACTTGGGAGAAGTTTCATGAAGAAATGGAGAAACTCACCAACATTTTTAGAAACAACGGATATCCGTTGCAATTTATCAACAACATTATTAAAAATTATTTAGAGAAAAAGTTTAATGACCATGTCAAGACGGAAGACATAACATACACTCAAACAATAAAAATCCCTTTTTTTGGTATTCAATCAGTTTATTTTAAAAAAAGATTACAAAAATATCTTTCGTAAAATTGACAAGGAGTTACAAATCAGATGGGTTTTCACCTGCAATAAAATTAAGAAAAATTTTTCGAACAAAGACCGTACTCCGAAGGTTCTAAAGTCATGTGTCGTATATAGTTATGCTTGTGAGGTTGATCCTCGCACTACTTATACTGGTAGAACCCTAAGACACTTGAATGCTAGAATCAAGGAACATAGTCAAAAAATGTCTGCGATCTTGGATCATAGGCTACAATATTGGGACAAGCGTCCAATAACTTTGAACTGAATATTATGGAGGTGTTATTTATTACAAAGTATAACCCTAGTCTGAACAAGCAATTGAACCATGAAGGAACTTTTTTTAGCTGCAAACTTATTTAGCATTAGCAGTATTGCATCTCTTGTGCATATTTATCTGTAACATGTCGACATGAATGATTTACAAATTTATGCATGTTCTCATCTTTGTAATCTAGTATTAACCACCTCTTACGCTGTATTGATAGTCAAATGGATTGAAAAAGTCGATAGTCCATTTGACTATCGACCGTTAGAAGGCGCTGGACGCCGAAGGCCCGTCACGCTGTGCCAAAGTCAATTTGAAAACTTCGAGTCAGAACCTCTTTTTAGCCTTCTCCTAGTATGCATCGCCTGACTCGCAAACTGGTCAACTATGTGCTTACTTTGTCCATTAGAAAGTAGATTAGTCCTAGTTTTAATTCATTCAAGGTTTTGGACAATTCGGACAAGGTTTTTGAATTGATATAAAAGATCAACGACTTTTGCTTGCATACGTTTTATAAAACATCACGCAATTTGCTTCAGCATTCATGTGGAAACCAGGCAACAAAGAGTGAGAAAAGATTCCACGTCAAATCGATGACATTAATCTCAGGTTTAGAGGAGCTTTGCATGTAAGATTCACGCAACCTTAGTTATTTTTAAAGCTTTTACGTCACAACTTTCCATACTTAGACGGTGCTGACGTAGTCAGACTTATGGAGTGTTGTAGCACTTTTAGTCCGGATGCCCTTCCTGCCGACTTCCAATGACACCTTCGGGGCTCGACCTCTGGACCAAAAGATCGCTAGGCCAACCACTGTGCCACGGAGACCCAGTGGAAGTTGAAAAGTGAATAGTTGATTATCTCATTTTCGTATGTTGAAATTGATAACATCTTCTTGGCAAAGAAACTTTTCATTGACGGATTGTAATCCAGAAAATAAAGTATCGCTTGCTAAAACGAGTTGGCTCACTTCTACTCCGAGTTTTGAAGCCTCTTTCGTAGATCTTGCAATACTTAAGATTCCAAAACACTTTCAATTAATGCATAGCTGGACTCAATTTTGAAATGATTGTTTAGAAAAAGAGCAGCAGATTAGGAAACAGTGCATATTCGTCTTGCCAATGATTCATCAAGAATTTCTGATTCCCGTGATCACCTTTCCTAGAATGCACAATATCGGTCAGGTAAGTTAATTATCAAATGATATAACGTCTTAATGAAACTAGTGTATTGAAAAATGACACTTTTTTGTGATCCTGATGCTGTCTTGAAAGGGAGGTTTTGATATCATGGATGATTAATTCATTCAAGTAAAATTCTGGTTCACAGATGGGTTTATGCACTTGCGGCAACGCCCACTGTCGAGGTATTGGAGAAAGTATCAATGCTGTTTACGAAGTTGATCGTCTTGCAAGTTATTTGCCAAGTCAAGTGCGTACTCCGCTGTTACTGTGAGGATCCAGAGGTGTTGTGGGAATGTAAATCATGAGCATTGCTTTGTCTAATGCTTTTATTATTTCCGAAGTTCTGCAAGGTGTCCGCGCAAATTTAAATGAAATTTCCAGGTGTTTTCCAGGGAAATTTACCAAAAATCAGGGGTCAAATTTGAACGAAAATTTCCAGACTTTCTGCAAGGAAATTTTACTCAAATGCACGCGTCAAATTTAAAACGGCTACACGACAATCAAGTGTGTAATAGCATTATAGAATACCTACAGTGTCGCCAGAAATATTATGACCGCTTCATTGAAAAGCAGTAAAATCACAGTTTCGATAATACACTGTAGACAGATATACTTATTCATTCTCTGAGATATCTATGCCATAGAAATCAACTTCATCACGTCTTTCCGGCCAACTATAGACGTTGCCATAGAAATCAACTTCACGCCTTTCCAACTAGACGCATCGATTAGCTGTCAAAATATTCAAATTTTTGAATATCTGCTTGCAATTGTACATTTTGCTCGCAATGGGAAAGAAACCGGACTTGAGTGAATCGCTCCACGCAAATATTCAACTGTTGAAAGAAGAAGGATACTCTAACGAGGCAATTTCAAGAAGATTGAAGGTTGCCAAAGAAACTGTGTTCAATACCCTCAAGAGAATTCAAGATACCGGTTCTTTGAAGAGTCGTCAGCGAACAGGAAGACCGGCGAAGACCACCAGACAAACTGATCGAAAGATTCGACGAATGGTAGTGAAAGATCCTTTTTTTTGCCAGCATCAAAAATTGTAAATATACTGTCTGAAGAAGGAATACATCTCGGTGTCACCCAAATTAAGCATCGTTTGAGAAAATTTGGTGTATCTGCCAGAAGAGCTGCGAAGAAACCACTTTTGACGAAGAAGATGCGAAGTCAGCGTCGTTGTTTTGCTGATCAATATGGCGACTGGGATAACGGTGACTGGGCAAAAGTTCTTTTTTCGGACGAATCAACTGTTGAGTTGAATTATTAAGCCCCTCATCTTGTTAGACGACCAACGAATGAACGATACAATCCCCGGTACATATTGCCAACTGTGAAACACCCACAGAAAGTGATGGTTTGGGGCTGTTTCTCGGCGAACAACAGAGGAGGCCTCTTTTTTCTTCCGAAAGGCGCATAAACATCGAGGACAAGCTGATGACTCATATGAACATTCTGGGATGCGAATATTTCTTGCACGATTCAGCCCCTGTCACAAAGCGAAGAAGATCACTTCATGGCTTGCTGATCAAAATGTTCGTGTTATTCAATGGCCTGGAAACTCACCGGATCTGAACCCCACTGAGAATTTATGGAGACAGTTGAAGGTTCGTGTTTCTCAAGATCAACCGAAATCATTGACTGAATTGAAGGAATCGATCAATCACTCCCGACTTCTGCCGAGATCTATCAAATTCAATGAAGAATCGGATTCACCTACTGAAGAGAAGTGCGGGCCATCCAACGAAATACTAACCATTTCTTGTAAGTGTACCGTTAAAATGTTTAACAATCATTATTTCCTATTCTGTAATGTTCTTAAAGTAGTAAATAAGTTTTGAGAATAAATAACTGATGTTTTCATGTCTTCAGACTCATAGAGACAATCTTTTTGAGACAGTTGAAGGTTCGTGTTTCTCAAGATCAACCGAAATCATTGACTGAATTGAAGGAATCGATCAATCACTCCCGACTTCTGCCGAGATCTATCAAATTCAATGAAGAATCGGATTCACCTACTGAAGAGAAGTGCGGGCCATCCAACGAAATACTAACCATTTCTTGTAAGTGTACCGTTAAAATGTTTAACAATCATTATTTCCTATTCTGTAATGTTCTTAAAGTAGTAAATAAGTTTTGAGAATAAATAACTGATGTTTTCATGTCTTCAGACTCATAGAGACAATCTTTTTGAGAAGCGGTCACAATATTTCCGCCGACACTGTAGATTACGGCTCCTAGTTCCCCATACCACAAGACGTTAATGAGGGAATTTACAACTCCTAGTTCACCACACTGAACAACAATTAGGAGTTCGAAACTGTTCACAGTTAACCATACAACTGCAGTTCGGTCTCATTCATGTTGTATACGTTATTATAGGAGACTCCATTCACTGAAATATTCTAAAAACAAAAACAATTGTATGAGAATGAAGGCTATATTTGTAACAAATAAGTAGAGATATGAAGAATAGAATCTGGAAAAATAGAAAACACTTCAACCATATAGTAAGTATCAATTCAACATCTTGCAATTAGTGTTTCATGAGTCTCAAAATTTCCAGCAGTTTTCCAGGATTTCCAGGGAGCGCGGACAGCCTGGCTCTGTAAGGATCAGCCAAAAGAAAATTCAACAGGACTGCCAACCCTGTCGGCTAAAAGTTGGGACAAAATTTATACATCATTATTTCTTCCATTTTATACGTAACTATAGCATTTTGATGCATATGAAACAAATTCAGAGAGTTGTCGGCAGTGCTGTGCACGAAGGGGTTGTCAATGTGTGGAGTTAAGATCAACGAGAGAAGACGAAATGAGGAGATAAGATCAATGATGGGAGTAGAAAGTGTTGAACAGTGTTTGGAGCGAGAGCGGCTGAGATGGTTCGGACACGTGATGCGGCGAAGCGAAGAGACAGGCTTTGACTTTTCAGATTCACGGAGAAAAGAAGAGAGGAAGACCGAAGAAAACATGGCTGGAGTGCGTAAGAAACGACATGAGAAGAAGTCTGCCATTCTCAAGCGGAGATTGGAAGGATCGGAGGACATGGAGGAGTCATCTTCGTGGGGCCGACTCCCGCCGGCGGGAAAACGAGCCTGAAGACGGCTAGTGAGTGAGTGAGTATAGCATTTTGATGTGCTTTGTTAGACCAAACCTGGCGATTCATGGACTTAAACATGCATCAGTTATGAACTACCAAAATTCTATGACAGAAGAAAAATATCTGCATCCGTTTCGCCACCTCCCAACCAATCGATTTAATAGAAAATGTTGTCGAGTTGGACGATTTCTTAAGTTTGAACAAACAGAGCGTTTCTTTATGTTGTTATAGTCGCTTTTCCCAAAAAGAAATCGAATGTATATTTTATATCAGTGCAAACAGTATTGCAAAGGAAGACAGGAGGTGCACGTGACTGCTATGTATATAAGAAATTCTGCCAACAGCACCTAACTTCGACTACAAAACCAGTATGTAAATTTCAAAACCCAAAGATTCGGGACAGCTTATTTTCGAGAATTTCAAGGGCAAAAAGTCGATGCAGGCGAAAAATCGTGACAGCTGGTTGTCGAGTGAATTCATGAACTCTCTACAGTGAAACCGTCGTTTCAACGTTCCCACGCCAAACAACACCAGCTAGAAGGACTCACGCAACACATCTATCAATGACAATATACTCAATCATCAGTGATAGCTATCGAATCCCTCAGAACAGGACTCAAAATTGTCAGCGCATTCAAATCTGTCACATTTCTTCCTTACAAACAGACAGTTTTGACCTGCCATTTTCAGAAGGATTGAGTTTTCACATGGCTCATGTGAAGTACCTTAAAAACAATGCTTGCAGTGTATTACTGACAGAATTAAAGAAGTTTAGCGTGACGACTTACTAGATGCGAAATCGAATCCAAAATGATGGCGCAGACATGAATTTAGAAAGCAGATGCATTGACTGAATAGCGATGATAGTCTGCTGTTAGGAATTGCTGTGAATTCCGTTTTGCAGGGTCCCCGCGCTTCAGCCACAATCAATTTTTTTAGGGCTTTTAAGGGCTGATGAGGCAACTTTAAGGCCTATCTACAAATCGATGTTTCATGCGTGCATACGTGCAAGTTGCATGCAAGGATGAGAAAAGCACTGTGTTGAGGCAATTTTATTCTCCGTCGCTGTGGGTAGTTCCACATGCTCTAGAAAAATGAAGGCAGAAAGCTATTTTTTCTACTCTCCCCATTCATCAATAGACAAAACTAGATCGTTTTTTCAGAAGTGTAGTCTATATCAAAATGTTATGAAATAAAAAAAACACTGCAGTATAAGAGACATTTTACAGGATTCAGTCAAGAACACGAATGCTAAATATAAAAATACACTTGCTGAAATACTAGATGCATGATAACTCCACACACTTAATGAAGACAGCCAAATATCGAAATCACGGTCGTAACCAAAGTTGATTATTGACTGTCTTTGGTCTTAAACAGCACAGTTATATACCTTCACTTTATCCAAAATAACTTCTTTCAACAGAAGAAGCAGATCAAAATACAATCATTATTACAACTAATACTATAATTACACAAGCTTGATTTTCTATGGCTATGAAGAACAGAAATTAAAACAAAAATTTACGTAGAAGCCATTCCATATTCCTAATCAGAATATCAATAAACAAATCAGTGGAATCACAGAAGTGATTATGAAGCAGGCGATACGAATTTGACCGTTGCAGATTACAGAAAAATATATGTACAATTGTACATGTAGGAATTGTACATGCACTGTAATCTGTAAGGCGTCAGTAAAACTCAGTTCATGAAAACAAACAGCAAAGCGGTGAAATCACATCTTTAGGGATCAGCTCTTAGCTCTTAAAACTCAATTCATGGAAACAAACAACAATACAAACTTCTTCTAAGAAATAAAGTACAAAAATGAAAAAAACTTCATATTACGCAGCTCAATATTACTTCAGAGATTTATTTTCAAAATTTAGTTTGAAATTCAAGGGCTTTTCAGTGATTGCCATTTTTAAGGGCCTTTTAAGGGCTGATTGAAAAATTTAAGGGCTTTCAGTGATTGTCATTTTTGAGGGCCTTTTAAGGGCTGATTGAAAAGTTTAAGGGCTTTTTAAGGGGCCCTTAAATTTAAGGGCTGCGCGGGGGGACCCTGGTTTTGGAATGCCTTTTGCCAATGCAAACCCACAGCAGAAATGAAGGAAAAGCGGACCGTAGACATCATCCAGGAGCGCATGAAGGAAACTTAAGTATAAAAAAATGAATAACAAGACGGCTTGATATTAGACAGACTATCAAATACGGATGAGAACTTTGAGAGAATTACAGACCCTGGAGCATTCGAAAATTTTCAGAATTTTCTCAATTTCATCATGAAATATATTCTAATTGCTGGCTACCGTATATGCTCTACTCAGCATTCCAATAACCAGACCCCGGTGCCATTGGACAGTTTGCTTCAAAATTTAATAGCACATTTGTGAACGTTTCTTTTCTAAAGATGCTAGTTTCCAAATTATTCGTAATATTTATTTTAACATCCAAGAATGCTTTGCTATTGCCTCCAATATCTACAGTAAATTTTAAATTTTTGTGTTGTCTATTTAAAAATTGGTGAAACCGTTCTACTTTCTTTATATCATCAAAAACGCAAATGCAATCATCTATATATCTTGCGTAATAAAGTGGACTGCATTCTTCATTCATCCAATTTTGTTCCATATGTGACAAAAATAGATTTGCGAGTGTAGGAGCAAGGGGGGAACCCATACTTACACCATCCATCTGCTTAAACATTTGGTCATTAAATAAAAATTGACCACTCGTGGCAAACAGGCACAGTTTTTTAAATACATCCCTGCCAAACAAAGGCTTATTAGTTGAATTCTTATCATAAACTAAATTAGCCGCCAGCTCAATTGTTTCATTTACAGGTATGTTCGTGAACAGTGATTCAACATTATAACTAATTAAAATATGTTTGTCATGAAAAATTCTTGATTTTTATTAATTTCTTCTATCAAGTGAGAGGTAGAATTCAACATATGTTTCGAATTTATATGTGGTTTTATTAGATTATCTAAAAGTTTTACCAAATTGTAACTTGCACAGCCAATAGTACTTAATATTGGTCTCATAGGTTTGTTATCTTTGTGCACTTTCACAGTACCATACAGCCTACCGGGCTCACTGCCAGAAGGACTAATAAACTTGTACGTTTTCTCATCAATATATCTACGCAAATACTTATAAATGTAACGATACAATCTGCCTTCCTCGGTTACTGTCGGATGTTTGCGAATGTCATCCTCATCATATTCAATTTTTTGGAATTTAGTTACGTCTTTTAAAATATCACTCATTTTTTTGTTGTACTCAAATGAGTTGACTATCGCCAATCCATTCCCCTTATCAAAGGAGCACACTTTTATATCCTTGCGTTTCGCCAACTGTTCCAGTACTTTGTGGGTTTCACGATTGTATTGGAGGCCTTGTTCATCAATCAAGAAAAGTCTTCACTTTGCACCCCGGCGTCGTTTCTTTGTATATTGACTTTAAGCATTGCTTGTCGATATTTTAACTTATTTTCTTTATGTTTCAAAGCTGGCGTTAATTGATCAACATTGGTCCTTTAAGATTGCATAATCTTCTAATATTTAGGAGTTAAGATCCTTTGGACTATTATGTCACGTAGGGTGATTCCTGTCCTTCCATTTCTCATTTGTAAGTTCATTCCCAAGTCAATCATTGAAAACAATAGCCGAAAACGTCGGGTGAACTGATTTGTTTGTGGGCACTATGTCTACAAGTTGACAACGGGGACAAACTACAAAGTCAAATATAAAGGAAAATTGAGAAGGAAAAGTGAAGTGTTACTCAATGAGGGAGTTATAGGAAAACTGATCGCAAAACAAGGTCTGGTTGTGGTCAAATTTTTCAAAACCGATTAACGGATTAGAAGATACACGCTGTTTGTCACTAATATTTATAGTCTTTTTGTAGGTGCCCACTGATAGATGCAATTAATGAATAAAGGAATACTCGGCATGTAATTAGCAGCTCGGCGCTTCGTACGTTCTTATTGAGAGCATTACACGGAACTGAATGACATTTGCACAAGCATTAGACACAGGTTCGATGGCTGTTGACAACTGTTCTACGAAGTGACAAGACTGACAATAACACGGATGAGGCAACCAATAAGAATGCAACTGACAACTTGCTACATGTAGCCTACTGTACAAAGAAAAATCATGAGATGTTAAATTTACAAGTAAATGCACTAGTTAAGACAAAGAAAGAAAAAGCAAAGTTAGACCTTCACTAAGATTGCACATAAAAGATATAGCAAAAGTATAAGTTTAGTCTACCGTAAAGAAAAATCATGATATGTGAAGTTTACATAAAATACTAGTAAATACAATAAAAGACTTAAACAATCACTGAGTTTACAAATTAAATGATAAGAAAAAAAGTCAAAGTAAAAAATTATAGAAATGAAAGGTAGAATAAATAATTAAATAAAGTAAATAAATATATAAATAGAAATTAGAAAAATAAATACAAACTAAAGCAAAAAGAAATACAGCGAAAAAAATACTACGGGATCGTGGAACAAAATATACGTTCTTTTTGAATGCACAAACTGGGATTGAACCACTTTATAGCTACACCTTCAGCGATGAATAGTTCATACTGGGATGTACACTTTTTGTCTTTTATGTGCAATCTTAGTGAAGGTCTAACTTTGCTTTTTCTTTGTCTTAACTAGTGTATTTACTTGTAAATTTAACATCTCATGATTTTTCTTTGTACAGTAGGCTACATGTAGCAAGTTGTCAGTTGCATTCTTATTGGTTGTCTCATCCGTGTTATTGTCAGTCTTGTCACTTCGTAGAACAGTTGTCAACAGCCATCGAACCTGTGTCTAATGCTTGTGCAAATGTCATTCAGTTCCGTGTAATGCTCTCAATAAGAGCGGACGAAGCGCCGAGCTGCTAATTACATGCCGAGTTTTCCTTTATTCATTAATTGCAACTAATATTTATGGTACTTGTATTGCTGTACAAATCCTATATTAGAATTGTTAGCCTTCAGGGTGAAACATTATTGATGAATTACCTCAATTCATTCAAGAGATTGGAATATCGTTGACCGTGTGTTAAACGGATATGATGAAATTCTCCAATTTCTTCGAGCAAGAGCCTTCTTTGATCATGCCAAACATCTGTATTGCAAAATTGCCTTTATATACTGAGGTATTTACTTCAAAACACTGCGATTCGAAGATCTGCAGGCTTAGAATACATAAGCAAAATGTCCATATCAATATTCACATATCCTAAATCTTTGATAGCGATTCTGACCAGGGAAACTTGATAAATAAAGAATTACATTGCGTACTGTGTATGATTGATTTTTTTTCAAATGATGAACAACACTCAATAGATATAAGAAGCATTTAACAGAAACAAAACAAGCTTTGATATTCCACACAAGGACAAATGTACGATGTCAGCAGTTCCATGTATTGCAATATTACATATGGCAGTTTAGTAGTAGTATTTAATGCAAGTAGTATTTAATGAATACACGTCCAAACCTCACTTATATGCTAATTGTACATTGTGTTGATGTGTTGAGAACAGATCGGTTGGTGATTCGGCTGTAGAAGTGAAATACACGCAATAAAAAGTTAATAGTTCAGTAATTAATGTTTTGATTCGTCAGACTAACAGCTTCGATCGTCTTGACCTTTCTCGACAACAATCAAACAGAAATCTTCTCGTGTTATTGAAATGCAACTCAGTATAGATAGCAATGTTGGTTCTAAGAATAGATTTTTCTGTGATTAATTATTGAGGTTCGCATTTGCAACATGATCGCTGTAAACACAACGTCCGTATGAAAATTGAAGAATTTAACGTTGATATAATAGACCATGAAAACAATCCGATAGATCAAGAAATTGGCAGCAGATTTCATAGAGTTATTAAATTGAGCCTTGAACGGAACATAGGAAAAACAGCGAACGGTGATTCTCCTCATCCAGTGGTTGAATAAGTGTCAATTTTTACGGAATTTAGAGCTGCAAAAAGCAGTGAATGAAGACTGGGGCTTCTGCAGGAGAAAATCCTCCCTGAATGAAATATCACATCTTCCATGTTTGCTGATACCCCTCTTGAAGGCATCATTGCAATGGTCATGAAAGTGGTCTGAGGAAGTTGATTCCAAAGTTGCGACGCACGAATAGATAAGGTCTCTGAGCGACGCGTAGTACATACACGTTCTCTGCTCACATGATAGCATGGATGCATTAACTATTGAGTGTGTTTCTGGGGAAAATTCGCACTCATTTACTGCGAAGCTGCCTCTACCGAAATAGCATCTGCAGAAGAGACTAAGTGAAGCCCAGGCCTCTCACACCCATAACCCGAAAGATGCCTTTTCTCGGTAAAATTTACGTTTTCATGTTTCATCGGAAAACATGAGACGCCAATACTTTTTTTTTTTTTTTACGGATTTTACGTCACTTTTTACCCCTACTGGGGTCTTGGACGGTGCTGACTTAAGTCAGACTTTGTTTGGAGCGTTGTGGTGCTTTGTAGTCCGGATGCCCTTCCTGCCGACTTCCAATGACACTTTCCGGGTTCGACCTCTGGACCATGAGATCGCTAGTCCAAGTACGCAACCACTGTGCCACGGACACCTGAGTGTCCATAATTTATTTTTAAGAGTCAGTAACAAAGATACAGCGAAAGATGCAATCCAGTTACACATTTTATACATGACATAGTGGAAAAATAGGGAAAAGGATGAAAGGCAATCAGCTAGCTTCATTGCCAGCATTCGACTACTGGAAGTATTAAACTGAAGAATATAGACATGTTGAAGAATATTGTCTCACTTTGGAGATCCCAATTAACATGCATTCCCCACAATAGAATGTTGAAGTATGACCTCAAATGATAGGTTGCAATCTAAGTTATTCTGATAAGCTCCTGAGAAAACAGAATACTTTTGTGCTGAAATTTAGAAGGTATCTTGTAACAAAAGGTGGAGAAACCTAATATTTCAGATCCGCATCCGCCGAATCCGCAATAGTAAAAGTCTTCGAAATTATTCTGTAACTCGTTCAGATGAAATGTGTTTTGTGGATTTTGCATCTAGTATAAGCCTATCCTTTAGACTGTAACGGTCAATAAATTAACATAATTTTGCCTAGGTTCAGTCCATGCAAAACTACGAATAATAAGCTTAGAATAGCTGTTATGTATAGGGCCTGCTAACAATGTACCTTAACCCACTATCTTTACGGACCGTTATTCAGTGGATGATTTTTTTCTGTCCATCAACGAGCCTATTTAAGCAATTTGAGTCATCAATACTCGCATGAAGGCTAGGACTTATCTGCTAAAATCGAAGTTTTATATGTTAACAAGCTTGCTGTACACGCAGTATGCACTCATATCCACAGGTTATGTCCTCAACAGACTGAAGGTAGGTCTCACTGGGTTTATATCACGACGGGCAGGGCAACACACTTGATGTCGATATTCTCATTTAGTCACTCTTGGCTATGTACTTGTAGATAGCTCCAACACCTATTGTTTTATTCAACAATTTCATTATTTTTGGTTGACTTATTCAAAGTGTTTGTAAACAGTATGTAAGGATCAGAACTCCTAGAAAGGATTTGCCGCCCGTACAGAATCATGCTGAGATTGACGACTGCAGAGCATTGCTGAGTAGAACTAGTTAAATTCTCTCACAAATTAATTAATTAAAATAAAAAAATAATAATTAAAATATAAATTAATTTAATGATAAAATAATAAATTAATTCTTAATAAACAAAGGAATGAAGGATTCTATGGATCAGTGCCCTGGTTTAGCGCTGCTGTCAAATTCGTAAGCAGTACTTGATAAAATCAGCAATGCTTAGAAGAAAGAACCTATTCCAATTTCAATGAAGTCTAAATCGTGATTGAGTGCACCCGAAAAGACCACAAAAACCTACTAATTCTCGCCCTTCTAAAGATCAAGTTTTCCAGCAGTATGCTCAGTCTCGAATTTCTTTATTTAATTTTAGTATTTTGAAAAAGTCCTTCCACAATTATGAATTACCTATTCTAGAAAGTGTTTGTATAAAATTCTGAAACCCATCACTTTGTGTACAAAAGGAAGGATTGTTTAATTTACGTCTACTTTGACTTTTTACAGATATCTATGAACACAAAGGTCATGCATGCTTAATTCTCTTTTCAATGAATATTAACTCCAATTTCTATGCATACTCTAAAACAACTATCACACCTGCTGCATGAAATTGAATATTATTCGCGTAGTCCGTCCCAAAATGGTTTTATTATTTTAATCAATTCGCACGTTAACCACGACAGAGATGCGACGTGGCCATGGTCAGTAAATAAATCGTCAAAAAAGAAGAATGAATTTTATATTTCAAGTGCACCCGAAGACTCATACCAAGCCTTGTCTTATACCGCCGAAATGAGAGTAGTATAAAGTGTTATATTGGATGACTACAACCTCCAAAACATCCGTGTCACAGCATGGTCCACAGCAGGCACCGCACTCACTCACTCACTCATCCCTTTTTGCGTCCTTTTGGTCCAGAAGATGCTGGTTCGGACGGTTTCCGCTTGATGATACTCCTCCACTTCTGGCGATCGTGAGCACCAACACTTTTCAGGTCTTCGGCGATGACATCGCGCCAGGTCTTTCTTTGGCGTCCAACAGCACGCTTGCCAGATACTTCCATGTCCGTAACTTTCTTGACCCATTCCGACTCGCTCTTCCTCCGCACATGACCAAACCAGCGCAACCTTTGTCTTCTGATCGAATCCAAGATGTTCTCTAGCCCCATTTCCTGTCGCAGTTCTTCATTCGACCTTCTCTCTGATCTTCTCACTCCGCACATCCAACGTATCATGCGCATCTCTGCAGACAGCAGCATCCTTTCATGATTTACGAGCAGGGGCCACGATTCACAACCGTGAATCATTGCTTGCCGGACACATGCAGCATACAGCTGGCCTTTGACTCGCATGGACGGTGACTTCGATGTTAAGAAGGCTTGGAGCTCCCGAAACTTTCTCCAACCACACCGTATTCTGGCAACCACTGCTGACTCAACACCACCGCAACTGTCGATAACCTCACCAAGATAGCAGAAGCTGTCCACGCTCTCAAGTCGGTTTCCGGGCATATCAACGCACTTGGGAATATCTTCACCATCATAAGCACTTCTCACACTTGTAACTGATAGCCGCAATGAGTCTCCCTTTCACAAAGTAGATTTGTAGAGCTTTTAAGTGTGTGGAAACAAAACGCGGATAGTTCAACCTGTCCACGAAGTCCTGTTCAATTTGCTCATCCGCACGTTTTTCAAAGTCGCGGACACTCAGTTTCTGCAAACTGAATAGTGGAGATCGCCTACATTTCACTCGATCGTCTCCAGTTCCTAAAGTACAGCTCTAATCGGCATGAAATTGTGCAAGTAAATCGGAAGTACACTCATCGACTACTATCTAAACTTTTTGTGACAGTTGATCGATTGTTACAGGTTACACAGAATTGTGAAGACCTGTGGCGATCCTCAACATATCCAAATCCAAGTCTTCTTCAAGTCTGTGGATATTTTCTCATGTTTTAGCATGTTCAAATAATGTTATTCCTGTCTTAAGTAAAAGATGTCGATAATCTTCGTGTACCCTTTTGATATCGAAATCATCCAGGAGACTTTTATCATTCGATCGTTATACTTTGACAAAAATCAATAAATCCGTTTTAATGATGCTACTAAAGATAAGTATCTATAAGTAGCAAGACAAAACGGTATTATATATTGCGGGACCATATCAACTGCATAAAACATGTGGCATGCTTCGGTGTTCAGTTAGAAACTCACCTGTGATAGAAGTGGTCATGAATTGATATTGTTTCAAATTTCGCTTCCCGCGTAAAGAGGCGGACGTATCCTATTGGAGGCAAGTCGGGACAGGCGTTGGGAGGTGGCAAAGGCAAGGAGTCGCGCAGAAGTCGCCGAGAAAGGTCCGCTTTCATATCTAGAGATACTCTGTCCACGAACAGTATGTGAATACGCCCATGCGCTCCAGCGGAGAATGTCCCGACTCCGGGTACCTGCAAAGGAAACAATGTGAGATAGGTGACTTCGAACAGGCTGCTGTCCCATCTACTCTCACTAACTTAACACAAAGCGAGAAGTCCGATTTCTGTGGCCGCAAATGCGTTGAAGAAATATGCAAGATGCTTTAAGGTACAGATGACACAGAGATATGGCAATACTTTCGACTCAGATATCCAGTGTTACATTTTGAGCCCTACAGACATACGCACATAAAAACACGACAGATTGGTCTCGGAGGTCTTCTCCTTGAGCTATCGATCAGAAAAACGTGCTAATGATATCATTCTGCACACAATCATAGCTTTAAAATGCTCACACATATGCAAGAGATTATAAGACTCAGATATCAACAGGCAGACAAGAATCACGTGCTTGATTTGCCTGAGAAAACAATATTCATGGTGTGGTTAGGCAAGAAGCGTGGTATGCGGTGTGTGATGAGGTAATCCTGCCTATAGGCTGAGGTCTCAATAACTGAATCTAAGAAGGCACGTGTCAAATTCTGAAAATGTTAATAATTGCTCTCTTTTATTAACCCTCTGAGACCTGAGGGGGGTCCAGTGGACCCCTTTAACATATTCTTAGTTTACCTGCTTAAATCGATATCAAAACATTAGGAAAGTTGATTTTAAGTAAAACAATGATGTTTGCGTGTAGCAGGTCGGTATAACGAATCCCTTGAGTGACTTTCAGCCTTCTCAGTAAACACGTGCGAAAATATGATGTTTTTGTAAGTCAACCACATTTAGTACAGCATCATTTGTACTAGGAGGCGGCTTTACGATATTTTGTGTCACCATAAAGCCTCAGATAGTTGATTTTGATGAAATTGATTTAATTCATGCAGCTAATCCTTTCCATTTGTACATTCCTTCAAATTTATCCAAAGCTATTAGAAATAGACCTAAAATGAGTCAAAATTGCTGTACTTCTAGAACCAAAAACAGCTGTGGAGATCTCAAACTTATCATTACTGCTGTGAAAAGTTTGTCATCAATCAGTTTTTGGTGCTCAACTATTAATATAATGATAGCTTTCATTTCGGACATCGATTTATGTCGAATTGCTCATACAGGCCAACCAGTCACGCGAGATCATGTGCGAAAGCAAAATATTCACATTTTGCGATCTTCCAACACATTGCACATCTACGAGCATGATGCAAACAATGAATAAATGACTTTCACTCTTTATACACCATCGTGGACATGTTCGAAATCATTTTTCATCTAATTACAAAAATTTTGTGATGGAATTTCTACACCCTCTGAGACGTGAGGGGGGTCCAGTGGACCCCCTTGGCCTATCTGGCATACTTCTACTGATTCAATTGAAATGAAATAACACATGCAGATTCACAGTCAGAAATGATGATTTTGTATGGGCTTGAGTGGTTGATGTATCGTCAGCGTAAAAAATGAAATAGAAAAATGTGGCTCCGGGGTCCACTGGACCCCCCTCAGGTCTCTGTGTTCAGGAGAAAAGACGGCCGTACAATCCTTACCTCTTGAGTTTCCAGAATACGTCGGTGCGAGTTCCGGATTGCCTCCACCATCATCTTCTCCTTGCCCTCTTCGCCTGTGGATTCAGAGCTCTCTGTTTCGGTATCTTCTCCTTCCCTTCGTGTTCCGTCATCAAAGCTTCTCTCCACTTCAGTGTTTCCTTTTCTAAGCATTGCTCCAACCACTTCACTCCTGCGGTTAACTTCTTTCTCTTTTACCTCAGTACTTCCTCCCTCCCTATCCGCTTGCATCCGATTCACTCCTCTCTTTTGAGTCACTTCCTTTTTCGTGTCTCCGCACACTCTGTTTCTGCTCAAGTTGTTGTCTTTTCCTTCGCTCCCTCTCGCGCTGCTCCTGTCTAGGATTCCTTCGTCTCCTCTCGCTGTGTTTCTGCTCAAGTTGTTGTCTTTTCCTTCGCTCCCTCTCGGGATACTACTGTCTTCCACTCTCTCGTCGCCTCTCGGTCCACTATTTCGAGGAGATGCCTTGTCAGTACTCGCCTTCTTTGAGACCACACTTGCCCTATCTCCGTCTTTCTCAACGTCACCATTTGCTGAACACCGGCTCCTTCTGCCGAGAACTCGATCGAATTCCCTTTCCAATGCAATTTCGCCGTCGCTCGCTCGCCAACAGCAATTCGGAGGATTCTCTAACTCTTCTTTGTCCAACATGGTGACACATTCGGATAAATATTCAGCTAAACGTGATCCAAACGCCAGGACTCGACCTAAGTGATAGTCTACTTTATGAGGATGAGTTGGAGGAGGCGAGGATGAAGAATAAACCATCTCCTTCACAACTGGCAGCTCTTCGGAGCCTTCAATAATTGTAGGGATGAAATGAGTGAAGAAACATCCTGAAAGAAACAGTTCATAGACTTTAGAAACGAGAAAAAAGGCTCCACAAAAGAAAAAAGTGACCGGTCCACAATATATATACAATTCCATAAAGCAATGGGTGTTCCAATTGGACGTTTCTAGCAAAACCAGGTAGCTGAATAAAAATAAGGATATTCAAGAACAATTATATTCAGGGTGGCCAGGGTATTTTAGTTTTCAAAATCGCGCACAATTCGCGTACATGAACATCGTATGCCCAACACCGTCTTAGCCACCTCCCTCACCTTCCGAGTATGATCAGTATTTTATACAGAGCGGTTTTAGGAGGAAATGTCCTAGTTGCCAGCCTAGTTCCCTCGTAAATGGTTGCTCCCTCCGTCAATGGTTGTGCCTCACATGACCTCTCGACCTCAATGGGCCCACGTGGAAATCCGCGGATCTGTGGAAGATTCTCATCCCTAAGCTATTAATTAAGCTGGCTGGCTGGCTGGCTGATTTACCCGCTCCCGTCCCGCGGATAGGGTCGTGGTGGGACGCCATGGAGACCGAGGAGGCGGGCAACCCCCCACGGGCGATGCCAGAGATCAAAAACAGAGCCCGAGGACCCGAAGATAGCCGCTCGGGTAGAAGAGAGGGAGGGACAAGAGCAGAGTGGACAGACGTGGACAAGAAGGGCGACGGGGGTGAAGAGAGCACGGTCAGAGCCGAGAGAGAGTCGGACAAGAGAAGAAGAGAGGAAAAGAGACATGAGGAGTGATGGGAAACGGACCAAGAGAGAGCATGCTGGATTGCAAGTTATTAGGCGTTCTTTCGCTGTGAAGTACTCGTAAACATATCCATCACAATGTTGTCAAATTAATAGTATACATATAAAGCACGATTTTGGGACCTGAAACGAATAAATAACTAATGCAACTGTGACAATATGATAGTTATCAATTAAAAGTAAAATATATAAGAAAAAGCACAAGTAGTAGATGTACACATTTGTCAAAAACGCGTACATAACGAATTGAACGTACACCTGGCCACCCTGATAACACAGGAATAATACCTCTCTCAATAGGGCTTTACTGACGGCACGTCAGCCCTGTGAGAGGACATGTTACTAGCATCTTGACTTATATTCATTCAAAATCACATGGATGAGTAGGACTATGGGGGGGGGTGGCACGCGGAAAATCCACTTTACTGGCAAATGTAATAGGAAATTTAAAGAATATATATTCCTATGAAGAAATACAAGATGATACTCAGTTAATGGTTAAAATGAATATCTCGTCTACTGTGACCAAATCACCTTACAGTCCGAACCACTTGCATTGCAGGACGTGGACTGCCGTCTGTTCTTGGCCGCACGTGCATGTGTTGGATTGTGCAAGAACCATCCGGAACATGAAGGCACGAAATCCATGTCCAGAGCGCAGACTTTTCAATTTCACCCATTTAGATCCTTCTAGATTCATTTAGATTGAAGCCAGGTGGACGTGTTACTTATTCATTGATTATTATTGCCTTGACAACTGATGTGTGGTGGTGAGGGTTTGATCCTGCCAATTGACAGAGTCGCGCAAGTGGCTCGTAGCTCAGTTGGTTAGAGCACAGGTCTAGTTAACCTTGGTCGTAGGTTCGAATCCTACCAGCCGCACATCTTTTGTATGGCAATTTGATCTATCGTCTATTTAATTTCATTGTTGTTAATTGCATTCACGACATCGCTTAAGATGCTTTGGTGGACAATCGATCCCCGTTACTTGCCTTAATGTCGGCGGTCACAGTTGTGACGTGTTATTTATTCATTGATTATTACTGCCTTGACAACTGATGTGTGGTGGTGAGGGTTTGATCCTGCCAAGTGACAGGTCGCGTAAGTGGCTCGTAGCTCAGTTGGTTAGAGCACAGGTCTAGTTAACCTTGGTCGTAGGTTCGAATCCTACCAGCCGCACATCTTTTGCATGGCAATTTGATCTATCGTGTATTCAATTTTCATTATCTGCCAATTATTCATATGGAATAATGAAAATAATTCACTTCAAGTCGTGCCTTCGTCAGCCGCTTGTTGTCATGCACAAGACTGACCTGAGAGATTGTTGGACACGAGAAGAGTGCCGTCACCCGGAAAGATTTCCACGCTGAGATGAGGTGGAGGGTGAAGTCGATACAGAATGCCTTCAAGACATAAAACTTTCACCAGTCGTCTTCCTTCGCCGCAGAGTAACCAGCTGAGACTTGAAGAGCCGGATGGAGATGGAATAGAGACATCGAAACGGTGGAAATGTTGGCGTGGACACCGCAAGGGAAGTGGAATTGGCAGCGGCAATTCTTCACCACTTTTGTCATCAGACGGAATTCCTGGCGAAAACATATTATTCAGATATACACAAACTACTGTCAAAATCATCTCATGAATTGAGTAGTATGAAATCACATTATCTTCTAGTCAAGGAAATCTAGAAAAGTTATCGTGAGTTGCTTCATTCGTTAGATCTCTACATGTAATTTGTGTAATTTCAAAGTGCATTTTGACGGTTACACAGCAAAGTTCGGCTAATAAACCTACATCAGAAGACGGATATAATAGCGGTTCAATACACATGTGTACAGCTGCATAGTCGTGTCATGTCGCAAAAAAGGCTGCATTTTATAGTTAGTCGGCCATTCATCTAGCAGGGTTTCGTGATTAGATCGTACAATAACTTCCACAGCTGCCAAGTCTCAGTCCCAGACAGGTGGTGTCTGCACGAATGCGACAACCGAATTGACAAAGACCAAATCAGCGAATCGACTGTACCTTCCTACCTGTTGGATTTGGCATTGCTTGTGGCCTGTTTAGAAAAATACTTTTACGAAGGGCTGACTCTTGTCACTTTTTGCAAAACAATGTGCAACATTGCTTTCTTTGTTTGCTGTGTGGACTGAGTCACCACTTGACGGTTAATGCTGTGTTTTCTTGGGGATGAAGCCATCTGATTGGATCAATTGAAGACTTATGTCACTTTTCGATGGCTCAGTTGGTCGAGCGTTGGCCTAGAATGCCAGAGGTCGGTGGTTCAAATCCACTGAGACGCGCAGTTATCTTCCGTCTGCAAATCAATCATTCAACGAAACGCTTTTACTCATCTGTATATGTCTATGACTCACACGAATACTACTCATGAATTTTTTAATAGTAATAGAGGGAGCATTTAAGTAGTCATTTTTGCGCATTTTCCTAATATTTTCCATTTATGGGTATCTGCAACTCGCCCTTCTTTATAATCACATTTGAAGCTACTTGGAACTGTAACATTAGAATGACTACTACAAAGTTCACACGCTAAATAAGTTGTACCGCAAATTTCAGGAGCGATATCTTAGAAGTTACGGAGGGGGAGGGGCGCATGCACCTCCCGAGATACGACTCAGGGTTCTGCAGCATTGGATCACTCACCCACGGCACGTAATATCAGGTTGACGGCAGGTTGCCAGCACGGAGAGACCTGGCGGAGAGAATGATGGCCAGTGACCCGTACTTGACGCAACGAGTTCGGAGGACGGACACAAAACTCGGAGCGGAATTCCTGACGATTTGCCGACAAGTGAACGACACATGACGAAGGACTATCTGCTTGTAGCTGAAGACGACCATTGGGAGTGACGACAACACTGTTCTTGCTAACGGGCCAGCGGACTGTCTCTGCTACGGCCTCGTTCTCTTCGTCTTCCAACAGCGAGCAGAGAAACGGCCGTTCAGCAAACATGTTCCGGAACTGGAGAGCTTCGCGGACCTTGGAACGGAAGGCACTTGTGGCAAAATCGCTTTTCTGTTGAACTCTCCGAAGTCCTACAATCAGAGCAACAAAGTTAACATCAAGATTCACTATCAAGGTTTTCCATACCCTCCCTCAGGCATCATACAGGAGTGCTGAGTTGACGAGGATTTGCCATTTACCGAGCTCTAGCACACTGCCAGTCACTCTATCCCTACCTAGAGATTCTCGTAGATGGTGAGGCCATTCTCTGTTGAAGAATGGAAACTAAAGAATTAAAGATTTTGTTTATCTGCTTCGGTTTGCTAGAAGTGTGATTGATTCGAAATTGACGGCACATCGAGGAACCTATTAAGTGGGCAAGAAGGAAATTCTTACACCTTACAGAGATAGGGGAAAGTCGTGCGTCGCTTGCGGATTAATGTGAGTTCCAGCAAAGTACTTCGATTGCCAAAATTCCTTCAGATTCGAAGAATTTAGATCATTGCGCACAAGTTTTCTCCATAATGCTGGCCCTTCCGATCATTATTAAAGAAAGTAGCAGGCGTACGAAAATTAGTTCACTTGATGATTTCACCATCCTCTCCTCGGCATTGCTCACTGTATAGTGCATACACTGAATCGAAGCCAGGCATCAATGTGTGCTTTAGTATCTGCGAAGTGATATCACAGCACGCATGCATCTCTCACTGGCTGTGGTGTCCTCTGCTGACAGCTTATTGTTTGCCATTTCCAATAGCAAGCGATACACGAATTATCCATTCGAGAAGGAGCAAGTTGTCTAATTCTGTGATGTGCCATTTCGATATTAAGGTTAGATGCAATTCTTCCTTTCTAGGAAACCGAAGCGCGCGCAGATGAATCGAATTCTGTGATGGAAACAGTCCGATTTTCATTTATTCTATTTAGAAAAGCAGCAAGTATTGGTGGTGCAACTCAGACGGAATGTCAGCAAGGGTAATCACAAATTAATTGCAATAAACAATAGAATGAAATGAAATAAACGATTAATCAAATTGACATGCAGAAGATGTGCGGCTCGCAGGATTCGAACCTACGAAACCAGGTTAGCTACACCTGCGCTCTACCAACTGAGCTACAAGCCGCTTCCATGCAACCGCACCACCACACATCAATTGTCATAGAAATGATGATCAATGAATAGATATCTCGTCACTATTGTGACCGCCGACATCGATTGTCCACCAAAGCATCTTACAAATATGTCGTAAATACATTGCAATCAATAGGTTGCTGCAATCAAACATTACAATTAATTCACTGATTTGTGTTATAATGGGGGAAAGAGATTTAATTGACTGATGTCGCCACCACTCATAATCGTAAGAAGAACGTCGCACCTTCAGTGATTTCAGCGCATCATTCCATTCACACCTGACCGCTTTCAGGATTCTGTTCATGAACTATTTGGTGCATAAGGCATTTATCATCTCTAGATTGAATACTTTCATGAAAATTTCTAAAACTGTATTCTTTGCTCTGTGATAGACACGTGTGATTATTCATCCATTTGTTTCAATAATTGATTATCACCGTAAATGTGGTGCATGAGATTAAGTCTGTAAAATAATGATATGATAATCTAATCACTTAAATGTATTTGATGTGATGAGTCTACTCAAGTCATGTCCAAACTAATAATAGGCTACTCTGTGACTTGCAAAGTATGTCAGACCATGTGGCCCAATCCGTCAAATTGAAACAGCACGTGAAAAATTCAAATTTATTTTTTATGAATTTTTATGATTATTTTTTTTGATTATTTTTATGAATTTTTTTGATACTCCTGAATGTTAGCGTCACACGAAGATATCACTTCATTGAATACCCGAGAAAGAATTTCTGCATTCGTGTTGATGTAGAGAGATGTGAACTAGGCCTTCTCAAGTCTAGACAAAGTCTCCTATAAGATGAAATGCTTATTAGTCCGCAGAAGTTGAGGGTATGATAATTTCATGACATCTGAAACTGTCGAATTAGCAGCCATCTTTAAGGAATGTCCGCAGCAAAGGGGGAGAGGGGAGTTTGGCAAATACAGACATTTGCTGCCGCAGGAAGGGGTCACGGAAGATCCAGCTGCATCCGCAGATTTCAGGACTCAGAGCCTGGAGTGATGAGCATGATGAACGCAGTCAGTTACAGCAGTATCAATGAAATGAACACGTAACTGCCAATTCATGAGCTTCTACATTATAGCTACGTATTGATAGGTGCTCTTCATACTCCTTACACAGACAGACTAGGAAGACGATGATTGATCAGTTCAACTACCAATAGCATCGCATCACGCTTTCTGCTAACTGCTATTGTTCAGACTTCCACCAATGAACGCTCAAAACCACTTCCCAAAGGTAAACGGCTACGTCGTCAGCAAGTGTGAAAATTAGCAGATAAGAAGCACAGATTGCTACAGAATTTGAGAATTATAGAAGCTATAGCAAATGAAAATTATTCATTATGAGGGACAATTAAACATGCTACAAGCAAAATATTTTTACTCTATATCAGGGATTATCAAAGATTAATTGAATTTCAATTAATTGATTGGAGAGGGCAATTAAATTGCAAGTAAGCTTTGTTAATCCCTAGCCCTAATACCTGTATACAGAGTGATGTCACAACTTATACTTTACTTTCACTGTAGGCCCTATTCTCCAACTCTGTTCGATTGGACGATTCCTATAGAGGCTCCACATCAACGTAGTGTTATACATTACAGTCGAAGCTTGTTAATTCGGACACGGATAATCAAGACTTCGGTTAATTAAGATCATAATAAGGTCTTGTGATGCCACAAAAAGTATTCAGGGCTGCGCTACGCACCCTCAATGGAGGTCAAAGTCTTGTGGAAAGTGCGTAAATGGAAACTCTCCAGACGACTGACTGCCTGGAGATCAACGGCATGACACTGCAAGAAGTCCAAGAGTTTCGTTACCGTAGGAATGTCCTCGACATGGAAGCCGGAGCGGAAAGGGCAGTCAGAGCTCGCGTTGCACATGTAAAGTTGAAGGACAAAGTGTCAAGTGAAGAAGTGGCAAGACTATGTGGCCTACCCGAACTGCCTATTCGCCTACGCCAGAAACGCTTGCGGTGGTTCGGACATGTATAGATAGCAACCGACAACATCATCTATTGGTTGACGGTCGCCCTCCACGAGGAAGACCGAAGAAAACGTGCTATGTCAAGGTGGACACTACGCTGGATCGTAATGCATGGGAAAAAGTCATCGCAGCAACGTGCAACACTGGTGGAATCGGGAAGAACAGACGAGAATCGAAAAACTGAAGTTAAAGTAAGTTAATTAAGATCATACGGCCGTGGCATTTTTGTATATTTGGTAGATATAAGTTGCTGTTCAATTAAGACTTTCGATAATTGAGACATTGAAAGCCTGGCATTTATGGTCTTAATTACCGAGCTTTGACTGTATATATTATGGATTCACCTGCATGTAATTCGGATTCATTTTTCAATATGGGGCCTAATTGTTAGAATAATATCGTTTGTTCATTTAGCTCAGGGGTTCCCAACCTCACCTATGCATATAAAAATAGCAAGAATTCAAAAATCAATACTAAAATCATACTAAAATTTAATTTCAAGTAGAAATATATGAAATTCGTAATTTAATTACACAAAGATTTGACTAGGCGTAACTGATGCGCTCTTGTGCCATGCTCCAACATCAAACGAACTCTTTGTTTGCTTTCAATCATTACTATGGTGGAAATCCGCATTCACATAAGTATGTGGTTGGGGTCGAGTTGGTGGTCGCTAATTAGCAACGGTTGCTTCAAGACCAGATGATGACAATCCAATGCGGAATGCGCACAAAGTTCAGCAGTTCAACTGAACCATTAACAGGAAAGTAATTTATGTAAAATTGAATTATAGTAAATCTCCCATATTGTGCGTACCCCTCAAAATTCCTTCGCGTACCCCAGGTTGGGAGCCCCTGATTTGGCTGATTGGTTGTTCACCGCTGCCAAATTCAATCAATTGCTTGTGATGATTCCAATTTCAACTATCGGCTAGTTTGGACGTCTCGGATTCAGGAGAGGTACTGATCTGTCTCTGCCAGCTTTCATTGCGTCCGTTAATGGCGTTGCTAGGACAGTATCAGAAATCGTCGACGATTTCCAGTCAGACCCTGATCTTAGTGAAGCAAAAATTCCCCGGAAATGTTGCACCTAAAGGAGAACAAATTAAATATCAGAAGACATGGGATCTACTGTTGGTAAAGAAAGAACTTGATGCGCTTCTGAATTCCGTCTAATGATTCAATGCCTCCGGCCTTCACAAGGTCGAAATGATATTTCAATGCGCCTTGCTCTTGGTAACACCATGAAAAATGGCTTGCCGACTGGGAATCGAACCCAGTCTTCGAACTGCTAATACGGCATGAAAATATCATTTCGACCTCGTGAAAGATGGAGGCATTGAATCATTGGATCGATTGTCCGAGGTCGCCTGGAAGCGGTTGCTATTGTCTGAATTTAACATCCAATGTCAAGACAAAAAGCAGACTCTTATCCGCTTCATCCCCTGGAGCTGGTGCTTAACGCTATCCCACCTCCAAGTCTGGGCCTCAAACTAGACAACAAACAGCTACGTATATCAATAGCTCTCCAACTTGGAGCCAACATTTGTGCACCTTTCATATGCAAGTGTGGATCGGACGTCGACAGCTATGTCACGCATGGTCTGAGTTGCCGCTTTAACTCAAGAAGAACTGCAAGACATACGGAGGCCAACCATATAATTCGAAGATCGCTAGTTTCTGCCGGCTTGCCTGCTATTCTTGAGCCGCAAGGTCTCTGTCGTGATGACGGGAAGAGGCCGGATGGTGTAACTCTAATCCCCTGGAGCACAGGTAGGCAGCTTGTCTGGAACTTCACATGTGTCGCAAGCAACCTCCAAATTTCAAGCTACGAAGGGGGAACGGTGGCTTCACGAGCGAAGGACAAGAAAGAGGAGAAAGTATGAAAGTCTGCAACATTCGTACGTGTTCTGTCCAATCGCAGCAGAAACACTTGGTGCCTGGGGAATGGACGCGCTGACGATGATCAAGGCAATAGGCAAAAGGATTGCGGACGTCACGGGTGAAGCTCGGACAACAAGTTTTTGAAACAGCGCCTGAGTCTTGCAATACAGAGATGCAATGCAACGAATATATTGTCTTCTTTCCCAGAGTGCAGAGACCTGGGGCCTATTTCAATTTAAGGTGCACTACCTTAAGTGCCTTAAGGTAAGGTAGCAAAAAGGAGCTGCTTCATAGGTGGTTAAGTCTGTTTCAGTTTTAAGGTGGTTAAAAGACGACATTTCCTTAAGGTACCTTAAGGAGCCTAAGTACCTTAAGGTGATGAATGAGTCACGTTATAATGTCAAAGCGGTGGTATTGTTGAGAAGCGAGGGGCGTGAGGCAGGCATGAAAGCTTCACACTAAGTACAGAGAGATATAATAAAAGGGAAATCCGAACGCGCTGTGAATTAGATACGGTGTCTACGTGAATGATCTCGTTATTATACTCAGTCAAGTGAAATCTCTTATAATATTAACAACAGAGAAAGATTCGTCACTTATAATGCTTGAAGTGCAGATCACTTGATACATTGTTGCACTTGTTTTATGTAAAAACAAATTGTGACATTATTCAAGTAACTCCGGTTACAAGAAAAATCTGATTCTTCAATTTGCAA
This sequence comes from Prostheceraeus crozeri, assembly GCA_907163375.1. NCBI lineage: Eukaryota > Metazoa > Platyhelminthes > Polycladida > Euryleptidae > Prostheceraeus > Prostheceraeus crozeri. The sequence goes on from CAJQUW010007562.1 coordinate 219,682, forward strand.
AATCTATCACAATTTTTGTCACTGATATTATTTAAACGAAATTGAAACGGCTTCACGACGACATGATTGATATGAACGTTGTCGATGTTTTAGTAGAAAATGTAATGAAATATCGGTTGAACAAACATCACCGTTACGATGTATTTAATATACTAATTACGAAAGCCTATTTTTAGAAATATCCCCTCAATTTCTTAACATGATTTACATTAGCCTACATATCACACACTATAGGCTTACGAGTGTGTGTTTGCTGGGATATCATGGGACGGATAACCCATCCCTTGTACAGATCAAAGGGCCAACAAGTTCAAATGTACCTGTGGGGGGGGGGAAGATAAAGAAAACTGTGGTTACGGCGATGAGAATGCGACGTTAACTCAGGAGGACACGGATACTTCTGTCGCATGTAGTGAACAGATAAACTCATCGAGCAATCATTTCTCCTCATCTGACGTGGCGAAACTAGCGTGCAAGCAATTGGAAGAAGAAATTCTTCAAAACCGTAAAGAGCACGAGATCCGAAGGGAACTACTTCAGGCGAAGCGAGAGTATTACGTGGAAAAGACCGCTTGGTTAATGAACCATTTATGATTGACGAACGTGATGTCATTGATTTCTATGAAATAAATTATGATCTTGGATTCATGTATCATTATTTATTTATGAAATAACGCAACATAATCTATTCTGCTATCAAGCAACAATATTGTACGATGAATTCATTGGATGAATTATTTTTAATTAGACTTCGGTAACATCTATAAGCGAGAATTAAATTCAGATAATAAGTGTATATTTCGTGTACTTTAAACCTAAATTAATTAGATATTAGCCTAGTGTATTCATTACGTTAAACAAACCGAATAAGTGACTGACTGAATAGTCCTAAATTAAATGCCAGGCAATTCTATTAATACATAGGTTAAATCCTAGAAATTATATACTCAATGTATCCTTTCATAACAAAGAAGTAATCATTTATTACCCTTAAAGTAGCAATTTTTTTCTATCTATTTGGGTGGTAATACCATCCAATAAGGTAGGTATCTTAAATACTTAAAAAAACATTTAGGTAAGGCTACCTCACCTTGAATTGAAACGTGCCTTGAAGGTGGCTTAGGTACCTTAAAGCAATTTAACGTGTCTTCCTTAAGGTAGAGGCGCCTTAAGGCACCTACAAAATGACGCACTTCCTCAAGGTACCTACACCTTAAAACTGAAACATACTAAGGCTGTTTTTAAGGTACCTTAAGGTACTTAAGGCGCCTCTACCTTAAATCGAAATAGGCCCCTGAACGAACCCAGCTATCTTGAATTCACTTTTTTAATGCAAACTTTGTCTTCTCCTTTGTATCTCTTATGAGATGTCGCATGAAATAAAAGATTTTATGGTGAAGAAAAAAATGAAAAGTTAGTTGATTGAAAGAGCAATTCAAATGCAGTCAATTTTTGATAATCCAGTGACAGTAGGAGGTAGAATTTACATACAAGGAGAAGGGAAATGAACTACACTGTGCAATAGCTAAATGTGAACACCACAAGCTTTGCTCTACCGTCTCGTTCGTCTTCATTCAATGCTCGTCGCTTTGATGACTGCAAAAATGGTCAAGAAAACCACGAGATACAATTCTGATGTTAAATTTGAAACTGCAGCATTTCGAGTTATTTGACTAGTATTCTAACTAGTCAACTATTCTAACTAGTATTCTAACTATCTAACTCTAATAACAGCACCTTTTAGACAGGGTGTATACGCTTTTTGAAAAAAAATCCTTAAATTTTCTCTGAACATTTTTATAAACTGAATTTGACCGAAAAAGTGATATAGTCAGGGTGACCACTTCAGGAGGACCGAAAATCGGACCGTAAGTCTGTCACATAAATTTTAAATTTTGATGATTTGACTATAGTAGTACTTATCCAACTGAAATGCATACAAAGAAAAACATACTTCTGACTTCTGAGTGAAAGTATAGGAAGTTCATTCACTTGGATTCAAAAATCAATCAGTGATACCAAAGACAATCATTGAGCGACATCCCAGCGAAAATCTCGCAATTTACGGATATGCAGGGATTACGACAAACGAAGTTTTCATATCAATAAAAGAATAAATGGCACTATAGAGCATCGCGCAATCTGTGAAGAAACGATCATACGAAGCGATAATTGGCGTCATCTGACAGGAGAAACTTTTTGTTTTAGCACACATTTTATGTAATATCTACTTTCCGCTCATTTGATGAGCACACTGAATTTTTGTCGAAGTCTGAAATTGTTGGATAAAAACGAAAACTGAAATGAATTTATAAAATGGTATATTCACTATACACATTCAACATCGGATTAAAATATTTCTGTTAATTACAAAATAAATAAATTCAATAAGCTGCTCAATTTTTATTTTAGGGTAAGTAGTAAGAAGAAACCCCATGAATTACATAATTGGCAATTTCGGACCATTTCGGACCTTCCCCCGAAATTCTGACCAAATCGGACTGGTCCGAAAATTCGGACCAAGTGGTCACACTGGATATAGTACCCAAAAAAGGATGATATCAGTTGATATCAATTGTAGTTAATCCATTAACAGCATAATTTATTGTCTGATAACTGAATGAAGATAGCTGCTTTTGTTATAACAGTTTCAAATTAAACCAAGTGCGTCATATCATGGTAATCATATTTCCTCATCTCTATCAAATCATTAGTTAAACATCTGAAAGACAAAGTTAACGCTTGGAAGGAGTAATAAACGATGTCGACACTGATAAAACTATCGTTCAATATCAAACACATCGAATCTTTATTCATAAAAACAAAAAAAAACAAGAACCTATTTGGTTTTCAATCTCCTAGCAATCAAAAAAAGAGATTACAAATAACTATATCTAACAATAAGAAGAAAATAACAGGTATTAGCATACACGAATAGATGTGACTTAGGATAGTTAAGAAATGGTTGCTTTAATTTGTTCATTTATGTTCTCTATGTCATTTATCAATTTCTGTCGTTTTTTTTCAGTGCCTCTAATTCTGCCACATTTGTGATGCTGATAAGAAAATCACATTAAATATAGTCTTAGTACATGCACCTATAAACTTTGACATCAAGTAGTTGTTAGTAGTTTAGGACATTGACTTTAACACTACTAATCACATTAATTTTTCAAATTCCCTGAAGCGTTTACACGCTGTGATTGATGACACTTCCACAAGTTGATCAATAGGGAACAGAAATGATGGACGGTATCGCGGCTGAGCGACGAAGCGATGTTAATGGGAACCAGAACCGCAGCAAATTCATGTTCCCAATTCTGCCAATTTGAAAACCTGATCAGGCCTCGGCACCACGAGGTAACGATCGCAAAAACCAAGCGCCTATCCATTGTGCACTCCACATTTATGATAATTTTGATATTCTAAGACTATTCCTAATGGACGACTTGACGCATTGACTTGAATTTTTCAGTACTTCAACGGGACGATACCCTCAATCAGATATTGTTTAAAATTAGTTCGTAGCAGTAGTATATTATTCGATGCAACAGTACGTGTAGTTGACTTATTCAGCATTTTGAGAAATGAGTTTTAAAGAAGCTCTAACGACCACTGAAGCAACTAATTCAACTTTTCGACACGCCGATGATATTTGAAAAAAAGACCGCTATCTGCAAATATTCACGTTCCTCACGCTTTGATTTCAAAAGTGATTACCTTTTGTAAGAATTTAGTTCCCCTCCTAATCGCTGCTTTGTTAGAACAATTCGAGACGAGATCCACTTGGGAAGTAAGCTGACGATCGTATAATGAAAGTCAGGAACTACGCAATATGTCAAACTGAACTGATTTTCCATTTTAAGAAGTTTCTCTCACACATTTAACGATTTTTATATCCCCATCTCAACTGACATTGATCAATCGATATAAACACCAAGTGAGCTGTTTTTGAATGAATTCCAGCTGTTAATTTCGGTCACTTCAGTTGATACACCACAATAACACGCTGTAAATAATCAGTGAAAGGAGAACTGATCTCACAATGTCTAAAAAAACACAACAAATTTCTTTCAATAATTTGATAGGTCTGCTAATTAGATAGGGCTCATGCCGGGTGGCCAATGCAATGAAAGGAGTTGTATTGACCATGCTTAGCAACAAGAGCGGGTGAAAGGCGTGGTCTTTTCACCATTCTTCTGTATTGTAAATGAGTTTCCATGATTGACAGTGAGAAGCCGCAAGCTTTTGATAGGTTTATTAGCAGCAAACATGTTTCAGTAGGCAAGCTACCATCATCAGTGACAACGGTCAAGCGGCTGTGATTGGCTGCGGTTATTCATTAGGTACTGTGAATGAAGGAATGACTTTATGTACAATGATTCAGCAATTTTCGTGCATGGAGTGCGAATGAGAATTATAAAATTATCTTTATTTGGGATGTGAACATGAAGAGATATTTCGGATGCTGGTCGACCTTTCACGTGTTCGTTTATCCTAGTGAAAATATGGCGACGGGTTTCACCGACGTAGCATTGACTGCAATGCTTACAAGTATACTTATACACTACGGAAGATAACTCATTGAAAGGAATTTTATCTTTATTGCTTATCATGTTTTGTGTTTTGTATGTGTTCAAGGCAATTCTTAAAATACTATTTTCTAAAGCACTATTTATGTGGCGAATATTACGTTTTATTCGCCTAAGACTAAAATAGAATCTAGCGAAAAAACTGAAATATTTTGGAAGCTCCCCTATGTTTCAACTCTTCTTTCTCGAATAGCCAAATCAGCAGGAGACACACCATGCCAAAATCATTGTCTTTAGACTCAGTACTTTTAGATTCTATTTCAACAAAACTGCAATCTGCATACCATTGGATTAGTACATGTTTTCTCTGATCGTGTCTGACAAGAAGAGGATTTAACTAAAACTCGTCAGACGCACAGATTCGTAATATTTGGCATAGGGTGTACTTCATTCTGTGAAAGTTTCGTCCTCGTTCCTGTCGAAACCTTTTCAGACTGCAGGACTAATGTTATAGCTTTAGCCAACTAAGTCAACCCCAGGTTTAGTTCTACAAATTGCTTTGATGTTTGCTTACATAGGAAAGTGTTCATGTATGCCATTTTCTGAAGCAAGTCTACCTCTCATCTGTATATTTAACTGAGTAATTAAATGCCTTCTTGACAACAAATTTCTGTCGTAGTTCATTGAATATCTATAGTGAATGACAGCTATTAAGTCAATACAACATGCCAACACCCTTGATTCCCCGACCGCACCTGCCTGACCCAGGAATCGAACCGAAGTCCACGGTGGGGACGAGCTCTCACCTTCTTCATCTTCAATATGCTGTCGATATCACTTAGAGATGACTTCTGTCTTTACTCGCATTCCTTTTGAACCGTCAGCGGGGTCTAGTGAAGAAGGTGCGAGCTCGTGTCCACCGCGGACTTCAGTTCGATTCCTGGGCCAGGCGAGTGCGGTCGGGGAATCAAGGGTGTTGTTGTCATTTATTCACTTATTGAGTAATAAAATGCCATCTTGTTTCTCCTATGTAACACTTTTCACAAAGCTCACACTCCCATCTATAAGTAGACACCGACATCTTAAGTGACTATTTTAATCGATTTAGGTATTTTTATGTGAATAATTTTGCAGATTTTGGTTGTTAATTTAGGTGAATTGAAGTTCCCTTAAAATAGCTAAAAAAATCTAGAACAATTGCATGTTTTGTTCAATTTTTATTGCTTTACTTTTTTGCTGTCTAATTTGCAAACGAATAGATTCCAATGCACGTAAAAGTTGATAAGAGATTATAACTAGAGGTGATCAGCTGTCAATTTACATGTGATTTGGAACAATTTTATTTCATGCTAAATAGCAGCAGTGCAAATCCAACAACAACGACTGTACCGATTTTGCGAACAGATCAGTTTACTTCAAGTGCTATTGATTGATTATAAAACTGCGTGTATATTATCTAGCGTGAGTCGTCATTCTTGCGGTTATAATGCCAATTCGTCACGACTATTTTATCGATGTGTGCCTTAGTTAGAAAGTACCGTATTTCTTTGAATAAGAGACACCCTTGAATAAGAGACGCATGTACAAAAAATAGACTGCTATAGACATATTACATGCAGGCTATTGTAATGTGGTAGCTACATCCGCCTGAGCGATTATTAGGCCTACTTATCTTAGTAAAATAAGTCAGTCTACTAGTAAATACCGGGTATCATGACCAATATTGTATAATATATAAGGCTTCTTGTTGTTGTACATGCAGGCCTACTTAAGGTTACTTCATCTACCATTTAAGGAGGCATTATACGGTAGCTTCCTTTGCATTTGGAGTCATGTACCGGTCGGTAACTTTTGCTGTAAATACTACTTGATTATCGGTATTCTCGTTTCGGTAAATTCAGATCTAGTCTACATGTATAGTGGCCAACATGTACTGGTATATGAATGTATTAGATGAGTCTACAAGATATGCTACTACAAACCATAAAACTCCTTTCATTTCCAAAATATCTGAATTATGATAAAGCGTATATATGTAAGAAAAATTAATGGCGAAGTTTGCCCATGACATAGGCCTAAGTGATGAATGCAAAGGTTACCTAAGAGAATAGTAGCAAAAAACTAAGACATCTTTTTCTAATGAAAGAATGAAAACTTGAACATTTGATAAATAAGAGACGCCCCTGAATAAGAGACGCATCAATCAGGGATCTGAAAAAAATAAGAGACGCGTCTCTTATCCAAAGAAATACGGTCTATGCTGTATCAAGATGGTCGGATAAATTGTGAATGATCTCTCTACGTCTGCACTGACCAGAATTTTAACGCAGCAACATCAGAAGAAAATCTTTCGGGTGAATCCATCTTTTCAATCATCATAATATCTGATGAAGTTCAGATAACACTTGAATTTCTGAGATAACATGCGCGTCACAATATTAAAATAGCTACGTTTAGTCGAAAAGAAAACAATTTAGATGCTTTGACAAAATTACTGGAATTTAGGTGGAAAATATATTTTAGGTGATTCACCTAGATTGTCGATGTCTATTTATAAGCAATAGAATAAAGCAACCAACAAGGATTTATCTTTCCTCGGGGTTAACATAATATTCGAAGTCTTCTAATTGGAATACTCATAGAAACATTTGCATATCAGCTAACAGGGCTATACGGGGTCGAAAAAATGTCACATGTTCAAATCCACTTAAACACCAGTTTATTTCAATGAATAGTGTCTCCTGATCATTTTGGCAATAATTTTATTGAAATCTGTGCCAAATTGAGAAGGTGCGGACGAAAACAAGTATGGTAAGTCACTCTGTCAAAATTTTCGCTGTTGACGTATTGTGCGACAGTTTGTACCAAGCAATGGCTTCAACAGGAATCAACATATGCGGATTCCAAACGTATAAATTAGCATCATTCGTGTTTTCTTTAAATAATTACATGAATGGGTCCCAGAATTCTTAAAATTTCAGACTGCACACCATCTTCATTTTCTTTAGATGCCTCAGCTGATAAACATGTTCAAATAGTTGTGCACATTGACATGTATGCATTGGTTTATATATAGAAGTTGCATGCTATTCCGTCTCACCCCCACTCCTGGGGAAAAGAGACGTTAAACGGGGGTAAATTAGATTCATCTGCGCGCGCTTCGGTTTCCTAGAAAGGAAGAATTGTATCTAGCCTGAATATCGAAATGGCACTTCACAGAATTAGACAACTTGCTCCTTCTCGAATGGATAATTCGTGTATCGCTTGCTATTGGAAATGGCAAACAATAAGCTGTCAGCAGAGGACACCAGAGACAGTGAGAGATGCGTGCGTGCTGTGATATCACTTCGCACACACCAAAACACACATCGATGCGTGGCTTCGATTCAATGTATGCACTATACAGTGAGAAATGCCGAGGAGAGGATCATCACGTGAACTAATTTTCGTACGCCTGCTACTTTCTTTAATAATGATCGGAAGGGCCAACATTATGGAGAAAACTTGTGCGCAATGATCTGAATTCTTCGAATCTGAAGGAATTTTGACAATCGAAGCACTTTGCTGGAACTCACATTAATCCGCAAGTGACGCACGACTTTTTTCCTATCTCTGTGAGGTATTAGGAATTCCTTTTTGTCCACTTAATAGGTTCCTCGATGTGCCGTCAGTTTCGTATTAATCACACTTCTAGCAAACCGAAGCAGATAAACAAAATATCTAATTCTTTGCCATCAGCATTAAAGAATGTCATCTCTAGACGAAACAGCGCAGATAAAGCAATTTATCTCTGTGGGATACCCATACATACATTTGCACATCATCTATTGTGTTCCATTCTGTGGGTCCATGTATACTCGGCTTTATTTGATTTCATAAAATTCAATCCTTCACCTCGCAATTTCGATTTTCCTGTCGGATGGTCTGTTGTATCAGAAGTCTGTTGTTGTGCACGATTTCTATTTCCATTTGTATACAGGCAACATCCCACAATAATGAGAAGACACGTACGCTTCCCTACTATGCGACAAGAACAGTAGCAAGGTTGCTTACTCACAGATAAGAAATTCAAACTTACAATTATAAAATTGTCATTTACGATAAAGATTATTTGGGCGCCTTCATGTGAGCACCTTAGAGATTCATGTGAGCGCCCTACAGCTTCAAGTGAGCATCTTAGAGGTGCATGTATCATGTCAGCATCTCAGAGCTTCAAGTGAGCATCCTAGACCTTCATGTGAGCATCCTACAGCTTCATGTGAGCACCTTAGAGATTCATGTGAGCGCCCTACAGCTTCAATTGAGCATCCTAGAGCTTCATGTATCATGTCAGCATCTCAGAGCTTCATGAGAGCATCCTAGACCTTCATGTGAGCGTCCTACAGCTTCATGTGAGCATCCTACAGCTTCATGTGATCACCTCATTTGAGAAGAGACAGCACACGCTAGCTCAATATCTTTTATCATCCAAGAAGAATAAAAGGAAGCGTCAGCGATTGAAAAACTTCGTCCACCAATCAACCGTCGACATGAACTGACTTCTTTATAACAGTAGGCCTACAGTAGTGATTTGCCATTTTTGTGTGCTGCATTGTGAACAAGCTACTGTGTAGCGAACATTTGGTGGTCGTATTTCCTGTGTATTTTCATTTACTGCGGCAAAAATAAAATTGTGTGCGGAAATTTTTCTTTTGAATATTAAAGAATGCGCTTTATCATCTAGTTTGTTAGTTTCATTGATGTATTTCAGAAGGATTGAAGAGGAGGGGACAAATTCTCCGGAAAATGGAAGAACATATCATATCCTAATAGATGCATAAAGGACAGAGACTATAGTCAGAACAATCGAGCTGCGATCACAGTCCTAGGTCTGTGGCTGCAATTCACTCACCGGAGTACACAGAAGTGTCAGCATCATGTGGAATCTCGTGAACAAACTGATTCCCACACGGCGACAGTTGTAATGATGATCCGTCGTTGTATGAGACAAAGAGGACATCATTGGTGAATTGCACGAATTGCACAGGCGCCACGCTGATCTCTGACATCCCTGAAGAGAGAGAGAGAGAGAGAGACAAGCACTTCAAGATTTTTGTCATTTTTGAATTCGTCGCTAATACGAGAATAGTAGTAGAGCAATTTTTAGAAAATTGATTTCTTTCGAAAATTTTAAATTCTCAAAATTTGAATTTTCACGCAGCTGGAACTTTTTTCTGTATGTTCGTTACGCAATCAAAGCAAATCGGAGAGACACTTTTTGAATAAGGAGCGATGACTTGAAGTGCAGCGATGACGACAGCTTGATATCGCTTCTTATGACCTCATCGTCGGAGCAGAAAGCACTTGAGGTCAACAAAGTCATTTCTCGACAACTCATGAAGCGATGATGACCAGGCCACATCCCTCATATTAATATGCTTGGCTTAATTATGGGAAAAGTCAGGTTAGTGCACTTCGAATGAACAATAATATACAATAGAAACTTAATAAATACTTAATAAGTGTAGGGCTGTTGAAAGCGTTCACGCCGGTCATCGGTCGGGTAATATAAAAGAAAGAAATAATACTTAGATGGCGTACCGAACAATAAAACATATTTACAATCTTCATACAAGACCAGAGAAGAACAAACATAGAAGGGGTTCATCAGCAAAATGACCAGCAGAGATGTAACCGGTCGCCGGTAGACCGGCGCAGGTCGCCGGTCCGGTCTGAAAAATCAGACCGCCCAATACCGGCAGAGACGGTCACATCGGCATAATTTCATCCAGTATGATGTGAGGAAGTGTCCTTCATGTTGAATCCATCATGTCAATCAGTAAATTGTTAATTTTAGCAGCCGTTTTCAAGGCACATTTACATACGGTATGCGCTCTCCTCTAGCCGTGAAAACTTCTGTGCAGGCAATTCTGATATCTATCCGGTACGCACTTTCCCGTTCGATGCTTGATGACTTGATCACGTGCTTTCACCAGCAAGGCGCGCGATCTTCTCAGGTAACAGTGGCTGTTTCTCGGTGCTAGGCATCTTTTGACTTAGTTAGGCCCTTCCATCTTATTTTTTCCCATTACATTGCCAATGAAATTCTAGAACTTTTAATTGTTGTGAAAATTTAATATATAAAAATGTAATCACCTATGTCTCTATGTCATCTATGTGTAGCGTATGTGGAACTGAAGGATTTTAATCTGATAACTAAGCTTAGACTACATTTTGCCATACGTCTATGTAAAACCAAATCATGCTGAGTACCGCCACCGTCGTGTCCTTCTAAATCTCTAGCTTGTTGTCGTAAAATGTTAAAAAGGTACGTTCAATAGATGATGCTGCATAAACCTAGCTTTAGACAAAATCAAATTAAGTGTTCCTAGCCTAGGCAAGGAATTGTAACATTCTAACATGTAGCTAGGGCCTGCTAAGCATATAACAGGCAGGTCTAGCCTACTATAAAGGACCTATCTGGTACAAGATGGGCCTAAATATAGTGCATCGTAGGCCTGTACATTATATTAATGCCTACCTACAGCTATGCATCAATCTTATGCTTAGTCTACTCTATGAGCCGATAACCTAGTAGGCTCGCACATCAGGTTTCGGCCTACAGCCTCCATAACTGACCTCACGATAGGCTTATTCGCTTGTAATCTTATGCGGTATCAAGTTATAGGCAACAATGTTAAACTCTATATATTCATCGAAAGATCCGGTCGCCGGTCCAATGCCGGTCGTTGGTCCACTGCCGGACGCCGGTCCGGTCCGGTCTGGAATATTCCGGACCGGTTACATCTCTGATGGGCACTGCAATTCATTGCAGACACAAAAGCTTTTAAACTAGAGAAAAATGATTGAGTCCTGAGAAATAACTCAGTTGTCTAGACCCTCTACAAATTTCAGTTTTACATGCCTTAATGATTCCTCATGCGTATGATAAGAAAATCGTTAAACTCATTGAGAAAACTTTTCCATTTGGAAATCCCGCCAAAACATTATGAATGTCAGATCGCAATACAATTCTTCTATAACATGGGCACCAGAGATGTAACCGGTCGCCGGTAGACCGGCGCAGGTCGCCGGTCCGGTCTGAAAAATCAGACCGCCCAATACCGGCAGAGACGGTCACATCGGCATAATTTCATCCGGTATGATGTGAGGAAGTGTCCTTCATGTTGAATCCATCATGTCAATCAGTAAATTGTTAATTTTGGCAGCCGTTTTCAAGGCACATTTACATACGGTATGCGCTCTCCTCTAGGCGTGAAAACTTCTGTGCAGGCAATTCTGATATCTATCCGGTACGCACTTTCCCGTTCGATGCTTGATGACTTGATCACGTGCTTTCACCAGCAAGGCGCGCGATCTTCTCAGGTAACAGTGGCTGTTTCTCGGTGCTAGGAAGGCTACCGGCAAGGTCAACGACAAACGCTAAAACAATAGACAGCCTGTGATTGGCGATCTTGAAATTTTGTCCTACTCCTTATGAACTGATTTTCATTTAGTCACTTATGCTGCCATGCTGTGCTCGCCGAATGTGTTACCTTCGCATTTGTCGAAACTGCTGCATAAACCTAGCTCTAGACAAAATCAAATTAAGTGTTTCTAGCCTAGGCTAGGAATTGTAACATTCTAACATGTAGCTAGGGCCTGCTAAGCATATAACAGGCAGGTCTAGCCTACTATAAAGGACCTATCTGGAACAAGATGGGCCTATATATAAAGGCCTAAATATAGTGCATCGTAGGCCTGTACATTATATTAATGCCTACCTACAGCTATACATCAATCTTATGCTTAGTCTACTCTATGAGCCGATAACCTAGTAGGCTCGCACATCAGGTTTCAGCCTACAGCCTCCATAACTGACCTCACGATAGGCCTATTCGCTTGTAATCTTATGCGGTATCAAGTTATGGGCAACAATGTTTAACTCCATATATTCATCGAAAGATCCGGTCGCCGGTCCAATGCCGGTCGCCGGTCCGGTCTGGAATATTCCGGACCGGTTACATCTCTGATGACCAGCTAGGTCGCGTTTCGGGTCCTTTAACATTTTGTACGCTCAAACCCTAGCTGGAGGACCCCCGCCAAGAAGGCGGACCCCACACATCACTTAACAATGATAACACTCTTAAATGAAGCCACACAAAATACAAAATTCTCTGGCTGACTGCAAACCAAATTTAAACAAAACTAAAAAATGCTTTTTCAACAGTCTCTCCATACATTTGATTAACTTGCAGGCTTCATATCCGCGTTTCACAAAAACTTTAAACGTGCTTTTAACTTTAACAATGGCATACGGCAGATGAGAACATATCCTAAGGTAACGAAGAACTTGAGTGGCAAAGACATTCGCACCCATATGAAGAGGAAGAAGACTGTCGGGAAAAGTGAAAACAATAACATCAAAACAAATTGCTCAACCTTATGAAAAACTGATGTATGTGAACCATCACTACAAATATTAAGCTTGGTTTAACAAATGTGTGGCAAGATGTCAACATGGTCGTGGGAAGATTTCAAATAACAGTAGATGAGACGAAGAGAGAGAGGGAGAGAGAACAATGCACACACGAGTAACAATAATGCGCCGAACGGACGAAGACAGATCAAGCTGCAGACTTCGATGCACTTCACGTCATTGTCTCTCATGCAAAAAGTACTTGTCTGATCTGCATGAAACTTTCCATGTGGGTGGAAAATATGCTTAAGTACGTTTACCTGGAGGTTGTTGACGATTGATTCATTTTGTCAGATTTGAGACAAATTTGAAAACCTGGAGGGGAGATAACCCATAAGTACCGCTGAAGTTTGTTATAAAGGAATTCCTCTATGAATTTCAATTGGTAACTGGCATGTAGAACGGAGCAACATGCATCCAAAGATGTTGAAAAAATAGGGTCCGCGGAAAAACACGAAAAATTTAAGTTGATCTCACAACTTTCTGCATTCCTGTTACCCGCAAGAACTATAATAACTGTGGTGCTGTATATCAGTGTTGCTCACATATGTGGTCTTAAGCGGCTACCAGAATACAGAGAACTACACCAGGCCTTCAAAATACGTGACTTTTCAAAAAATGCCAAAAATGGCTGTTTTCAAGTTGGGCTAGCTTTTTCTGCATGTCAGTTTTGACTCCAAATTGATACTGAAACTCAGAAACATGCTCAATTACTTGTAGAAGATTTAATCAGCTAACCGATAGTTAAAGTGTTATAAATTGGGCAATCTTAATTTTGCACATTTTTTCAGTAGTATGATGTCAATATTATGTAAGTAGTATCGATAAGTAGCATTTACAGTACAATAGTATTTGAAAACGTTAAGTTGGTGAGCATTAAGAAATTATTCGCTTTGATAGATATTATGTATGAGACTTTGATACACGGTTATTGTAATAAAGCAACATATGACACTCGAAGTTCGAGTTTTGATGGACTATACATGCTTCATCAATCGACATTGTAATTTTGAATAGCAAAGTTTCTGCAAAATGCTCAGGATCCATCTGTCTTACTATTTTCTGAAGTAATCATTTTTAATCAGTTATCATCGAAAGATCCTTCATACAGGAAATGAATTTCTGATTACTCCAATCAATAGGCAAACCTCAAATTGAAAACAATAGGCCTATTGATATTTCAGTATCATGACATTCGATACATTTGATTAAGAGTGGCCATTCATGTAAATATTTATGAATAAGATATGCCGCTGGCTAAATCAGGAATCAAAAAATCTTGAAGTCGATATTTCGGTATTCTCCTTCAGGACCAAATAACAACTGATAACAGGAACAAGGTGAGAGATTCACACAGCCAGCTAATACAACTCAAGACGTACACAAGCTATCGATCAAAGACATCAGAATAATCAGAAACACAGAAAATAAAATACCAACTATTTACAGAAGATAATATCCTAGCAAATTACTCATAAAAACGGAAGTAATGTTTCACCAGAACAACCATTTACCAGAGAACTGAAATTGTCACGGATATGAAGACTTTCCAATGACAATCTAGCGTGAAAGTTGCGCTCTATGTTCAGAATCTTCCACTTAAAACACTGTTCTGGAAAACTGTGATGCTCATTTGCCACATGTTGGTAGAAGGATGATGATGATGATGTAATATGCTCTTAGATTCCTGTTTTGATGGTACGCGATGTTTGTCCTATATACTTCTTCTGACATATTGAACATGAGAGTTCATACACTGCGTATTTCACATAGCAACTTTGAGGGAACTCTGCTTTTTCACAAATCACACACTCAGTGATTTATAAAAATTCATTATAAATAGTTGGTATTTTATTTTCTGTGTTTCTGATTATTCTGATGTCTTTGATCGATAGCTTGTGTACGTCTTGAGTTGTATTAGCTGGCTGTGTGAATCTCTCACCTTGTTCCTGTTATCAGTTGTTATTCGGTCCTGAAGAAGAATACCGAAATATCGACTTCAAGATTTTTTGATTCCTGATTTAGCCAGCGGTATATCTTATTCATCATGACATTGTAAAAATATTGATCACGAGAAGCCACTCCATTCCGCTCTGAGGTTTTTGAAGTAGTATTCTAAATTGATCACTTAATAATCACATTAATGAGGTCATATGCAACCCAAACACATGGTCTTAATGGACAAGAATGAAATGCACTCGTATGTCTTTTTATGATCAGATGTATGAAAAAGCATTACATTTTGTATTAATTTAGAAGGGTTGTGTAGAATCCCTCTAGCTGGTTTTTCATTGAAACCTATAATCCTTGGTTACTTGTGTATAGCGTTCAGTTTTAGGAAAGGCATTAAAATTGAATTTGACGAACAGGAATAATTTGCTTACATATCTATGAGTGATTTATGAATCATAGGGATCAACAACAGCAATTGTTCATATCAAACTTAATCAATGATTGACATGGAATATTGATAATGATGCCTAAAATATTTGTACACGCTTACATCTACTCATTGTAGTCCGGGGGCTGAGGGGGATTGAGTGTGAAAAAATATGTCCCGCATTTTGACTCTTGATTCTTGTAAAGAACCCCTAGGATGATAAAAAAACTTGGGTAGACATTCCAGATCGAGGACCTTGACCCCTAAAATCAAAATATCGTCCAAGATGGCCGCCACGTCATTACTGACATAATAACAGAGCATAGAAGTCACAAAACATGGTGATAATGGAGTCTAATCCCAGGTTAACAGGGTCAAGGGATCTATTGAGACTATGTACAAGCCAATTCAACCATCTCATGGTCAATTAAATGCAAAATGGCCGCCCCATGAGGCCACCAAAATTCAAGAAATATTCATTTTTATGCTAGTTTGATGCTTTTGGTTACAGAAGTAACATGGCATATTGATAACGGAGTCTATTCCTAGGTTATCAGGGTCGAGCAATCTACTCATTGGGAATTCTTCACTTTTTAAATTCAATTTACGGAAGTGAATACTTGAAATACCTCGTAGCTAAATTGTAAACGTAAAATTGCATGAAATTCAGTCAGTCGTCGTCGTCGTCGTGCAATATTTATCTATCTTACCTAAACAAGCCTGCATTTGCACATGAAAAGTCTGAACTATTTTATTCAGGCGTGATTTAAGTGGTTCGTTATGTATACAGTAGAACCACTTATAACGGACTCGGTTATAACGAACTCTCGGATATAGCGAACTCTTTTCAAGGGTCCACAGAGCAAATCTTGATTTTTCCAACGTACTTGCGGATGAAAGTAGACCTACTTAAGTATCCTGAATCATCGAAACGAAGCTGACACGATTCTACAATAACTTGCTGCGTTTGATGATGGCAGCAACAGCTCTTGTCATTGGCTCGGAGGAGGACAACTTTTGAGTGTCGAATCCGTTCAATGAGCAATCGATGGAAGTGAACTGGAATTAAGACATTGTCTGTGATGGTGTCTTCTTAACGCGTCACTGCGCTGTTTACATTGTTTTTTTAGTCATTCAGATTTTTAGATTCATGTTCAGAATATAGCATATTTTTTCTTACACAATAGAGAATTGTTAAGACACTATGCTGTTTTCTCGAGTAGGCATGATCAAACATGTAGGGCCAGGGCATACAAATAAATGTACATTACATGTGAGATGTACATTATTAGTGAGAATTGGCTGGTCATGATGGATAGGACCTTACTATTGCAATTGACAACTTAATTTGGTGCAGAAGTAGGCTTCAATACTTCTTATACAGCTTGTTCTTGCACACCTCGGATATAACGTGCCAATTTTTTAGGTCCCTTCAAGTACGTTATAAGTTCTACTGTATAACGATCTCGAATATGATGAGTGAAACGCAGATAAGAGCTTCTCAGAACCATTAATACAGAAGGGTAGCCTATATATGAGATCCTTTTTGCTGCTACCAGGAAAAAATCAAGAAAATGAAGATTAGAGATTAGAGAAGACTTTAGATTATCTATTAGGGTCTCCAAGATTAATATTATTGGTTCGTGGGTTTCCCTTGGAAAACATTCTACGTTACTGAGTCAGTCAAAAGCAATTTATCAGGGTGGCGGCCAACTTTCAAGCTTCAAATTCCCGGCTGATTCCCGGGTTATTTTACCGAATTTCCAGCCATTTGTTCATATTGACCATATATGTCATTCCAAGTACACCGCTAATAAATTATCGGGACACTTTAAACTATTTTATCACAAAATTTGAGACATTTCTTGTGTGAATTTTGCCACGTTAAATAATGAACGATATGACTTTGCCGCACTCAGTTATGAAAACTATTGAATTCTGTGAGTGCCGGTTTTCATAAACATGCATTTCTCCTCAGTTGCCTGTAGCTAACGAACTGCTTGGGATCTGAATGATTTCATATCGACAGAAAAGCTAATTTCCTGAACTTTCGGAAGATCTAGAAAGTTGTAATTAGCCGATTTATCAGACTGAAATGCTCAAACATGTTAATTTGAAGCAACAAATGACAAGCAACAATCATGATGTCAAAATGTACGAGTAGGTACATGTTAATGCAATGGCACGATGACACCAAGTTATCAAGGAAGCTAGGAAACTGCCACGCTGCACGAAGACCGCAAACGCCACTCGTGCGGTTCCCGGAACAGAACAGAATAGGACCGATGTTCTCCTGCATGTCGTAAGAGGCCACTGCAGCTCTGGTGTTGGCAGTTTGATGTCTTATTCTCATTGCCTTTCCTCAGTGGATACACTAAGTTGATGTTGCGGGGGATCCTGACAGCCGAATCTCAGCTGTTGGGGTATGCAACAAAGCTCTTTGAGCTTCCTCCCCTGTGGCATATCTGGCTATGCCTTTCCAAAGTCCCCTCAACGATGGCAGCCGACCAAATATCGGCAATGATAAAATGCTATCATCAAAAATCTCTGTTCTATTATATTTTCTAATCATAGATTCTTCGCATTTTGTATTATAGTAAATCTAGTCTTTTTCGCTTGTTCTACCCATGTCCTTCCGCACTGGTTGATTCATGTAGAGAAAAGCAACAGGCTATTGTCTGCATCACACAGATTATCAAACAATAGTGACTGCAGTTTTCTGGGATACATCACATATTGCTGGTTACTTCAGACTTCCAGTAGGCCTATGATTGAATATTGAACTCATTAATAACTGTCTTGATGTTTCTGAAGTCTTAACTGTGATCTTAATATTCTAGCTTTTTTTCGTACTTTAGATTCTGTTGGCCTAACCAACTGCTGTAATTCGCGTGTATAACGCTTAAATCAAAACTTGCGATGTCTAATGTATAGGCCATAGGTTCTACCTAAGTTTTGATGTACATGAAGCTTTGTATGACTAAGCTGCTTTCTTCGGTCTTCCATTATTAGGAATATATATCGATGCTGCATGCAATCTAATTTTAATTTCATTGCTAAAAGCATTAAAAGTAGCATGGTAGCAGTTTAAGTCGAAAAATTCGGATGACTAGATCTATTTACGTTGTAGGTCTGCGCATATTTCACCAAAAAATGGTACATTTTCATTATAAAAAATAAAATGACATCATTTTGCATCACTTTATAAAATTCGTG
The DNA here is from genome assembly GCA_907163375.1 of Prostheceraeus crozeri. Classification (NCBI taxonomy): domain Eukaryota; kingdom Metazoa; phylum Platyhelminthes; order Polycladida; family Euryleptidae; genus Prostheceraeus; species Prostheceraeus crozeri. The sequence continues at coordinate 238,268 of CAJQUW010007562.1, forward strand.
AAATATTATTGCCTATCATAGCCGCCGACCCGCTTCGGAGGTAAGGGTTGGGGTAGGACAATGGACGCATGGTAACCGTCTGTCAGAAAATTTGTGTCTGATGTTTCCAGCAAAGTCGGACTGGATAATCAAGGTCTCGATCCTTCATGATTCAAAGGATAGCGATGGCGGTGCAAATTGACTAAAGGCAAAAATAATATGATGTAATTAATGTAATGTAAATGATGTTAATACGTTGTAGTTAACCTTGGTCGCAGGTTCGAATCCTACCAGCCGCACATCTTTTGCATGGCAATCTAATATATCGTGTATTTAATCTCATTGTTGTTAATTGCATTCACGACATGGCTTAAGATGCTTTGGTGGACAATCGATCCCCGCTACTTGCCTTAATGTCGGCGGTCACAATTGTGACGTGTTATTTATTCATTGATTAATTATTATTGCCTTGACAACTGATGTGTGGTGGTGAGGGTTTGATCCTGCCAATTGACAGAGTCGCGTAAGTGGCTCGTAGCTCAGTTGGTTAGAGCACAGGTCTAGTTAACCTTGGTCGTAGGTTCGAATCCTACCAGCCGCACATCTTTTGCATGGCAATCTGATATATCGTGTATTTAATCTCATTGTTGTTAAATGAAAAAAATTCAAAAATAAAAAATTTTGTGATCATTAGCAAGTACGAAAAATGAACCTTCTATCATTGTAAAATCATTCAGATCTGGTAAATAGTTCACGGTTACAAGCCACTGAATAAGGGCATGATCACCTGTGCTTGTTTCAAAAAATAGCTTCAGCCAAATGTGAGATTAAATGTGCAGACATAATTAAGTTTTGAAATGGAAGGTTTTCAATAATGAAATTGGAAGTTTGCTCCCTCTGTTTTTATGCCTCAAAATAAAAAGTAAAAATATCTGATTTCTTCAGCGGACGTTTCGGGTCCACACCCTTTATCAACGCAAGAATGATGGAATTTACAGAAGAGATGAAAAGCGTATTTATACAAAATGAAGAGAACAACTCTATGCGGCGCAACTAAAATGTGTCAGCCAAGCGGCAATTCATGTCGTCGATTAAGGCTCGGAGACCTAGCCTGAATCAACCTCGCTTCCCACAACGCATATTCAACACTGTCATACGTACACTTCAAGATATCGACCGTAAAATCATCAACACTCGCACAATTACAATCGCTAAGGACATGCGCGCTCAAGGCACTCTTTACATCTCCATTATTTATACTGCGACAATGTTCTTGATAGCGAATTTTGAAGTTTCTAGGATGATTTACCTATATAAATACAGTTACATATTTTACATTTGAATTCATAAACAATATTCTTAATGTTACATTTGTATTTATCTGGTAAAATATTACAGTATTTACAGTTATCGTGCTTATTTACTTTTTTATTAGTGAAACAATCTTTTAGCTTTTTACTGATTCTATTTACCAATCGGATGTTCAAGTTATATTTATTAATTAATGAGTTGATTTTTCTATTCGTTTTGTCGTTGAGGTAAGGGAGAAATAAATTAGCATCATACTTTTTATCCAAACGGGTCTTTCTACGTTTACGTTTATTTTTTATACCACGTTTTCTATATCCATTTTTCTTTAATTTTTCATTTATCTTAGTTAGAGCCTCATTTTTTAGTAAATCAGTTTTACATCTATTTTCTACCATATTCAAAGTATTAGCAATGAAATTATGTTTTATATGGCTAGGAATCCAACTGTCCCTATTTAACAAATTGTCAGACTTTATGTCCTTGGTGTAGTATTTATAATACAACATTTTTTCTTCTATTCAAATACTTATATCAAGAAAACAGAGGGAGCAAACTTCCATTTTCATTATTGAAAACCTTCCATTTCAAAATGCACCTCCCGTTAACTGTCATTACATTCATAATTAAGTTTAATCACAAACTTTCTATGGCTCTGACTACTTTCAAAAACAATAGGTCTAGTACCGGTAACATGTCATAAAATTTTTGATAGGCTATAAGCCAATCCTGCACTCTTGAAAAATTATATTTGACCGTCGATTAGTAATTCGGTGCACTTTGCAAAGAAATACATGTGCGTATATCGCGGTTAAACACATGCATCCAGGCATTTAATATCCATACCTCTCTTGCGCACTTGATTAGTTACTTATAGACCCCTGCGACGATATAGTTTTCATCGGCGGTTGCGTTTATCAGCGTGCATCTGTTGAGTTCATGAGAATAGAAGTTGGATCTCTCTTATTATCTAAGTATAGGCCTCTTCTTCGCTTAATCGAAAAAAACGGATAACCTAAATCTCATTACTGATTAAAATTAGTACAGAAGAATTCGGTAAATATTCACCATCTGAAAATGTTGTGATGCATATAGCCTACCCAGTCGGCACAATTCACGGAAATTGCTTTTTATCAGCTAAGGGTTCTTAATTAAACAACAATTGTGATTTTTGTATAATGAATAGAAATGCGACACCCTTATATAAAGCTGAGTAACCGATGAATTATCTGTATGACATCACGGCTTCATTATTGTACAGTACGAGTACACGTGATATACATGTGCATCCTACACTTGAATTCTAGCAAAGTGAAAATGTTATAGCGTGACCGATCGATACCCATACAAGCCTATTCACCGACAACTTTGTTCCTGTCAGAATGTAGGGCTACTCTCTTGGTTATACACAACGAGAAAGTATATTTGAACTTTTCCTCAGGAACAAACAATATGTTCCTAAGTTCCAAGTAGAAATGCAGTGGAGACAGTTAATCCATAAAACAAAACGGAAAATGTCTCCGCCGGCGCAGGGGTCTAGTTACCTAAAATGGCATATATTGATATATTTCTCGCGTTTCTAGCATTGTCTTGAACGCAGCAGAGAACGAAATCTTCATGGTCTTCAAAATGGTTGCATAAACTAGCGACATTTGGAAGCAGTGGTCTATACATAAGCCACATTAGTTTGGTGGCCTTCTTGTCATGATTTACTGTAAGGCTTCGAACTAATCACTTAGCCATTGACATTTATTCGAAATACCTACGAAAACTCTGATACACTTTCTGTCACTGGCAGCTTTGGTAGAATTTTGTTGGCATGATTTCGGACTGATATCTTTCCTCAACGTGGTGTGAATGTAGGCGTGTAAGTTACCAAGAAAATTGTGCGATTCCCACTCAGAAGTTTTACTGCTCAAAAAGCTTTGAACTTGTAAAATATCTCACAACTCATGATATTGATAACGTGAAGATAAAATATCATTTAGATATGACTTTTTTAACACGACAAACAACGCTAATTGCATATCACTAGAGGCTGCACAATTTGCCTCATTGCGAGTCCGCTACGAAATTGCAATATAAGGACGTTAAGAAACACACAAATAGGGGAAGCTGCCCGAATACCGGCCCCTTTAATAAAATCATTCCTCAATTATATGCATAAATTTTAAACAAACATCTTATCACACACCGTATATTTTCACTACTTCTCCACTGAGTATTGTTTTTCCAATTATTATGTCGCATCTACAAAAGAGTAATGTTTTTCAACATCCAAGTGCCCTAATACCAGCCTATGTGCCTTCACCCATTCCGCTCATGTGGTGCCCTTTCATCGGCGAAGATGATTCTTTAGAGGCAGTAACTGGATCTATAACTGTAAGCAAGAAATATGGAATCAGAGTGTTGTGTATAATTTAGTTTTGCTGTGTTTAAATTGTGACTGCAAACTATTTTATAATTGGATGCATGAAATTACAAAATTTCGATCGAATCAAGCAATAAAATCGGAAATTCTGATCTGATTATTTCCATTTAAAGCATAAATGAACCTTTATGAATTTCGAAACAATTAACTTCATATTGACTTGACGTAGGAGCATTATCATTATTTTCAATCAAAAATCTGATACTACATTACAAACTGCACAAGTGTGTGTGCATTAAGCTGTGAACAGTGGGGTGGTCCTGACAATAGGTACAAAATTAAAAAATCAAGTTTATCAATAAATTTCTATCATTGCATCATTTGCTTGTAGTGATTTGACTTTTTTACACAATTTTCACCCCTAGCACAGTTATGAGCCATGAACGAAGCTAGTGGTTACTCAATGAAAAGCAACAAACTGTATTATTTTAAAAAAATAAAAGGAAAAACAGATCTTATAATCTGATTAAGCTTTTCCCATCAGAAACATGTTCGCACGCCTCCTGAAAGTATCAAGATTGTATTGGTCAGGGAAAGTGGTCTGGGGAAGCTGATTCCAAAGCTGTGCCGTGCGAACAAAAAAGCTTTTCGAGCGACTCACAGCACGTGCGCGTTCTAAGCTCACATCATAGCATGTGAGTGCATTAGCTCTGCGTGTGCTTCTGGAGAATATCTTAGGTTTGGATACGCACTCATTTACTGCACAGCTGCTCCTACCGAAATAGTACCTGTAGAAGAGACTGAGTGAAGCAACATCCCGTCTGACGGAGAGCGGCTGCAACTTGTTAGCAAGTTTTTCACCCATAGGATTCTTGACACGTTTCTCAACCCGTTCAAGAAGGTCAAGATGCGCTTTGGGCGCCGGCCCACAGATGACAACAATACTTCATCAGAGGACTTGTGAAGATAGTAGACAGTCTGTGATTGAAGATAGCTGATGGCACGATGGAGACTACTAATGGGTTGAGCTGCCTGCTTGCTGATGGACTGGATGTACGGTTTCCATGACAAGTCTTTCGTAACCGCCAATCCAAGGAAGGAGATGGAATCTTGTTCTCTGATCCTATTATCTGACATCTTAATGCTATGATCATCATCATCTCCTTTAAGTCGTGAGTGCAGAATACTCTGAGTTTTTGAAGGATTGAAGGAAACAAGCTAATTGGCGCCCCTTTCCAAGAACTAAGTCTTCATTAAGAACGTCGCATAACTGTTGACGTTGCTGAGTGTTTTTAGCGAGTCGCTCATTGGAATTGAAGAGTGTTGTGTCATCTGCATACATCACCAATTTACTCACAAGGCAGTCCGGGAGGTCGTTGATGTACAGCAGAAAAAGAGTGGGTCCCAAATTTGACCCTTGAGGAACTCCTGCATTGACAAACTTGGTGGAAGACTTTTGGCCATCTAAGACGACAGATATCTGCCGGTCACTAAGAAAAGAAGCAAGAAGTTTGTGGAGTTGATTAGCAACTCCATAGGACTTTAGCTTCATAAGGAGTCCCTGATGCCAGACTTTATCGAATGCATTGGAAATATCCAAGGCAACTAATCTCGTCTCACCTTGTCTGTCAAGGACACGACTCACATGTTCAGTGACATATGAAAGATCTGCAGTTGATCGAGAGTGTCTGAAGCCATGCTGTTCTTCTGATAGAGGGTTCTGAGTTTCAAGGAAGTTAACAATGTGTTGGTTAATCACTGCTTCAAAAATCTTGCCAGCAATTGGAAGCAGGCTGATAGGACGGTAACTAGATGGAAGAGATGAGTCAGAACCTTTCTTTGGAACTGGAACCACGGAAGCTACTTTCCAACAAGAGGGAAACTCACCGGTGGATACATATCTACTGAACAGTTTAGATAAAAGTGGAGAAAGCTCACGTGAGAGATGCTTGAAGACCGAAAGCGAGATGCCATCTGGTCCACTAGACGTAGAGCTATCGAGACCTGCGATTATCTTTTTGACGTTTCGGACTGTGACTGAAGGAGGAATAACTGTCTCATCAGTGCGCATGGGAATTGGAGGTGGAATTCTACTTCCATCGTCTAATGACGAATTCTTCGCAAACTCCTTGCAAGGAAGCTCGGCTTTGTCTGCTGAGGTTGTCGCCATAGAAGTACTGACTTCGGCATGACGGAGTGCTGGGATGGAGGATTTGTTCCTATTGGTGACACCGCTGTAAATCCTCCAGAAGTCCTGAGAGCCAAGATTTTGGGTAGCAATGGATTTTCGCTTATACAAAGCGTAACGGCTTTTGGTCTGCTGAATGGCTTCATTGCGATTTCTCCGTCCGGTCTTGTGCAATTCAAGATTGCCACCGGTACTGTCACGCTTGCACTTATGGAAAAAGTGGTCATGCTGTCAGGTTGCAGCTGCACATTCTGGTGTAAACCAAGGTTGGGAGTGGGGCTTCATTTAGGAAGTACGGTGAGGAAGTAGGCCAACATCCCTATCTGAAGCCACTCTGTCAGTTCTTCCGCCGACTTGTGGACTCAATTCTCAGCTTGAACTTGACTAAGAAAAGTGCGGAAGCCACAACAGTCTGCTTTGGAGAATTGATAAACTGTTCTATGGAAAGGTGCAGACGGTGTGGAGCAAGTTTGTTTGCCAGAAGCTGTGATAACACAGTGATCAGACGTGACGAGGGGAGAATTTACCGTGTGTGTAAAACAAGTTGGATTTGAGGTGAGAAACAGGTCAAGGAGATATCCAGCATCCCCAGCTCGGTCAGGCACTCTGCTGGGACAAGTGACAATTTGGCTTCGATTTTATCAGAAAGAACATTGAAAATGTCCGCATTGGCTGATGGAGAGCGGTATAGGAAAATAGTAGAAGAGTGGCTTTCTGTAGCGGCGCAATGAAGGCACGATACTCATGCCTTGGATCATCTGAGCTACGAAGCATTCTCAAGGGAAGGCTTGTCTTGGCATGAATTCCAAGACCATGACAAGGTGCTTTATCCATCCGGTGAAGTATGTATCCATCAAGAGCAACATCGCTTGATGACACAATGGGATCTAACCTGGTTTCCGACAGGGCTAGAAAAAAGTTGGTGAAGATCTTCATTTCATTTTCAGACATTGTCAGTTATATTTCAGGCAAGCATTGCATCGACTTTTATATATATTTAGGAGTCCATGCAAGTAATGTCATCTATCTTTTTTAAGAAATTTTCACCCCTAGCACAGCTATGAGCCATGAATGAAGCTAGGTATTACTCAATGAAAAATTAATAAATTGTTAACTTTAAATAAATAAAAGAAAGACAGAAAGCAGACATTCTAATCTGATTCAGCTGTCCCCATCAGAAACCTGTTCGCACACCTCTTGAAATATTTCAGATATCTTCTTCGATGTTTGATAATTACATTTTTGATATATTGTATGTAAGATTTCAAATAATTTGAAATGGTAGTCATCATTATTTATCTCGATTAGGTGATATCGAGATGTCTGTCGATCTATCCGAAACATTGAGCATCTATGATAGCGACCATGAACCGACGGTGAGAAGCAGTTACTCAAAGCATTCCATTGCTGACTGAGAACGAATCCTTCCCGCAACTGATAAAGGTGATGACTGGACATGTACCACAAGGTTACTCAATGTCAATCAAAATACAGCGCAGCATTGGATTTGTCGCAATTGAATTCATTATAAAAGCCGAAGTGGCTACAAGAAGAAAAAGTTATCACCTGATTTAATTCAAACTGTGATATCGTGGTTTGAGGAAAATAGACGACTCTTCAACAGGCTGCAGAAAGGATTCGCCATCAATTTAATGCATTGGTTTCTGTCTCCACCGTCGACAATTATTTAGATGGTCACATCATGACGTTCAAAAAGGTGCATAAAGCACCGCATCAAAAAGGTGCATAAAGCACCGCAATCAATGAAGTGATGAGAATAAGATCAAAAGGCGACAGTTTTGCCTCAAAATGGCTGACTTCTTGAGAGATGAAAGGCAGATCATATCTGTGGACGTGACAAATTTCAAACATTTTTTCAAAAGGACTAAATGTTCGTCTCGGAGAGGCGATCGAGCCGCGATTATACTACCGGACTCTAAGGGTCTCTGCAACTCATCTCGGGAATGACGTCGACTGGTTTGACTGGCTTCACCACGACGCCGAAATTTTAAAGCTAACGATGCCAATTATTTGCTTCGAACAATACTTAGAACGCACGCAGGACATTATTTAACCACAATGGTAGTCATTTCGAACAATGCTCCATGTCATAGTCGATTTGAGCAAGTTTTCGTGAAGATGAATTCGCCGGTGTAGAGTTTCTATGACTCTCTCCATATCAGTGTATGTCAAATCCCATTGAGAACATTTGGAGCAAAATCAAGAGCTATGTTAAAGTCGCGTTCGGGAATCCACCTGTTACTGCTGGAGAAATTTCCCTTGGTGAGCAAAGAATGCGTCGACTAGAAGAGGAGGTTAATCCTGCTGTAACCCAAGTGACAATGCAGGATTGTCTTCGCTGGTTTAATCACTCGTTGTCCTTTCATTCACGAGCGATAAACTCACAAAACATGGAAGTCGACATGTGATTTTTTGACTTCACTAACTTTCTATAGCCTCTACTATTCACGCTTTGTTATCGGACGTTCTAAAAGAATATGTTGCACAATTAAAGCATTTATGATGCAAATAAAATATTGATAATTTTGTTAATTCAATGAGAAGGCAATTGATTCAAGGGAGAACTAAGAATATTAATTATGTCATGAATAAAAATATTGAATGAATGCAAGAAAAAAATTAAATCAAATGACTAATGGGCATGAAAGTGTCTGAAACTGTAAATGAATAAGTCCTGGTCATAGGTCTATGGGACATACAGGCCCATATTCTATAGGGCTAGAATGGGGGGGATAATATTCCTAATTGATTCAGCAAGGTACATGAGCATAAAAAAAAACGATAAAAAGATGCATTCAATTTATTTTTTTAACGAACAAACAAGTCAAATCAAAATCAATAGTCAATTCATCTGATCTGTCTTCAAAATGTCCCCCGCAGGGCTGCAGTGCTCTGGACACCTCACCCTCACCACAACACTCAGGAAAAACGCGATGGCGTCCTTGCGTTGTGTCCATTTCCAGTATGGCCCAGCTGATGCATGACGTTGACTCTACAACGCCCTCCTTCACGACTGAACTCACGAACCTAGACGGGATAAGCGTAGTTAAATTCAACTGTACAACCCATGATCCATTGCAAGTCATCCACCTTGACCATGACATCTGAGTCTGTAATCAACTGCGTCTTTTGGAAAATGCTTTTCTGCGAATATATACCAACAGAACAGAAGTTTTACGTCCCACCCTATCCGTCAACAACACCTTACCATGTTCAGTAAGGAAGAAAGTGAAGTGAAACTTGACACATCGAACATATGGCCATTCTTGCTCAAATTCGAGAAGAGATATCTCTGCTAAACTGGTGACGTAGCCCCGTCAGAGAAGACATCAATATTCACAATATCTGGGTACTTTTCTACAAGAAAGAAAAATATTGAAAAATGACGCGCATACGACACTGTGGCTTGTGCGGATCTCATCAAGACAACAAACAGAGACAGACGCCAAGTTTGTTCTTGTCATGTTCACACACAATAAAAAAAGTGTCACTGAATTGTGTGACCATGTGCACTCTGATTTGGATTATTGATTGTTCATGGTGGCATTCGTGGCAAAACTACTGAACAACTATAGACTTCCTATGCCACTAGACCTTAACGCTTGTTCGTTTCATATATTTGCATTCGCTTGACTAAACGTGTTAAAAGGAAAGTGTGTCAGCTGCTTTCGTAAGTCATCTAGAATACTTAAAGAGGTTTGCCACTAGATCGAACTTCGGTAGCAACAGAAACTTTGCACAGACTGCCACTTGCTGTATGACATGAATTTGGTCATCATTGGAACCAAGATTTCCCAATTGCTGAACATGATCTTGCAGTGACTGTCAAACAACAACAAGACAACATATCATCATTCGATAACACACCAAGCAAATCAGTGAAAGTCGACACATCAACACATCAGAAGATTGTAAAAGGATGCAATGCTCTCACAAGAAGCCGCCGCACGATCGGTACATGGTACTTACATACACCAGACATAAGCAGTCGTACAATTTACATACATTGGTCTTCAATTTCAACCGAACAGAACAGAACCTATGGTCTGGTCTGATCAGGATTTTGCATAACAACCTATAGGCTTCCATCAAATGACATAAACATGTACCTGGCCTGCCTGATCAACTAACTTTCTCACCTTTTTCACCATTCTGTCGAATAATAACGTTGTCTTTTCTCTTCTGGAGTCGCATAAATATCATCATATTGGAAAGAAAAACAGATTACTTGATCTCTCCTTTTCCTTTAGTCTAGCATTGCCTAGCTGTCACGACTCACATCACATCAGAAAACTCTAAACTGATTAAGCTAAGGCCAGGACGACAGATTTCCGATTTTCTTTTGAGACATCGGAAGGAACTCGCCCTTAGCTCGCCTTCACGCAAATGCCGACGATTGCTTGCTTCCAAAAGTGCGGAAGGTATCCCATTCTGGCACATTGCTGTGCTTGCTACCGTCGACCATTGCTTGCTTGACGTACGATTTCTTCCACCTTCTTGCTTTCCCCACCCCCTGAACTCCTGAAACTCCTACGAACTACCGCATCTTAACCTGCTTTTGCTTTTCTTTCCTCTTTACTAACTTCTTCTCTGCTCAATAAAATAATGTAACTAATTCGTCGAGTCATGCTTTCACTTCTCGCGTTTTCTTCTTTGGCTCACTTTGTTAGTCAGTGGCATATGTGATGAAAAAAGAGGGTAGGGCTACAGTCAAGACTGAATAGGCTCATCATGCATTTGTCGTAAAAAAAGTATCACTGTACAATGTACACATACTTGAGCACACCTCACCACGGGTTTTTGGTACAGTATGAGGCCTACTGTAATCTTCTTCCACCACAGATGTGATGATAAAAAAGTATGTAGCCCCCTATCCTCCAAATTTAGCCATTTTGGTTATATGGTTGTGCTTGAATGAATGTCTAAGAGTGTAAACAACACCACGATGAGTCCTCTTGACTGGCAAAAAAAATGATTCCTTAATTTGATCGAGAAATAAAACGAACACACACAGATTATCGATTGCGACCTTCATGGAATTTCAGTTTACAGAATCGATAAAACAAGCGCTGCAAAACTTTTTTTGTAAGATTGTTTGGCCCCTGGTTTCTATATCTGGTGGTCATTCAGATAGACTATAGAACTAATATATACAATAGCTCTTAATGTTGGGGTACAATGTTGGACATCAAATCTGGGGAAGTAAACTTGGGGGATCAAGTACCGTTATTGTGGTTAATTATCTCAAAGTAAATCTCTTCATACTTGCAGGAAAAAACATACATAGTACATTTGAGCGCGGTAACATGTACACATGATAACTCGGATAAGGGGTAAGTAAAAGAAAATAGTTCTAATTGTTGTGTAAGTAAAATGAAATCTTAGCAGGACCATGACGAATAAGCATGATATCTTTCTTGGCGTTTATACAGTTTATGAAAAAAAACAGCACAAAGCGCCCTCATGGTAGCTGCAATTTAAATAATTTTGCACATCTACTAGTAGCTACACACATGCAACAACACGTCCAACATGGAGTCTAGTGCTACATACTTAAGTTCAAACTGTCTGTACCGTATGTTGTACTCCGTAAAATACCGCATGTTGTCCTCAGGGGCTCTATCACTCACCTAGTTCTATGCTGACACAGAGAACTGAAATCTCGAAGATGATACAAAGAGTTGATGCTGATCACATATGTAGCATGATGTATTTTAGACATGACTCTCAGTTGGTCTTTTTATGGATAGAGGCGAAATTTCAGTTGACTTTAATGAAATAGGGTAGTCTTACCGGAGAAAAAGCGAAATTTTATGTCAATGACTTAATGAAATGGATTAGCACTGTTAATACATCTTGAATATTTAATTCGAGTCACTTTATCGTGTGGCAGGCGAAATACTTAACAAATTGCTTCAATTATACTTGGTTTCACAACAGGTATCGTGTTCGTGTCGGACGTTACATGAATAGCGACACACAAACAAGTACTCCCGACACGCTCCACCGAGCATTAAACAACGAAGACCAAACCAACTATGGGTTATTGATGCATCACATGAACATATTGGCATTACTAGAAGGCATCTCTAAATTCGCATTTGTTACGTCACAGTACAAACAAACAGTTCATTCTCGTGTCGACGACAACACCACAGCTGCTGAAAGAGGTCACCACAGCAAATTCTTCTAAACGCGACTAGAAATTTAAATTCAACAATACGATTGTCCGAGCACATCCCCATATTCCATTGTACCGACCAGTTTAAGCTTTTTTGCACAATCTTTTTTTAGCTGAAATGATAATAACATGATTTCAACAATTTTTTGGAAAATTTTGCATGAATTGCTGCTGTTAGTTACACATACTACGCTACATATGACTGAATCATTAATATAATAAACGGTATATTCCATAAACTAACAGCGTACGCTTTCAATGATGTAATTAATCAACAGTTTGGATATTTGATAATTTTGATACCGAGGTACCTTCGCGGAAATTTATTGGAAATCGTATTTGACATTATACGTCCAGACACGGACACATTTCATGCTCCCCGAGTCTAAGCAAAAAACGACCAAGAGGCTTTAATTGTTTATTGACTTTGGAGGTGTGGAATAGGGGTAGATGTTGTATGAGTTTCAGTTCTACAGCATCCTTCGAAGTGAGAAAAAAATCTGGAAATATCGTCCGACTGTACGTCCGACACGCGCGGAATTGCCCTAAATCAAATTTCGGTGAATAATTATTAAAAAACTATACAGCATGTGAAATTTTTGCCATCACAGCATATGACGAGATTATGATCAACGTCGAAGTCAATTGATTAAGACCTTCATTAATTAAATGATCAATCCAGCCTACTGTCGTCGTTTTTAACGGTATACAGTTTACGAGTAGGCTATTGAATACAGTAAATCCTAACGTCAGTAAACTAAACACTGAGTAAAAGTGCAGTTTCATGTTATATACAATTTTCCACATGTAGATGTACGTGTCAATCAGTTCCCAATAGTAAATCACATGAAAATTGTTTCTGGATTTCAATTGGGATATAACTGGATATGGCCAGTTTGATACATCAATGACACTTCACCATAAGAACCTAAAGGAATTCATAAATGAACTGTGTTTCATAAGAGATCTTTTGTCTGAAATCAAATTGCAGACATCTGAAATTAAATTGACAACGACTGAAACATGAATTACCACAGCTGAAATAAATTTGATTATATCTGAAACATGTGACAAGGTCTGAAATCAAACTGATGTGTCAGAAATAGAAATGATGATATTTGAAATATATATACTTGATGTTGTCTGAAATTAAACTGGAAATGGTGTAGACAAGCGAATATTTCGAAAGGCAAATCGTTGCAAAACGACGGATTCGGATAGAAATAATGGCTGATGCATAAACTTGCTTTTAAGACAATAAAATCATTAACGAATTTAGCACGAAGTATACCTTTAATGACAAAACTAATTCAAATAAAGCAGCAACTTTACCTTCAATAAATATTACTCGCTGATACGAGTAGCAGTTGTACCTACAATGCAATTGCCAAGTGATAGGGACATTCTGTTCATTGTGTTAAGGTTCGTAAATCTTTCAATGTTAAAAATTTAACCGTAATATACCAATTTAGAATATTGCGGTTCAACCATAGATAACCTTAACACAATGATATAACAATTCAGATCTCAGAACCGCAATATGCTATGGTTTCGGGCTTGACCGCCTTAAAGCATAATGCGGTTCAATATCTTGAACGGTAATATTACATTGGCAATAGTACGCATCAAGTATCCCTGACGCAACGAAGCAGAAGTTATGAGACATAGAAGTAATTATAGTAGATTCTAGGGTATTGTTAATCAACCAGTTGTCAAATCAATAAATGACAGAGATCGTATTCTTGACGTTTACAAATGAAAGCAGTGCTACTTCAATTTGGCCGATTTCCAAGATTTTTAAACGTTATTTCAAATTCTTTCGTTGTCTTGTACGGGAGGTTCATTATGCAAATTTTAAACAAGGTATAAAAATGTCTCGCTACCTCAATTTTGTGACGGTTTTTGTTCTTTTTGAAAATAAGTTTCCCGACGCGCTTCTCACAGTGGACAGTCTCAAGAGGAGATTCGTTCCAAAGCTGGCTGAGACCACTTTACTTCTCACTTATTTCTCTAATCCAATCTGCATGAAATTTTGTATGTAAACAGAAAACACACTCATAGATCATATCATATACTCTATATATCACAGCATTAATAGACACACGCGATGGGATGCCACACATGTTGTTGATATAACAAATGTTAGACAGCAAAGTAACTGTCGATGAAACGTAAGACCCTTCTCTACCATCCCTCTCCGAATTCAAAATCCCCATTTTGACCTCCTCCACCCTGACCATATCCTCGAGTTGTTTGCATTCCACCTTGACCATGTCCTCCTCCACCCTGACCATATCCTCGAGTTGTTTGCGTTCCACCTTGACCGTATCCTCCTCCACCCTGACCATATCCTCGAGTTGTTTGCATTCCACCTTGACCATGTCCTCCTCCACCCTGACCATATCCTCGAGTTGTTTGCATTCCACCTTGACCGTATCCTCCTCCACCCTGACCATATCCTCGAGTTGTTTGCATTCCACCTTGACCATGTCCTCCTCCACCCTGACCATATCCTCGAGTTGTTTGCATTCCACCTTGACCGTATCCTCCTCCACCCTGACCATATCCTCGAGTTGTTTGCATTCCACCTTGACCGTATCCTCCTCCACCCTGACCATATCCTCGAGTTGTTTGCATTCCACCTTGACCATGTCCTCCTCCACCCTGACCATATCCTCGAGTTGTTTGCATTCCACCTTGACCGTATCCTCCTCCACCCTGACCATATCCTCGAGTTGTTTGCATTCCACCTTGACCATGTCCTCCTCCACCCTGACCATATCCTCGAGTTGTTTGCATTCCACCTTGACCGTATCCTCCTCCACCCTGACCATATCCTCGAGTTGTTTGCGTTCCACCTTGACCGTATCCTCCTCCACCCTGACCATATCCTCGAGTTGTTTGCATTCCACCTTGACCATGTCCTCCTCCACCCTGACCATATCCTCGAGTTGTTTGCGTTTCACCTTGACCGTATCCTCCTCCACCCTGACCATATCCTCGAGTTGTTTGTATTTCTTCTGGGACACATCTTTTACAGGTAAATCTGCACATTTCGTTTTTGAATTGGTTACTCCCGCCTGGCCCGCAAAGGTACTTATAAGTTTGGCACTCTGTTTCAAACTTATCCTCACATACCGAGGCAGCAAGGTCACAAATTATTATGAAAGTCGACAGACATGCAATTGGAATGGCAAAATTCATGTTCCCTCATGCTGCGGTTAGATGCTCGTAATAATTTATATGCTAACGGTAAGAGTATGTTCGAAGAAAACTTAATTGACAGTAGGTTATTAAACAAACATGCAACACACTAAATTCAACAAGATAGTTCAGTTCGGTTCAAAGCTCTTTTCTGTCTATCGTTCGCTTTCTTGAGTGGCATCGAGTGACAGCAACTTAATAATTATGCGACTCTTGTGCACCACAGTTTGAAACTCAGTATTTCAAATTTCAGTTTTCTGTGTACTGGGCATCGGTTGGCGTAAAGCAACTTTTGTCGATTGAAACGTAGATTTACAATCTACGGTGCAACGCTTCGCCACGGATTCCGGTGGTGAAATAAATGCATAGAATTAGCTTTTGTTTCAAAATTTGGAATACAATATGTAAGCATGATCCAGCTTAATTAGCTGTTATGATTCATTAGAAAGACCAGAGCTCAAATGCGATACTATCTTGTTTTGACTCACTGAAACATCTGTAATAGACTTGAGTGATCTCATGTTGAGTCCATTCATACCTGAAACGCAGTAGGAGCTCATCTCCCTGACGCATATTTGTTCTGGTACCAAAACTAACAACTTTAGTGACTTTTGAGTGAATTTTCAAACTTTTCGCCAAAGAAGGGTGTACTTGAACCACTGGCTGTCAAACTAATGACTTATTTATAGAAGCGCTCCTTTCGAATGTTTGAAATCTGTCACTTTTCTAAGCATTTTCTGTAACAACTTTCAACGGAGCGAACGATTTTCAGCATGAGTGCAGTATCTTCAACTTAACGATGTGAGTACACATTTCTCCTGTGTAGGCCTGCACCACAACCATCGAAGTGAGAATCAACTTATACATCGCTTCTGAAACAAACCTTCTTTTCCGTGGTTCTGACATTTTAAACATCTTTTGAATGAACAGTCATTCATAGACACTCTGACACGCAAGAGTTCATTTAAGGGTCTAAATAAATAATGAAAAGATCAAATGACAGTAGGAATCTGTGTAGGATGGTTGATTGGAAGCACCATCAAGCACAAGTATGCAGCTTTCACAGACTATGTCAGTGTGCTACTACTAAAGATGAGTTAAGGATCATATTTCTACATTACCTGTATCCTCACAAAACGAGGGATGGTGCTGGAATAGACGTGAGGCTATCAGGATAATGCGGAGATTGGAACAAAAATAGATATGTTGGCATGACCGCTTTCTAATGCCACTTTTCTTTGTACAATGAAAGGTGACATCGACATCACTATTTCGGAGGCTGTTTTTGCTCTTTCACGTAGTCCGAATGGAAAAGAAGATGCTTGCTTCTACAGTCCATCTAATGACTTGGAGATGATCAAGAACGCGGCTGCACCTTCTGTTCATGGAAGCACTTCCTCTAATGTCTGGAATCCTGCGACCAGTGATCGGATTTCGAAATTTCGCCAATTTCGCGTATCGGCACTGATTTCGCGTATAGGTCTGATTTCGCGTATTAGCGCTGATTTCGCGTATCAGCACTGATTTCGTTTATTTTTGTTTTATGTACCCCACGAGCAAGTATATATTTATGTGGTAACACAAGTTTACGTACTATAAGTTTACAGGAACAAGTCCACTTACAGCGAACAAAAATAGATGATAGAGTGAATTTCGTCTTCTATCAGATGACATACATGTACATCTTATGGAGGACGCAGATAGGCATTTCAGTGATTTTCATGCTTTGTCAATACATCACACACAGAACAATTATATATAAATTTTGTAATCTCACTTAGCTAATTTGTATGTGCAGTCTTTTTATCGTGTAAACAAACTTCTTTCATTCAAACAGGAAAATCAAGAAAGTTAATTCCTTTTGTTCATTTCAAAGGACATACCGCATGTTATAGGTGTGTAGATCTGAAGATTGATATCAACAATAATATTAACGATAAAGAAATATTAACGTAGTCTCAAAATGCATCAGTTTAATAATAATAATAGCCTTTATTTGTCCAACAACAATGATTCTGTAGACGTACAATAGTGACACAATTGAAATTAATACAAGTTTTAAATTACGCGACATGTAGACGAACCACAAGAAGTCAAAGATACACACAAAAATTTATCTAGCGAAGCGTATAGATGAGTTGGCTAAACGGACAGTCTTTGCCTTCGGTGGGCGTAGTGGGCATGTCTTTCGTAGGCACCTACCCCGTGGAAGAAAAAATCCTCTGAGCGGGTGACTAGAATCACCAACAACTTTACGAAAAAGGGACAGACACATTTTGTCAACGACATCAAATAACGCCGGGGAAATATCCTTGCCAATAATTTTAGATACTCTCTTCTCAACACCAGACATCTTCCGATGGAGGTATTCCGGTGCGTTAACAAACACTGGGCAGCAATATAAGATAGTGGACCGGACAAATGCAAAATACGCTCTCCTTAAAGTAAAATCATCACAACCTGACTTCTTCAAATTCCAAATAATGAACAACCTCCATGAGGCACAGGCAACAATGGTGTTAACATGCTTGTTCCATTTCATATCGTCAGATATGTGAACTCCCAAAAGTTTCAGGTGCGATACGGTTTGAATAATGGCTCCATCTGTCAGCTCAATTGGGAGAACACTTACGTTTTTGCGAGTAATGATGTTAATCACTTTACACTTAGAAAAATTTGTTCTGAGTCCAATAGATGATGACCACGACTGAATATGATTAAATTCTTCCTGTAAAAGGTCTTCTTCTGGGGATCGAATAAAGTGCAACAATGTCAAGTCATCTGCGTACATTACTACCGACGTGTTAGGATACAAGGTTTCGAAGTTATCAACAGACATACAGAATAATAGCGGTCCTAAAATACTTCATTGTGGAACTCCCATTGGGACAGAATACAAATGAGAAAAAGAAGATGAAACGCGGACACACTGACTGCGATTAGAAAGAAAACTTTTGATCCACTGGGTTACAGATTCGGTAAGTCCAAACTTGACACATGACGCTAAGATTAATTCATGCGAAAGCAAATCGAACGCCTTAGCAAAGTCAATCGTCAATAGACGGACGATACCTGAACCATTATCAAGGAATTTTAACACACTTTGATATAAGAGCGTCATTGCTACGGCTGTCCCTTTGCTGGGCAAATACGCGAATAGACGTGAAGAGATGTTTTCACGAATACGAGGAAGAATCAATTTATCTGAGACCAACTTCTCCAAACATTTAGCCAAAATCGGAAGTAAAGATATTGGTCGATACTGGTTTACTGTCGTTGGAAATGAGTATTTTGGGACAGGTGTGATAATAGCACATTTGAAGCAATCGGGAACTGTTTTCAAACTTAGACTCCGATTGAATAATTCGGTTATGGCTGGAGATAACAGGTCAGAAAAATCTCGGAATATCCAGTGAGGTAAGCCATCTATTCCGGGGCTCTTCTTTTTGACTTTGCTGAGAACAGATGATACCTCATCAACAGAAAAAGTCGTGACAGAATGACGTTCGTCGCTTGTGCTTGATGATTCGTAAAAGACTTCAGACGAAGGCTGAGGCACATGCGATTGACCATAACAGGAAGAGAAATAGTCAGCGAGTTCATGAGCAGAGAATGGAATATCAGTACTCTTAGTGACTCCGCATCTTGTGACGTACTTAATAGCATTCCACATTTCTTTGGAATTACCAGCTGAAATAGTTGATTGAATGTAGTTCTGCTTTAAGAAAGCGCAATGATTATTTACTTCGCCCTTAAGTCTTGCATATTTCTGCATTTTCCCTTCTTTGTGTGCTCTGTCTCGGTTGTTGATCAGCAGTTTCAATGAGACTCGCATCCAAGGAGGATCCGTTGATCTTATGCGAATAATTCGTTTGGGGAAGCACCAATCAAATAACGCGTACATACAGCTCTGGAAAAGAGTCATCGCCGAGTTAATATCCGATTCTGACCGAACCAGACTCAACCAGTCATACTTTTGAATTTGTTCACAGAAGAAAGCCTTATTGTAATTAGTCACTTTTCGAATACTCTTCTTTGAGATAACCGGCGTCAATTGGGAATTGGACCAAACAACGACCACATGATCTGAATTGCCCATTGGACCATAACATTGAGGAGGGTTCTCACTCGCAATATTTGTAAAAATTTGGTCAAGGGTGTTATCGCCTCTTGTTTTGAAATCCACAAGCGCCTTGGTGCCAGTGACTTGACTGATTTCATCAGTATAGTGGCGCAGATCATTAATATCCCCAGCGATCACGATACTTACGTCAGAGGAGTTAAGAATAGATGAAAATGTGAAGTCAATTATGTCAACGATGCAAGATATGGCAGCTTCGTGCTCAGACGGGTTATTCCAAAATGGATGATATATCGCTATGAATAATAAATTAGGCAGCACAAATGGAAGAATCTCTGAATTGCAAGATCCCAGTGAAGGTACATCGAAAGAGGACAGCACTGCCGAATTGAGAAATTCTCGCACATAACACAGTATACCACCTCCAGCTCGATTGCGGTCTTTTCGGATGATACGATAATCTCTGCAAGCAACTGCAATGTCAGGAATCGAGTCATCGGGCCAAGATTCATACAAGACAGCGATATCTGGTGTAAATTCGGAAAGTTTGATAGATATTTCATCGACTTTGTTGACAATAGATCGAATATTAGTTATTAATACATTGGGAGGTCGACGTGAAAATGAGGATTTTTTGAAGTTGGTAATAGGCACATTGCGTAATGTACGATAACGTGGTTGGTGGGAAGCGAAGGAAGATATTGCAGATCGGCGGTGAGAAATGATGACTGGGATAGGTCGTTCAAGGATAGTTGAATACGAAGATTGAGTGCGCGGAGAGGCCCCATTCTGTTGATCGCCATGTGGCGAGTCTTCCCCTTCTTGAGTTGTGACGTCATCAGCAGTCAGCGGTGGGAGTCGTCGGATCTTCAGGAACCACAGCTTGCGTCTAATACGCCTTGGTAAGGAGAAATTGGGAGAACGCAGTGTTAGCAGGTCTTCGCGAGAGTAGCACAGGCGCTGCGATGATAGGGAAAAGTTTGGTATTTGGCTAAAGGACTGACAACTGACAAGGGGATGAATCATGCTGATTTATACTGCAGAAGCGCAAATGTGATGAAGCACAATAGAGATTTCGCCAAGAATCGGAGTTAATCCACAAAAACGATGAAAAATCCCGAATCACGGACAAGCGAAGGTGAATAATGCACTCAGCACCAATAACTGGAAGGGTTGAGTTTGGTATGTCGATAGCACACTGACAGCCGAAAGAACTGAGACTAAAGGGTTCGCCTTTGCCGCCGATGAACGCCACGCACGAGACACGACTGCCCCGGCAGACGCTAAGGAAGCGAGTCTTTATTGACAAATTTTCGTCACAGACTTCATCAGGTGCACGATGCAAATGTTCATTTGCATCGTGCACCTGAGGCCGTATTCACGAAACAAGTTCAGGTTATGTAGCTTTAGCTATGTAACTGTAGTTGATGTTAAGAGGTTAGCTGCAGCTCATCGAACTTAAACCACAAATCGGTATTCATGAATGAAGCTGTAACTCGGGTTCGAATAGCTGCAGCTACAGAGCACGCGCGCGAACCAAACACACGATTTTTCCTTTATCGATCAATGTGATGAACGCTTGCCATCGCAGTTGACAACATTAACATCGATCGAGTTCATTCGACAGGATGGCTGTATGACTGAAGGTTCAGAGCTTGATCGTTTCTTAATTGAAAAATATGAAGAAAAAGTTGGGATAATGAAGAATAAAGAAAAAAGTGCAGACATCAATAGGAGGAAAAGAGAAGCATGGCAAGAAATAACTACCGCTGTCAATGCGCTGGACGGCAAAGGAAGCAGAAGCGTGGAGCAAATCAAGGCCAGATACAAAAACATGTATAATCGTGCGAAATCAAAGCTATCCAAAAAGTACGTAGGCACGCGTCAGGGACTGGTGGTGGATCAGCGTCAACGATTACGCTGACGTCCACAGAGCAGAAGATAGCCGACTTGCTTGGAGATAGTCCAACATTCAAGGGAATTCTTGACGCCAGAGAATCATCAATAGGACCAAGAGAAGCATTCAAAGGTAAGTCAACTTTTGCCCTATTCTGAGCCTAACAATCATCGATATACACTGTGTTTTAAATATTTCAGATATCAGTCAAGATGTCACCGTTAACAAGGAAAACCAAGAGGATGTCGGGGAGGAATCGTCCGAAATGGATTCTTCTCAAATCTCAATTCAAGCTGATCCAAAATTCCGAACTATTCGAACGACTCTATTCGAACTATTCGAATCCCAACCCAAGAGGTCATTAAGTCATCAAGTGACTATGATGCAACTTGAGGTTCTAGAAGCTCAACTGAAAGCCGCTATAGCTACATACGAAGCCATGGTCGAGGTCAAAGCAACAGCTGCTTCGCTTCGTGCTGCCGTGCCTGACTCAAATGACAATAACGGAGTATTTTCTTTTGTGAAATTTTTAGACGATGTGAGACAATAAAAAGGTTATGTGTTATGGAGAAAATTGTTTTGTAATTAGGGGTTACTTGAACACGGAATTAAGGCAATTTTCAAGATAAATATCGTAAGGCCTACATGTAAATCATTGGAAAATGTTATAAGCCTACTTACGAACCATGTACATGAACCATGTCAGAGTTTCGGAAACGTTTTAGATCACGTGGTATATCTAGGCCTATAAATGGTGGCATGCAATGCTCCCAACCCCGGGTGCCAAACGGACCCGCCGCTCCCTATATTAGAACTTCTATTAGGCCTACCCAGTGTATTTTGCTACAAATAAAAATCAGCATTAGGCATTGAGTGTTAAGCATAATAGACATTATTTCGAGGAACATAAACGAAATTGCGAGATATAGACCTAGCCTACATCCAGGAATCACAAGGCATGTGAATTAAACCCGGTACTGCATGTATGAATTGCGAAATTGATCAAAAGTTGAAGACCGTGTTAATGAGGTGTCGGTGAACCATGAAGCCATGACTTTCGATCTCTGATGGGATTTGGTGAGGATCGCTAGTGGTCGGTAAGGATATAGGGGACTCAGCTTCAGGAACAGGATCATTATTATGTTTTGCGAAATTGTGAAGGATTGCAGTTGATCGAATGTCACGTGCAATATTTTGAATTTTACGTCGGTTTGGCATGTTGAGCACTGCAAATCGTCTTTTCCAAACTCCGAATGCATTTTCTATTAGTACACGAGTTCGTTTGTGAGAGTAGTTGTATCTTCTTTCTGACTGATTTTCTGAACTTGATAGGAGAATCATCAGCCATCTCTTGCAAGGATAAGCAATGTCACCAAGGATAAATCCGATGTCATTGTTAGCCTCCATATAAGTCCAAAGTTGGGAATCTTGAAGTATGAAACTATCATGAGCACTTCCAGGATGCCTTACAACCATGTTGATAAATTTCCCTTCTGAGTCGCACACTGCTTGCACATTAATGCTATGATACATTTTTCGGTTGAGGTACTGCCATTCGTACTCCTTCGGCTTCAGGATAGGAATGTGCGTTCCGTCAATGCATCCCACAACGTTAGGAAAGCTGGCAATATTGTGGAATTGTTGTTTCACTGTGCGAATATGCGATGAGTCGACAGGAAAGAAAATGGTCTGATCCCACAATTTATCTAACTCTGCACTAACCGATGAGATAGCTGTATATATGGAAGGCTGTGATAATCCGCAGGTATCTCCAATTACCATTTGGAAACTTCCTGTTGCATAATATCGCAATCTGGCTGCAAGCTGATCGGTTGCTGAAATTGATTCACTTCTCTGAGTTACCTATTCCAAATTCGGAGATATCCTATCCAATATGTTATTAAACGTCTGCTTAGACAATCGATATCGCGATATGAAGTCAATGTCATCATAGGCATGCAAAGGATGAGTTCTTTCAGAGAATTTTTTGAACGTCGAATAGTGGTTGGGACGATCATTTCAGCCATGACTATCTTCTTGTACCGATATTGAATGTTGATATGAAAAATTGACTACATACACGTGTAGCTGTCGTTCTTCTCCAACCAGTCTAAGTGAACCATTAATTTTCTGCAGCTAACCACTAAATTAGGTGGGTCACTGTTTTCATGTAGCTTCAGCTTGCAGTTATGTAGCTACAGCTACGTAACACATTTCCAGAATACCATTTTGTGGTAAAGTAGCTGTAACTACATCGATGGAAGAATTGGTTACCCTTAACCTGAGCTGCAGCTACAGGGTAACCGCTTTCGTGAATTCGGCCTCTGATGAAGTCTGTGACCAAAATTTGTCAATAAACTGATGCATTTTGAGACTACGTTAATTTTTCTTTATCATTTCCTAAGTCTCATGGCGATTACTTTTGAATAATAGTAACATGTATAAATGGACAGTGACAGTGAAATACAGGATTTGATATGTAGTTACGTATCTGTAAAATTACTGATTGCGTTTTAACTGGAGATTTTATTAGCTTAATTTGTATTCGCAATATTCACGTGTCATTTGTTTGGCGTGTTCTGTTCATTCTTATGGAAAGGAAATTTTTCAGGGAAATAGAAACACCCAACTTAACTTGATAAAATAAAATAGCATACAAAACCATATAATAAGAACATATAAGATATTGTAGAATGTAGAACATGTTTTTCCCACCATACTTAATTGTGATAATGGATCTTCCATAATTAGTATTTCATTGTTTACATGCACGATCTAGGTAAGAAAACTTACGACTTCAACTTATGCGCCATCTACTTTATAACTTTATACAAATAGTAACACACACAGAAGTTTGCTTTATACGCCTATGTAACTCATAATGGCAAGCAATCCATTGAATTACACAGATTAGTCTTTTTTGTCGAAGCGCGAATATTTGTTACTCGGCATAGAAGAATCTGAGAATTGGTGTACGTCTTTTTAGAATCACATCGAGTGCTCTACTGCGCGCGGCTTCTTTTTTCATTTCTAGTGCATTCTTTTCTTGTCGAAGATCCATCAGGTCTTTCTCGGCTTTTCTGGCCTGCTGCAGTGCATTCTCTGCAAGAGATGTTAGTCGCCGTTGCTCATCTTCCTTTTTCTTAAGAGAATTTGCGATGTATTCCATCTCAGTCGCGTGCTTTCGAATACTTTCGTTTCTGTTCATCTCCTCGTTCAATTCTTTTCGTAGACGTTCTTCTAATTTCTGTTTTTCTTTTTCTTCCCGTTCTTTTCGTTGCTCCTGCTTCCATGCTTCATATTTCGAGTGCGATGCCGTGTATGAATCTCTGAG
This sequence comes from Prostheceraeus crozeri, assembly GCA_907163375.1. Classification (NCBI taxonomy): domain Eukaryota; kingdom Metazoa; phylum Platyhelminthes; order Polycladida; family Euryleptidae; genus Prostheceraeus; species Prostheceraeus crozeri. The sequence continues at coordinate 262,832 of CAJQUW010007562.1, forward strand.
TTGACGATCTATTTTCAATGTAGAGCTGTCCAATTTTTTGCTGTTGAGAACAGACTTACTGACGGACAACGCCTTTATGGTTTCAGAACCCAGCGATCGACGTTTCTTAGTTATTACATCGGATAGACCCGAAAAAATACGTTCGACCTCCGCGTTTCCATGTGGTAAAATAAAAATCGCTTTGGCGACTTTTACGAGGGTTGGTGTCTTTCCCACCTTGTCGACTTTGGACTAAAATTCTCCTACATCGTTTTCATGGGCGTTTTTTACCAGACGTTTTTTACTCGACTTGCAATGTCGATTGGTCGCTATCTCCTAAAATGTTAGGGATGGCTTTGACGAATTTAAAACCCCATTTCTCATAATGGTCAATCTGTTGGTACAGAGGACTTAAAAATCGTGAAGCCCTCAGTAGCTCGTTCCCGAAAGGCAAATAGTCGCTCAATCTTTTTGTAATTTCCATGAAAAAGGCTTTCATGATCTTGATGTTAAATAATGCCTAGTTAGTCACAAGTATAAAACACATAAAGCAGGTCATAAACTCTATCGAAGATTGATATTATGAATGAGAATTAGAATATCAATATCAAGTTATCTAGTGACAAGAGCATTAGCTCGCGGTATATATTATAATATATCTAAGTGCATAATTTCGTTCGCGTATAAATCCTCAATTTCGCGTATTCGCGTATTTCCAGTCAAATTCGCGTAATACGCGAAATTCGCGTCAGAATCTGACCACTGCCTGCGACAAATTAGGAGATTTTAAGAGCTTCGACCCATCGTTGGATATGCACCAAGAGTATGTGAATGAATCTATCATGCAAAACACACATCTTCGACATGTAAGGAATGACAAAAGCTCCACAATATGATGACAAAAAATCAGATGCTGTACTGGCACAAAATAGGTGGCAAAAAGTGGAGGAACAACATTTTCATAAATTTCGTCATTTAAAACGTCGATTTTGGAAGCAACTAAGAGCAGCAAACAACATTGCTGAGGCAAAAGAGCTGATACTGGCAGGCGACTTAGGCCGCTGTCACACAAGAAAAGACGTCTTATTTCTTCCATTTGAGACTTCCCTTTAATTGCATGTAGAAAAAGCATTTTGATAAGAAGCTATGATAAGCAAAAATTGATAAAGTGCAAGCATAGCCATAACTTCGGAAATACACAAGGTTATCAAACTAAACTTCACACACGACATAGACACAATTTAGGCAACAGCGCAATGCTACCTATAGACCAGTAGTGCACCAAACACGCTCTCAACAGAGCAGTACATCATAGTTCATTAAAACAATTTCACACAATCACCATCAAACAATCAATTTCAATCATGGCCATAGCGGCCAAGATATTCACTCAAAAAACGCAAACAACAAAACAAACTAATGTTAATGATCCCAAAGTATGTGCAATCTAGTCCCCATCCTCCTGCGTGCCCTACAACGAACAGAGCAGGCTCTCAGAATTGACTTAATTTTACGGATCTTTGCTGACTTCAAGCATAGCCATAGCGGCCAAAATATTCACTCAACGCAAACCACACAAACTAGAGCATATGGTTACATTTCGTAAAATTAAGTGAATTTTGAGACCTGCTGTGTCCGTTGGAGGGCACGCAGAAGGGTGGGGACTAAATTGCGCAACCTTTGATCCTTAGCATCAGTTTGTGTTTGCGCTAAATGAGCGAATATCTTGGTCGCTGTGGCTATGCTTGAAATTGATTGTTTGATGGTGATCGTGTGAAATTGTTTTAATGAACTATAATGTACTGCTCTGTTGAGAGCGTGTTTGGTGCAGTGCTGGTCTATAGGTGACATTGCACTATTGCCTAAGTTGTGTCTATGTCGTGTGCAAAGTTTGGTTTGATAACCTTGTGTATTTCCGAAGTTATGGCTACGGTAAATACTTTATCAATTTTTCATTGACTTTGCTTGCTGTTTATAACCAGCCGAAATGAACTACATTCAGGAATTTATTAAAATTTAACATAAAACTCGCTAGGAAATACGAGTCTTTCCACGCTCTTTCCACGAGTCTTTGCACGATGTTAATAGTTAATAGCTAACAGTTAATCTGTAGGGCAAACAGCTGCTCTATGCATCTAATTTGAAAAGATCTCATCATAGGATGAAAAAGCATTTTAAAAATAATATATGCAAACAAATTTGGTCTGTACGTAAAACTATTAATAATTTGATCATCAGGCAGCCAGATGTCACATGAAAGAGCCATCCCTGTGCTTGCCTTGCCTCACAAAATGAACATCTGCTGACTGAAAGATCGCTCATGAACAAGAATTCATCGATTGAATATCACTATCACTCCGATAGCAATGGGAATAGCAGTGGGATAAAAGCACGCCAACATGCACATACAGAGAAATAAGTATCAAGACTGCATATTGTTATTTAATGACTGTCTATTATTGCAAAATCGACATGATTTTACATGTGTACTCTTGTGCGAATATTTTTAAAGAGTAATTTGAACTATGAACTTATCATGTATTTCCAAAGATATTTAATATTATAAAGGGCTCGATAGGAAATAGACGTGTTTGTACTTTGTTTGCAGCGAAACCAGTGAAAATCAGCTGACATTCCATGAATTTGAAAATATTTGTAAGCGAGCAACAACTGTTCATTTTCATTGTCTCTTTTTAGCAATTACAGAACTTTTTTACAGAAAAAATATCAATATATTTTTTATAGGTCTATTTGTCTAAGCAGCGTCCAAATTGCAATAAATAATAGTCTATTCTACTTTTCAGATGTTTTGCAAAACACAGTTGCAAATAAGTGATATCCTTTCGATACAATTCTTTCAATTAGTCTTCATTGCATTATTTTGTGTCAGTTGATAAGATCAGCGCTGTTAACATGGCTGAGGCTTATTAATAGCCAATTCCTCAGTGTAATATTCTGATTCTCACTGAGTTTGTTAATGGTCATGAATTCTACAGAGGGAGTTGTGCTTATCAATTGATGCCCCATCAGTGAATATTTTGTCTTCCAAATTGATAGTACTGCATCAAGTTGCTATCACCGGTCTCATCTTCAAAAAAATTTTCAGAGAAACTGCTGAGCGAATATTCTTGAAATTTATCATACAATATCAGTAAATTATGCTTTTCATCATGTGCTATTTCCAAGGCTTTTTGTCGCATTGCACACCGCACAGCCGACAAAACAGCAGTTTCGCCCTATTGCCGTAATGCTTTTTTTGCCACGATAAGGACCGTGCTAAAATGGGTTCAAATCTAGGCATCTATTTTTCATCTAGCCCTTTTAGACAATATCTTTGTGTATTTCATATTTTGTCATATACAGCCTTGTTCATATACCAATCTCCCAAGTACGATGACAGTGCGGAGTTTTTTGGCAGATGATTTCATGGGGAGTCACTCGATATTTTTCAAGCATACTGTTGACCATAGAGTAGGGATATGTAGAGTGTCGACTCAAAAAAGTATCTGTATACAGTGAAAATTTTTATATGAAAAGATTCAGTTTTTTGCGGAGATTACGTTCCCCCGGTGAAAAAAACTGTCGTGATCTGGTCAGGATCTGTCGGTCTATTGTCGGGAAGCCGGTCCAAAAAAATATTTGAGCACTTTTAAAATAGTCAAAATTCTGCCAATTCAAATACTACCGAGATGACTCCCGCTGTAAGTAGTATAAAGGAAGTTGGATATCAAAAGGAATGAATATTTGCTAATAATCATCCCAAATGAGAGGAAATCAAGCTGATTATCAAGGGAATTTCATGCTCCGTATTACAATGGAAGTCTTCATGAAAATTCGCGATATTATTCGTGCTTTCTTGGCTGATGAAATGTCAAGTTTTGATTCAATTTTCACCGGCATGATTTTATGATTCACTCAATTCATGTTTCATTTCTTGAATCTGAATAGTGATGTGGACCCATTTACATCCTTCAAAGTTAATTGAAATCATTGTCTTTGAATCTGTGATTTTGCCATGCCAGTGGCAGCTGTTGCTTGATCACGCTTAAGAAGATTCTCTTGAGGTTCAGCAGGAAAGCAATAGCGCAGGTCATCGAGTTACCAATTTAACAAACATTACATCACCAAGGCTGTCAGACACGGACCATAGAGCAAGCATATTAGGTAGAGTGGTAACTCCGCATTTATTAAATCCCCAATGTGTATACATTTTCGATTTTATTAAATGAGCTCATGGGAGATACACTCGGAATTTTTTCCAAATGCAATACAATGGATATGCAAACTTTTGCAGTTTTGTAGAAATTACAACGGAATTGAGTGATTATGCATGCAATGCAGAGGGAATGATTGTATTTCACAGATTCTCAGTGTCATGACAGCCTTGGAGAGGTAATGTTTGTTAAATTAGCAATTCGATGGGTTCCTATTACTTTCATGCTCAACCTCATGAGTATTTTCTTAAGCGTGATCATATCATAGACATCTTGCCACTGGAAGAGCAAAATCACATAATCAAAGACAATGATTTCAATTAACTTTGAAGGATGTAAATGGGTCAACATAGCTGCAGTGGCGGACATATGGGGGGGGCGACCGCATTGACAAGACAACTTCATCTTATATTCATAATTTGACGAAGATTTCTTATAACTTAGTCTGATCCGAGTGATCGTTGAATGTCCCACTCAGAGATTCATTATGTTTAAAATTATCCATCAATTCTGTAAATGCATAAGCTTACAAATAGACTTCATTCATGAAATGTGAGAAACACATAGCAACGTATTTGTTGAGAAATTGAGATTAGGGGCCGTATGCGGAGTCACAAAATAATATCAATGTAATCTATATTGTATTCAGGTATAATTAGAATGAATGTTCTATTGAATCAATGAAATAATTTTTTGATTAGACTGACCTAGTCCAAATGGTATTCAGAGAATGAAATTGGTTTTGATATTAGATAATTCATTCAATCTAAAATTGTTAGACATACTTAGACTTGTCTAATATTTTATTGGAACATGCATCGGTATTCGGTAGTATTTTTCATGAGAAAACCTTTTCAATGCTTCCAGCTGATGAAGAACGTAGTCTAAAAATTTTGATTTAAAGGGTTAGATGAAGGTAAGTTGAACAGCGAGTTGGTACATTGCTACTGAATTAGTACTCGTTATTAAAAGCATGAGATTGTTTCATTTTCACTCATCGCAGTATGTGCCTCGACTTCTGATCCTGCGTGTGTGCGCGTGCATTCACACAAAGCCTTTCGCATCGATTAGCTTCGAAATATTCGTCATCCATGGACAGCAAGTATGACGTCGACGTCACTCAGGAAAGTTGTCGAATAAGATTTAAAGAGGATTGGCCCCTCACAGCCGTATTTGAACGTCTAGACGGCATTCGGTATTGTTCATCAAGTGATAAAGTGCATAAATGCATTCGTCTTCTACCATCGAACGTTCAATCAGCTCATCATGCAACGTTTTTATAATCTATTAATCATACTATGTACTGCATGCGCACATTCATGAGAAACTACCAACATTCATTTAACACAGTAGTTTCCAAAATCGTACCTTTTTAGACTGCAAGCAGAGCCACGAAATGTTCCAAGGATTTGCAGCTCACTATAGCATCACTGCAAAACCATAACATTCGGAGACAGTGACAAAAATGTGCAAGAAATCACTCACCTCTCAGAAACAAGTCCAGGCCCACACAGTGATCAAAAGATTCTCCCTTGCCATATGGACGAACTCGCTGAATTGATTTGGTCAAATCCATTCATATTTTCAGTAGGCCCTATTGATTCTTGTAGAACAGCGATCCTTGTCTGAAATACACAATAAAGATATTGTTTGGTATGAAAAAAACATAAGTTTGCAAAACATCTTTCGAATGGCACAATTCGTTTACATTCATAGTATATTGTAAAAAACAATTCACATCATTAAAACATTTACAGAGAATTTCAGAAAGTCTTCGTCTTAGATAATGCAGCAGAATTTTAAACAGATGATAGTCCGGGAGCTAGCGTGAAGTTGTGCAGGGAACGAGGTAGTACATAAAACTTTCACATAGCATAGTACACCTCTAACCTACTGCAAAACTTCGCGTCTGCCGGATCAGATCATTTGCTTTTCAGAAATAGAGAGGATAACACAATCCTATGTATTTGGAATGGTAAAATTGTGACATTTAAGGTGTTGACTCCATTTTTTCGAATTTTTGCTCATAAAAGTTACACAAATTGGTATTTTGTTGAACTTGTTATTATAGAAATCATCTACAGATCATGATCTTTCAAGGGAGTTATCATTCAGTGACAGAGGATGAAGTAAAGTGTACAAACAGACACTTTTCGTTGGTGTAACTGCAAATTTTAACGTAGAAATTTCAGGAAAATTGTTGATATACTTTAACGAAAAGTGTCTGTTTGTACACTTTACTTCATCCTCTGTCACTGAATGATAACTCATTTGAAAGATCATGATCTGTAGATGATTTCTGTAATAACCAGTTTAACAAAATACCAATTTGTGTAACTTTTATGAGCAAAAATTCGAAAAAATGGAGTCAACACCTTAAATGTCACAATTTTGCCACTGGAAATACATAGGATTGTGTTATCCTCTCTATTTCTGAAAAGCAAATGATCTGATCCGGCAGACGCGAAGTTTTGCAGTAGGTTAGAGGTGTACTATGCTATGTGAAAGTTTTATGTACTACCTCGTTCCCTGCACAACTTCACGCTAACTCCCGGACTATGACGGGACAATTCATAGACACATGGACTTGTACTCAATTTGCATGATGACTTATATGGCACAACTAATCCACATACTGCCGACTGGTTCAAATTACACTCATGTGACAATTTGTAGGAAATAAAAAATACTTTAGTATAAAAACACTTAAGTACAATTTTGTACATTTTTTATGTGGCACAGGTGTATGTTTTCCGCTTCATCTCGTTTTAAAGAACTCCAGGGACGTACAGGTTATGAGAGTCACTTGCAAGTACTGAGAAAATATAATTAAAGGAGGCCTATTTCAGTCTGTCTTAAAGTCTTTAGTACTTACTATTTGAATGTACAAAACTTTGATAGCGAATGCGAAGGATGAAGTATACGGATTAGCGTTGAATACCAAGAAAACGAGCTTCATGACAGCACACGGTAAAGGAAACATCATAATGGGAGACGATGAGATCGACTATGTCAGCAAATTTAAGTTTCTGGGATCCTTCATCACTCCCGATGGAGACAGCAAGACAGAACTGTGAATATCAGACTGAGTGTAGCCAGAAGAGCGACAGTAGATCTAGTCGAAGTATGGAAAGCAAGTGATCTGATCCTCAAGATGAAAGTCAGATTATCGAAAGTTCTGGTCTAGAGCTTAGCGTCCTACGGCTGAGAAAGTTGGACACACAAGAAGAAAGAAAAAATAAAGACTGAAGTTTTTGGCTATGGCTATGGAGAAGAATCTTACGACTGAGATACATTAGAAAACAGATGAATATGTGAAACAGATAGCAGGCGCATTAGAGGGAGAAAGACTCCTGGCGAAAATAAAAATGAAGAAATATGACCACTGGAAGAGAAGAGGAGGGAGTCTGGTGAATGTATCAGCGGAAGGAGAAGTGCGTGCAAAGCTTAGAAGAGGAAGAAGACAACGAGAATGGGTTGATAACATCAGAGAGTGGTGGGGAGCAGGGCTGTGGAGCCGATGCGTTATCTCATCGGCTCCGGCTCCACGACACTGATGTGAAAGGCTCCGGCTCGGCTCCGGCCCCGGCTCCGACTTCAAATTCAGGTTCTATCTATGCTGGTTATCCTGGATCCGTTGAACGGGTTTTTTGGATAACGGTGTGGCCTTTAGAGGCTTGCTACAATCATCAAATTAGTTTTCATTAACAAGCAACGACTTAAGTTAATAATAAAAATGATAATAGCCTAATATAATGACAAATAACATACTTGTCATATATTTTTGCATGAATTGACTATCTCTGAAAGATAAAATAAAGTTATAGCCAGGATTGGTTAAATTAGATAAAGATCTCCCGCACTGGCTAAATATAAATTGGCCTAGCCTGCAACCAGTCTACTACGAGGCTACATTAAATAAGACCACATGAGTGATGATGATATACCTAATTAGCTGTCACAGGGGCCGAATAGTAGTATAAGCTTTTTAACAAAGCTTGAATATGAAACTGGATAGCGTATGCCTCTAAATAGCTTATAGGGCCTGTATCTACTCGAACATGGAAAGGGTATCGGCTATATAGCCAAATATACCGTATCAACAAAGATATCAATTGCTTTATTGAATATTAAAGTGTATATAGGCTAGTTTAGGTTGTTATTGTTATTTGTTATTGCCTTTATTCAATAGTCTGTTGGTCCATGAATAATATGATCGGTGGGTAGCCCACGACTCATCATCTGTAGAAATTGTAATTTAGATAGCCTCATTGCAGTGTAGGCTAGAAATGTACAAATGAAAATTATACTTAAAAAAATTAAAAATATCTAATTTAGGACAAGTTTTGTAATTCTATGCAGCATACTTAATAAGTTAAGGCCTAACTTACATTATATTAATTTCGTATTTTTCATTATGGCGTAAAGTTGCACTAAATAATTCATCAATGATTCATGTATATTATTATATTCAATTTATGTATAACACATTACCACTATTCCTCTGATGATAGTTAGGCTGATGAAACTGAACTCGGAGTATCACACAGTATGTTGCAGGGTGCTATGCATAATAAAAATTTGACTGCGAGCACAGAGCAGAAATCCCATCTACTTTGCTAGCTTTCAAATGCGCGTGCGGTTTAATGTCACAGACAATAGAAAAGGGAGGTCAAAAGTCGCCTTTATTGAGAGCGTCTCAGTCTTTTTTTATTGTTTACATGTACATGTAAGTCAGCATGATATCAGCATAAAGTGTTGACAGACGGAAAAAATAATAATGAAAATTCTTGAAATCCACAGGTCTATGACATTTGGGGAAATATTATCCCCCCCCCCATTTTTCTCTGGTCAAAAGATGCAGCACCATTGGATGTCCGTTTCAGCATCACCGGTTTGAGTGAAGCATTCCGTGCTGTTGTAAAAATCTACGTGGGTAATTGCGATGTCATGGTCGCAAACTTCGTCAGCAAGTCAACATTGTAATTTGCCTTCAGGTTTTTCGCATTGAAATATACCCTTTGAATTTTGAAGTCAAAGGAAATTCATTGTGAATGAGATACCTTTAAAATAATAGGGCGCTACTAGAAGTGGCTGGGTCGCTTATTGCTATAGCCATGTGAGGACTTGTAGTCAGGTCATTCGTGTGAGTGTGAAGAGTTATCCCTCCAATCAAAATTGATCAAATTGAATAATCGATTGTTTTGAAAAATGTAGGTGGGGGGACTGCACAAGAGCCTACAATACAATCTAAGGAAATTGGCATTGTCACAGATGCCAGTAGCTTCTGCCAGTAGCCATACCGATAGATGATAGCCTACATAGTAACCGTATTAGATTTAAGACATTGCGCAAGAAATGTAGCTATATTATCTTTGCTGACTGAACTGGAAATGTGTACATAAATGACTGGCGACTTGTCTCTAGGAATCTACAATCATCTAGTTAGCATGCAAAGTCTTCAAATTTAATGGATTTTGGAGAATACGTTGTCAATATTGGAAATTAGTCTTACGAAACATATGCAATAAAAAAATATTACACATGTGTGTAAATATATAATAAATATAATACAAAAGAAGGCGGCAACTGCAAAGAAAGATATCGTGGAGGACAGATCATTGGTATACTTAAAAGACATATCTTTAGATTTCAAATGATTTAATTTTTTTATGATGCCAATTAATAACTTTCAAAATTCTAGATTTATATCAAAGCTCAAACTATCGGAGCCGGAGCCGGAGCCTTTGTGATAAATCGGCTCCGGCTCCGGCTCCGACCAAAACCATCGGCTCCTTAAGGCTCCGGCTCCGGCTCGGCTCCGGCTCCACAGCCCTGGTGGGGAGGCATGGCAAATGCAAGATCGATTGTCATCACGAAGCTGTACGTAGGCGCATTGAACTAAAACATGAACATTTATTTTGACTATTGTACGGCTCTCTAGAACACGATCGCCCATGCTTTAATCAGGGATGCGGAGTCGGAGTCGGAGTCCTATCAAATGATAGGACTCCAGACTCCGGCCTATAACTAGACCCGAAATATAATACAAACAAATTATTTGTCCTCGTGCATAGCTGTCACTGTCTTGATGTCAACTTTCTTCGTCAAACAAAAGTACGGAGACAGCAGTGCATGCAAACCTTGTAATAGTTGAGGGAATGAACCGTGATAGTGAAAAAAGGATTGTCTTTTCACTCGGTGATTTAGTAGAGAAGACAAGCCTTCCTAGCCTCGATCACACCTACGCACCAAAGGTCACATCAGAGACAAAAATGAAATGCTAGTTTGTTTGAGAACATTACCTCTTACCCTCACGTTAATCGTGTGTGATGGCTCCTCTAAAGCGCATATTTAAATCGAAAGAGCAGTCATATATTTCTGGAGAAGAATGGGGATCTTCCTGCCTGGAAGAGATTGGAGAAAAACCGTGTGAAGCACACATCAGCAAGATGGGAGGAGCCGAGTCGGATACATGCAACTGCAAGCGGCATTTGATAAACTTTCATCGAAAATGATTGATAATTTATACAGCAATGATCACTAAATATCGTTTCAGGTAAGCCTATAATGATCTATGATGCAGGTTACCAGTTTTTCAAAAAACTAGGCTTTATATACTTGCCACCCGGAGTCGGAGTCCTATCAAAATGATAGGACACCGCATCCCTGGCTTTAATAAGTGCTTCTGGGCAACGTTTTTGAATTTTCGATATACCTGTTATCATTCCCGGTGCACCGGTGGGGCCAGCTCACAGCCCTAGTTAAAGCGATATGTTGTAGATGCTTCAATGCGTTTTAATCGGTTGTATTGATCATTTTTCATTGAATGCACGATGGAAGATTCTCCTGCAAGTCATCGTGTCCTGAGTTCGTCTAAACAACCTGTCAACTCTTATCAAATTGTTGAATGACACAAATCTCTTATTTCACCACGAATGTGCACTCTGAGCATTCGCTCGGGTTCCTTTCTTTCTTTGTGACTTAGACAAGTAAGTAATTGTGAATTGAAAGCATTTTTGAAGGACTTGTCTTGCGGAAAAACTTTAGTAAATAAATGAAGAGTTCGGTGCATGAGGAAGCAAATAATTCACAAAAAATGGGAAAAAATAGGGGGCTGCGTTCAAAACTTCATATGCATCACATTCCTTAGTTGCAAACATTTTGATTTATTCATCATTTCAAACAAGTGTATACACAATGGGGATTTAATAAATGCGGAGTTACCACTCTACCTAATATACCTACTCTGTGGTATACAGTGAAAATTTTTATATGAAAAGATTCATTTTTTGTGGAGATTACGTTCCCGTGGTCCAAAAAATTATTTGAGCAGTTTTAAAAAAGTCAAAAATTTGCCAATTTATATATTACCGAGATGACGTCCCCATATAAGGATATGACATCAAAGCTAACCATCAATTCATCTTCTGCAATAGAAGTGCACTTCAATTTGCTCGAAAATTCTTGCGAATTGTTAATTGAAAAAGATGAGTGAGAAACTAAATCTTTCAATTTCTTGAAAAGCCATTTGGCCAAATAATATGTAGGCGAATCAACAAATTCCCAAGCTCCACAAGAAAAAAAATCCACTTCGCCCAGTTGATTCCCTTGTTGATTCGCCTGCATATTATTTGGCCAAATGGCTTTTCAAGAAATTGAAAGATTTAGCTTCTCACTCATCTTTTTCAATTAACAATTCGCAAGAATTTTCGAGCAAATTGAAGTGCACTTCTATTGCAAAAGATGAATTGATGGTTGGCTTTGACGTCATATCCTTATACCCTCAATTCAATTAGATTTGGCAAAATCATGTGTAACAGAATTCCTTTCCATTCATCCTCATTCCTTATCTAATACTGTTTTTTTAGAACTGATATCTCTGTGCCTCAACATTTACTTTTCATTTAAGAACCGATTCTTCGAACAAAAGAAAGGTACGCCTATGGGATCACCTTTTTCAGGTTTACTTGCTGAATTACTTATGCAAAAGTTAGAAAACATTGCCATTTCCAAGTTACAACACAAATTTTGGTTGCGCTACGTCGACAACACGTTTGTTATCATGAAACGAAATGACTTGAATGACATGCTCTTATCACTTAATTCAATCTTTCCCGGAATCAAATTTACTCATGAAGTTGAAAGAAATGGAGAACTGGCATTCCTCGACATCTTGGTTAAAAGAAATAGTGATGGCTTTACTGAAACAAGTGTTCATAGGAAGAAAGCCTATGCAGGAACAATCCTTAACTTCAACAGTAATCACCCAGTCATCCACAAGAGGAATTGTATTCGTACTTTATTTCAGAGAACAATAACTCACTGCAGTACTGAGGAGAATAAAAACAATGAAATTAAATTTATTTTCCAACTTTTCCAAAATAACAATTATCCGAAGCAATTCATTGAAAGAACTTGGTCACAAATGAAAGAACAATTAAAACAAAACAAAGAAGTCCAACAAACCACAACAATAGAAGAACAAGAACATAGAAAACAAACTTGTTACACACTACCATATATTAATGGTATTTCTGAAACATTGAGCCGCATGTTTCAAAAGCACGATATAAAGATCGCCCACAAACCAACAACTACATTAAAAAATCGGCTCTTTAAACCAAAGAAATTTAAATCTGATTTAGAACGAAGAAACGTCATTTACCAAATTGATTGCTCAAACTGTCAACAAAAATACATTGGACAAACTGGAAAACAGCTTTCAACAAGAGTTCATGAACATCGACTAGCAGTAAGGAGGATTGATCGGCGTTCACAAATATCAACTCATTGCGTTGAAGAAGACAATGCATTTGATTGGAGGAGTGCAAAATCCATCAACTCATGTGAACATAGATATGGTCGTGAATTCATGGAAGCTTGGTACTCCTCAGACCACTCCATCAATAGACATATAGAACTTGATAACATCTATGTAAACTTACGCCAAGCTATGTCATCACGAAATTTTTAAAATTTTATACTCATGTCTCCCGATGTAATTTCCCTTTTCCACCTGACGACGAGCTGAAGCAACAGCCTGAAAATTTGTGGTAAATAATATCTTATTCCTGAAGACATCTTTCTGTTAAATATATATATATATATATATATATACCTAATGCCTGCAATCCTTTAAATATTAGGCCAAAATCGCGTATTTTTCTGAGCCTACTACCGCCAAAAAAGAATATTGGGAGAACTGTATGGCTACATCATGGCTCTGCGAATAGCAGCATCTGGCTCAAGAAATAAAATGTAAGTATTTGATTTCAAAAGAGCGATCACAAAATTAGTACATTTAAAAGTATTTAGAATGCGCAGGCTTACGTTTTTATAAATATCCTCAATACCAAATACACAGCTAAAGTGAGGAAATATATTCTTGATATAGAATTACAGATTATCTGTCATTCCTGTCCAAAATGTAAATTACTTAACATGCACTTGTCAATTAAAATAAGTGTTGATTGTTCTATAACATAATGTACAAGAGATTAGCCCCCTGATGTACACCTTGCATTTAGGCTGACAGTCCAGGTATCATAGATCTAGGAGTCCATGACTCAAGGCTACGACCAGTTTTAGCTGCCGGCGTTATACCATGATATCTCAAGTTATGAATGCAATTGCACCGAGACCTAGATAGCGACGCCATTATTTAGTCTATGATTTAAGGCTTCATGGCAATCACGTTGTCTGTGGTATTGTCAAGTTCTATGAAACTGACCACACCATAGAAATCATACAATACCATAGAAAGTTCTAGAATGGAAATTTCATGAAAATTCTGGCACCCGCCGGGGGAACTTACATTTTGCTCCCAGTTGGGGCAAAAAGCCAATTTTACGAGCTGGCTTTCTTGTTTTCTGGTTGGCACTTATATTTGTCACAATGCAATATCTAAATTTATTGTTAATGAATGTTAGCAACATAATGAAAGAACAATGAAGCTAGAAAAGAAAAGTCATAAGACAAAAAATACAAAAAATTGCTTCAATGGAAGTTTGAAAAGCGTATGAAAATTCACTCTGTGATGTTTGACTCTATGCAAATGTTCCTTATATCGAGGTCCCGCAATTGTTCTGTTGTGATGGAAGATCGAGTGCCACGAACACACAGAAGACAAGATCTCATAAGAGCAAAATTAAGTCTCGCATTCATCCGCGCACTTATTTCAGATTTCGCTTCATTTCTATTTTGGACGAGTTGTTCAACCGCATGGGAAAAAATCTTCTACATTTCCGACTCATTCCTCCCAGACGAGAGAACAGGAGGGGCGTGAAAGAGCCGTGTTCAAATAGCAGAATTTGGCCTGTGATCCAGAAATATATTATATTAATCTATATTATTCTAACATTGAAAAATTGGATAATGGTCTTCAATGACTGATACAAATGGACACAATATATCAGCCCATGGAATAGTAGGCTATTTCATATCAAATAACAGTGCCTTCTCACTTAAAATTCTCCGTAGGAAAAACCTGCAATTTGCTGTCAGCAACTTTCATATGAAACTTGACATATAGCTTGACTATTATACAGCGTATTAGATCGAAATTGATCTACAATCCATAGAATGTTCTTCGTAACATCGTTATACATGAGCTAGATATCAAACTTCCATTCTAGTCTACTATTTTCTACTTCTATGAACCGCACTACTTTACATTCGGCGAAAAAACCAAGTTTTATTAGCTTCTTGAAATAGATCCACGAACTACGATGGGACGCACAGCTATTTCCTCTTATCAAGAGGAACTAGAGAATGGAGATGCGAAAATCCTCACGTGGTAGGTAGGACATTTATGTCCGATTATATTTTAATTTTCATTTCGCGATCTCGCATTGACAGCGAACTATTTTGTGAAATCGCACGAGGTTTCCTTATCCTTCTCTTCGTCTGAAACTCCAGCTTGTGGCGCATAACAGCTGACAACTCACAGTATCATTTCACCTTTTTGGAGCTTGAGCGACATCCGTCGATCAGAGATCCGACACACCTCCATAACACTTTCTCTTAGCCTCTCTCCAGCAGCGACAGCTACACCGCTCATTTTTCATGCGGCCACTGTTATAAAAGAGCTTGTACCAGTCACCAATTTGTCCGCTCTTTCCACCAGCCCACAAGATTTCCTGCATCGCACTACGTCAGCTAGCTCACGACTGCGACCCGTCATTGTGCCGATGTTGATATTGGCCAAACGTAGCTTCCGTTTCACACAGACTCCCTTCTTTAGCTCACCCCGTCCGCGAGTGGGTATCTTTTGTCCACTCCTCACGCTATACAGGCGAAAACGACGCGCATCGCTTGCAGGGGACGCCCTAGCATGAGGTTGAACAATGTTCCCGGTGAAAAAAAACTGTCGGTGAACTGTCGGTCCATTGTCGGGAAGCCGACTCGGCATAATGACGGCAAAGGTCCTAATTCCCCGACTATCTGCCGACGAATCGGTGAGCCTACAATTCCCCGACTGTCTCGCCGACGCACTACCGACAATTCCCCGACAGCCACCGACAATTCCCCGACAGCCTCCGACAATTCCCCGACAGCTGCCGCCGACAATTCCCCGACAGCCGCCGACATCTAATTATATGTTCACATTCTTTTGATGAAATTTATAGCCTACTTGACGTTGTAGCAAAATATTGAAGAAATTTGCTGTTATTAGTGATGAATATTGTTGATCAAAGTCATCCTGCTACGAAATGCTCCAAGGATCAACAGCAGAAAAACATTCTGAGGCAGTAACAAGAATAGCCCTACAATATTTATACATTATAAAAATGCTGCTGATCGGTGTCATCCTGCTACGAAATGTTCCAAGGATTAACAGCAGAAAAACTCAATGCTGCTAAAACCAAAACATTCGGAGGCAGTGACAAATAATCGCACAAGAAATTACTTTAGCGACTCACCTCAAAAGTAAATGTCGGCCTACAGAACAGTGGTATGCTTCTCTGCCATCGGTTGTGCTGGCTTGGTAGTGTCCGGTCTCCATTGATGGTATCTTTTTGAGAGACAACGACTTTGGTCTAAAATGCGCAGTAAGATGCTTGATGCAAAAAATATTGAATATTATTGACGCATAAAAAGAAGTTATAGAATTTAACATAATTAAAATAAATAGGAACATACATGTACATCTAACATAAAAAATAGGAAAACGACACGAGCTTTTATTCACTTCAAGTAAATATGCTGCTTGAAATCAATAGCATTATATTAATTACCCGACCTGCTGTCACATTTATTTCCCGGCAAAAAATAATAAAACGACAAGAATCACCATATGTATTACATGAGCACTAGACAAGTTCCGATGAAAAATGTGTCATGAAACAAATGACGAGATTAGGATGATTACGAAGGAGATAAAGTGTTCAGTCTGGGAATTTTCAAAAGCAAATATGCAGCTGACGATCAGTATAAAAAAGGAAGTACAAGTATGATAAATAAATCCATGTGAGAACATGATTGCGAGTGTGGACCAAATAGCGCATTTTTGGAAATCTTTAAAGACAATTACAAACAGCTAACAATCATGAAAAATAAATATAGCAAATGTCCACTTGCAAACATGATTAAGAGGGTGGTTCAAGTCAAGTCAAGTCTAATTTGGAAAGGTATATTTCTAAATACTTTCAATTTAAAATGATTCAATTAATTTGCATTTATTGTTACTAAACAAATGTAATTACATTTGTAAATCAATTTATGTTTTCCTCACGAAGCTATCTTCAGGGAACATAAATGTTAGGTCATGTTTAATTAATTATAAGTTAGACAAATAGTCCGGCAACCAGAAGTTAATTAATTAATTGTCACTAATTTTTTTTCATAAAATGATGTAATAACTAACTTGGCATTCCCTTACTTTTAAAATGTTTGCATTGAGTGTACGCATTTTTTTCACAATCGCATCAGTTATGGCTCTCCTATTTTTATTTGTATTTCGATAACAGTATCAGTGTAAAAAAGAAGCAACGAACCAATAGAAGCATGATTACATTATAGTTTAATTGAGAATGTCAATAGGGTCCTGTTTCCACAAAACGGACCATGCACTTTTTTACATGCAGGATTTTTACAGTTTTTATCATCGTTGTGTTGTCACTAAACCAATTTTAGATAAATGAAGATTGCGACTACACAATTCAAAAGTTTTTGTCATTCAGTAACTCGTCCGAAACGTTTAGCCTTGGTTCATCAGGCCAAGAGAGCCGATAGTGTAGGCCTAATCACTGCGGTATTTTCACTTCCACGTAGAAGTTTTATAACCTATTTCGAACACGAATACTTACTATCTCTTTAATGGTTGATTATTGCTTGACATCATTGATTATTGATCACTCATTCTTGAGAAGAAAAAAATGACTTAAATTAGAAGAAAAAATATAATTAATTGACTTATTCATAAAAAGGATTAACTTTTCTTTATTATTTATATCCATGAACTTTATTAAACTACATCTTTATTTACTGAGTTAAGAGCTAAAAACTGTTAAACTCACTAAATAAGGATACTAAGTTTGCGACCGATATCCCTGAAAATAACTGCTTGAACTATCATATAAGATTTCACTATTGGTTAAGCAAAATTAATTTTTGCCATTATCAAAATGAAATCGTACGTCAAGTTGTACCCGTCCTTTGCTAAAAATAGTTGGGTCTCCAGTTATGTAAAGAGAAACTTCACTGTCAACACCTTTGACAGCATCGATAAAAGAAATACAGCGCTAACTCTCTTGGCATCGAAGCTGGAAACAAAACCAAATCTCGTCTCAGTAATGGTCGCTAGAGTAATGGTATCGCTAGTGTAATGTGAGGAGATTAAATGTCACAAAAACGTCCAACAACTCAGAGATTACTAAGGATATCCTCAACCTTTCATCCGAGTTTGATTTTGGTTCATTTGATTATATTCAAACTGCTGAGAAAAGATCAAAAACATGTTCAATGTTCCCCACCCGCCCCTATCAAGAATGGAGATGCAGCAAGTCCTCTGACTGATCGCTGTTTGAAATGTACCGCGGACTGTATTGAAGACTGACGTCAAAATAGTGCTAACTTTGGATTGCCCTGTCAAAGCCAGTATCAACGAATCACAACCATAATTCGAAAATTGATTTGTACTTCGTTGTGATTGCCTGGCATGATGTTATTAAATATAAATACACATGTCAACGGATTCTCATCGAAGATCGCACCCACAAACTGAAAGCTGTAACAAATACTGACTCAAAACCAAAAGCAGTTTAGTTTAAATTAATAATGGCAGTTATTCGATTAAGCAATCAAGCAGATTTTTAGAGTCATATAATCACACATTTTCAATAAAAGTTGACGTATCTTGATGAACAATACGTCAAATAAAAGCCTAGGATTTGACTGTTCATCTCATGCGGGTTTCATCTCTTCATCTACACGATTTCATGTTTAAAAATTATGATTTATGAAATGGGTTTTACTTCTGTAGAGGCACCTTAGGTAATGAGTAGACGTGTAATAATATATTGTCATCAATTCATCATGAAAAATGCAAATTATCATATCATTGTAATAACATCAGAATAAGCTTAACGATGTAAAATGTGGAACGCCTTTATTTCTGAACAAATATTGACAGTGATAGACCTATGTGTACAATAATAAAGTTACTAAATCCTGTACAAATTATAACTAACAACCGATGGAGAGAAATATTTATAGATCAGCTTACCTATTAACAACATGATTGTTCGAGCCATAGCAATGACTTACATTTTGCATAAATTAGTCAATTCCGTTTCTTAGATTGTGTCATTCGTTTCCAAGAGATAATAAAATCGATTGCCATGTATCCTGATTCCATCGATGTAGAAGTCAAATGACAAATCATGATATATACGAATAAAACTTTGAAAGTGTGGAGACAATTTATTGTTAAATGATTCTGAAGAAAAATGAGATAACACTGCGCACTCGGAAGTCGTAATATGTGTAATTTGTTGGGAGATTTATTGAAGGAAGCCAATCTAAGAGATCCTCGAAATCGGTGATATCATCCTTGAGAATTCGAATTATCAAGTTTCCATTCTTGTGTTCTCTCCTTCCATGCGAGCTGTTGCCGTTGATGCGTTTTCCACAAAAAGTTTGGTTTGGTTGATGAAGATGCCGAGGTATAGTAAGATGGAAAGTTGTTGAAAACACTGGGAACTGTCGAAGATTTGAGTTGCAATAGTTTCAATTCTTTTCTGGGACGCTTAGATGATCTTGAATTGTTGACTTGTCTTGATCAAATCATTTTCGAAGAAGTGCAGAGAACAAATTCGCGAAGACAAGGTTGGAAGGAAGACGCTTCTTTGGCCAAAATTATCGACATCCTCTCGTTTAATTGCTCTTTGTCTTATCCATTTGTCGCGAAGAGTCTGGTCATGAGAAAATGCAAAAAACGAAATATATGCCCATTCGTTGAGTTATCTGATGTGCTTTTGTGCACTTGCTGTTTATTATCGTAGGATATAGACTGATCTGCAGGGCGCGCTGCTTTCCCAGCTAGGCGTACGCATAATATGTTTTGAGACAAGCTAACAAACTTGATGCTATAGCAACGCATCGATCAATCAGATGACGCTTGCCTCACATATTTGCATGCAGATTCGGCAGATCACTGTGAGGACGAAGGACAAAGGCAGTATTATGACTGCGTGTGCACACACTGTTGTGCTGTCCTGTATGAAACTTCCCGTGAACAGCAGCTCAATGAATTGCCAATGAATTGCGCTTTGCGCTATCGAACAATGAAATCAGTCAGTCCTGAGACTGTATAGAGTGTGGACTATTCGTAAAAATTTAGGACTTGCATATCCCGGTGCTCTAGATATCTCACAATGGCTAGAAATAGAAGGTTGGAAGAACCTCTTTCAAAAGGAATTACCCTAATTCACGTTCGTTCGGAGATAGCGAAAATAGACAGATAAATGGCTACTTAAAACAGCGCAACGTGTTCTCGGCAGGGTTTTCAACTTTCAAAGGAATTTTTTTCTTTAGTTTGCTTTCTCGTAGCGTTTGAGTGCTAGCAACATTTTCTGCGCTGCAGCAAAGAATGTGTAACAGATTAATGCACCGATTAAAATCGGGCTGTTTTAATGTAGGATTGTATACACATCTAATACATTAACATGCGTTTTTCTTCTTGTCAGGATGTTCTATGAATTTCCATGTAATTCTATCTACATTTTGAATCACTCAAAAAGAAAATACAAGTAACGGAGACAGAACTGTTGACCCATAGCTGCCGCTATATGTAGACATGTATTGATATATTTGCTTACCACATGCTGCCGGAAATCTGGTCCTGATATCTGGTATGAGGAATTCTGTAATCCTTTTTGCAAGAGGTTGCCATTTTGTCTTTCATCTGCGCCACTTGCAAAGAAGCGGAATGTGCTGACTATATGCTCCTCGAGCGCAGCAGGAGTCCACTGTTGTAAATCACAGCAGTGTTTAAAATATATAGATCACACGAATTGGAGTGGACGAGATTTGCTAACATTGGTCCAATCAGAGCTACTGTCGGCATATAGGGAGAACATGCCGACACTTTCCGATTTTCTACTCATCATGTCCGTGCAGCCGTCACTTAGCCGATGGGTACCGACAACACCTGTGTCGGCATTCACTCGGTGCGTCGACACGGTTGACAGCCGACACTGCCCGACTATTTGACGAGGGATCCCCGACGATTTTTTTTCACCGGGTTGTATACCATATCCATGTTTAAACGATGCGGGAGCCCCTTCTGGGTGGGATGAGGCATATACTCGGGCCGTCACATAGGTGCACCTGTCGTCAGAGTCTCTAGGAGGATGCTAGAGCAGACGCAGAGGTCTCACTACTGTTTGGATGCCAGATGCTTTGATGGTATTTCCTCCATCTGGGCCCCACCACCCTCCCAGACTATCTGAGTTAAATAAGTCATTTGCCGTCTCTCGGCACGCGACGTTGTTCTGGCAAGATTGGTTAAAGCAGGGCCACATCGAGCAGGTTCCAGAACTCCAGCCCATAGTTCACATCTCTCAACAGATGTATTGGAGAAGTGAACCAGGCCTGCTGATGATTCCTGATATTGGATGAAACAGCAGCTATTCACGTCTGTTCCCATTTTTTAACTAAGGATGCAACTCAACATTTAGTTGTTCTATTTACAATGTCAACAGGCCGCTGCGTATGGGTCGGAATGTGCAATGATTAAACAGTCGTCTGCGTTCAAATTAAGATTTAATAAAGTAATTTATGATTTTCTTAAATTTATGAAAGCAAATCAGTTAGTCTACGATGGTACGAAGATTTATGAGAGAAAGAAGATTACAATGACTGCTAAAGGTCATCAAAATTAATTGAAATTAATTTTAATTGCAGCACGAAGCAATTGATTGGAACTGTTAAAAACTTCGTAAGCCAATGCAGCATAATTATAGAGATAATCATTTATTGAAACAAGTGATTGAATAATCACACGTGTCTATAAAAACACACAAAATAGAATTTCACAAGTTATCATAGAAGAATTGTAATATACAGATACTAAATCCGTCATGCACCAAATAGTTCTTATTAGAATCTGTCTAGAAAGTGATCAGTTGTGAACAAGATAATTATCTAAGGTTCTCACTCAACTGAAGGTTCTTCAATGATGGCACAACAAGAAGCAGGAAATTCCTGTTCTAAGTACTACCAGCAAATGCATAAAAGAGGCTATTTATTCACACAGCTATAATAATTTTCACGACGTTTAAAAGGTCAACTTTTCAGCACGAGGAGCGATATCGTTGTCGAGGCAGCGCAGTGATGGAGACAATGATATCGGTCAGAGTAATGAAAAGGACTTTTTGATCGAGTGAAGGTAATTTATTTCTATGCCTGCATCTCCATCTGGAATGTGATAGATATCCTAGCGTCATATTTGTCGGCCATACCATGACATTAAGAAGTCTATGGCAATGCTTAGAAATGCATAATATTTCTATCCATGGACTAGGAATAGACATAGGCTACTAAACATTGTAATAGAAGACTTTTTGGATTTAAATTAGTGTCCAGCATTTGATTCATTAATAGAATGTGACAAATAAATTGTAAAATTGTAAAATTTGATAAAATTGTAAAAGATGAGAAGATGCAAAGATCGAGGAGTCAATTTTTTTATCGAATATTGTCAGCTATGTTGATATTAAACTATGCCATTTTATCTTCTAATGTATTTTTGCTATTTAGAAATCTCACTATTTTCTGTAATATCATCATCCCTGTTAATTTGCCCTGTGAGCATAGAAATAAAACTAATTAGCTAAGAGAATGAAAGTGGCATAGTTTAAAACGGTTAAAGGAGGATTCAATGATATTTACTGAGATATCTCGATCGACATCTTGTTAAGAACCCTCGGGAATTTTAACAAGATATCGACCTCATTATTTCAGTAAATATCAATGAATCCTCCTTTAACCATTACATAAATCGTTTACCAATTCGATATTTTTGATTCTGCATAATAGGTCGATATAATGTAATACAATTGAGCACATTGTAATGCACCTATGTTTCAGATGCTAGATTTAGGCACTTGTCAAGGACATTTAGCGTAATTACAATCAAAATAATACATAAGGAGAATAAAATCATGATACAAATATACTTCGTAGCACAAAACTTCACGAACTGCAAAGTGTTGACCTCAAAGACTGAAAAGTTGATCAGGGACTGTAAAGAAATTCATTGATCGTGGGCATTTTGATTAGTTAAATTAATTGTCTCAGACAGTCCCTCGAAATAATTACAGCAAGAACAATACGTTTGTTTCACTAGGCCTTTCACTTGCACCGAGCAAGCATCGTCAGGCGACTGATGTAGGCTATTTCATGAATGATTGACAAGATATTTCTCATTCCTGTTGCGTCAGAGTTAGTCACTGAGTCATTTCTATCACTTCCCATCAGCGTAACTGGCGCATGGGGCTCCACCACAGATCTAATCATAAAATACACACAGGTAAAAGAATGGAGAATATTGAGGCGACATAATTACAAGGTATATGAGAAGGGTGGAAATTCGATCGGACGTGAACTTGTAAGGAAGAGAGAACGAAGGATCGAACCTAAGGAAGTGGTTTATAACATCGATGACCACAATGGTTTATAACAATGAGTTCGGAGGTGACTCATTGACTAAGTGACTCACTCTGACGCAACAGGAATGAGAAATATCTTGTCAATCATTCATGAAATACATCAGTCGCCTGACGATGCTTGCTCGGTGCAAGTGAAAGGCCTAGCGAAACAAACGTGTTGTTCTTGCTGTAATTATTTCGAGGGACTGTAAAGTCGTGCTCATGCGCTCTGAGGGCCATGGTAATATCAAATTTTCAACACATGTATAGTAATAAATTCATAGAAATTGAAAATCTGCTTCTATAGTTGAATTAGATTATTTGTTTACATAAATAGCTGGCTATCACTGGCAGCATGCGAGATTTGTGACGGCCGAAATATCAGCAAACTTTTCTAAGTGAACTTTACCCTCATCCCTCCGGAAAGAATATGACGAACACAAATTTGATTTTTTGAACTTGAAATGTAAGTTTTACACTGAAATTTAAGTGAAATGTTGACAAAACTTAACATAAAATGACTATTCCTCGTGAAAGAAGATTTTACAAAGAAGAATACAAAATATGTACAGTGAAAATCTGGCTATTTTTTCAGGAGCCGTGTTTCTAAAAATTCCCCGGATACGTGTCCAACTTCCATTGTTTTTAGTGGGCTGAATATTCAGTAATTTCGCCAATCCGTTATAGACATCGACTTGTCGAATCCTGGGGATCACGGCTCTGGTGGAGATATTTGGCCCATGAGCGATGAAGATCGGTTTCATGCTCTCGTATCGGTTATCGAATCCATGACATCCAAAGGTAGTGGGAAACGTTTTCGACAGTTCAACCTGCAATCAGATCAACACTTTTCATCAGCAAAAGAAGCTTCCCTCGGACATTATTCTGCTCTCTGACTTTTAGCTTCATACATATTTCTTATAATCGAAATTTCATCAATTTTGACAAAGTGAGCATCAGAAAAATGACCTTTAAAAAAAGTACAGTTTGAAAATCGATAATTTTGTCAATTTTTTGCTAAGTTAAGATCTAAGTCAATTCAAATCACTTACAAGCCATTGACAAGATACAAATAGAGCTAAAATCAACAAGTTCCTTGATGCGCTAACGTATCCATGTAACCTATGCATGTGTGGTAGCAATGTACTTTAAACACTACTCATAATTGCCTTATAAGTAATGCTGTCCGTTTAAGTCTCAACTCGTTGATACCAAGTAACAACATTTACAGACCATCATTTGTGCATTCACCGCCGCTAAACTCTCCCCATGCAGGCAAGCATGCTCCCAACGCTCCAAGCATCTATACAATTAATGCATCGCTTATCAATGTCGTCATCAATTTCGAACAGATGCTGAAAACACCAATCTTTGCGCATTTTTGATAGACTGATTTCTCATCATTGCTCACTAGTAGGTGAACTTAATGACCTTTATTAATTACACGTTTGAAAAATTGCGAATGTTCATCTATTTTTTTATTATCTGGCCTCGGCTACTTTAATATGATTTGGAAGATTTGGATTCGATTTCAGATCTTAGTAATCTTTGCATAGACCTTATCCACACTACAGATCAATTTTCCAAGACAGATGTCACAGCATTGAAACGAAATGTAATTGCCGCAAATTTATCCAACCGACGACTGGTTTTTAGTCACTGATCAGGAAACAAACCCCGTTCATCGGTTTAGTCCAATGAGAGCAAGTGACTGGTTTCATTTGCCCATTTGTTTTGGCAATGGGGACTTTTCACTCTGAACGTGCTGATAAACATAAGTTTTTCCAGAGAGAGACATTCTTTTAATTATATTAATTATAGGCCAACTTTGATTGAGTTTCCTTTGTTTTGCATATGAATAGTATTTTTTATAGTAGGCTATATAGTGTAATTTGTGCTCTTTTGCCACGATTATCAAGTATCAGCAGTATTTCAAGCAATTATATTTTTTGGCTATTTGTCATATTTTGAGTTGAATTGGAAAGAGCCAATAATGAAAGATCTTGATTTTTATTGATTTTATTTACATTATATATTACAATTAATTTCTGTTAACATCCGCTAACTATGTGTTAATATCCGTTATTGAGATAGCTAACGGATGTTAACAGAAATTAATTGTAATAGATAACTTAAATAAAATCAATAAAAATCAAGATCTTTAAATATTGGCTCTTTCCAATTCAACTCATTATGTGAAAACAATTCTACAATTGTACAATTACATATATAATGAACGATGACTATGTCTACGAACAAGTACATGTAGATTACAAAAGAAAACATAACAGCATAAGGTAAGAGTAGACACAAATGTTCCAACGTGAACCTCTCATGCAGGGGCTTGTTGCCCTTATTACTGCAAACATGATGCCTGTATGCACAAAGGGTGTTGTCGGTCGATTACCCATGAAATGCTCCCACTAGTCATTAAGTTTATGGGACAGAGCCTTGAAGAAAGACTTGGCATGAGTTCCATATAATCCTTCACAGGAGAGGATCAGCTGGGTAAAATCACTTCTCCGATTAGTACAAGCATCTTTATATTTCGCATCTATTTGTTTCTGCAGTAGTCAAAATTTTTAGTTGGAGTGCGACCATCGTACGATTCGACGTCAAGGTTGACAACCTGTATATCGAACACCGCCGGAGTCTGTGGTGCCCACACTCCTCTCACCATGATGTCTACCCGTAATCCTTCCTCTTCACTGCCGAGTTCTGCAGTCTCTCTCTGATGATCGGTTCTTTGGTGACATTTCGTTCTCCATATGTCATTGTGGCCAAGTCTCCGATCAGATTATCAATCCTCCTTTTTTACAGTTTAGTCCATGGTTTACGAAAAATATACTACACACATTGCTTTTGAATGGTGGAATCACAGAATTAGATTCATCTGCGCGCGCTTCGGTTTCCTAGAAAGGAAGAATTGCATCTAACCTTAAAGCTCCATTCAGACAGGCGACACGACACGGTAGCGACACTGTCAATCATTGCAGTCAATTGCAGTAGTTATTTCAAGATTATATGTAAACCTGCCTGCGCGTTCACATAGACCACGCGACATGAACGCGACATTCGACGACACGCTCATCGCTCAGAAAAATGCTCTGAAATTCTCGGCGACCTATGTTAGAGATAGGAGCTCCAAAATTTGTCATGTCGCGTGAAGTCGCTGGTTTGCCCCGCAAATCTGCAGGTGGCTGAGACGAGAATGACTTGACAAATGATTTAGGATCATAGCTTTCTGTGCAGGAACACAAAAATGTGTAATGGCTGGTAGTCAGAACGAAAACAAAATCATTTGCTTTTCGTTTGAGCTTGCGATACCTGAATATTTGTGTAGAGAAAAACATTTGCTTCAATTTGATATCAAACATGACAAGGAAATGTGTGGAGATAAATTCATGGGATGGGTAGTGGTTATTCCAACTTTTGATGACATACCTAATTAATGCATCTCATTGTTTACTTGCTTCACAATTGTATTATTGAAATCGAATTACTGTAAACCTTGATGTGAGTTGAAAGGGATGTTATTGAGAATGAATGTGATTAAAATATATATGACAATCCGTCTCATCTGCTGTGAAAGCGAACTCATCACTTTTTGATAATCGCTATCGATTTATGCATGCAGAAATTTTGTGTGACAAACAGCTGTATTGGAAACTGAGCGCAAGTTGTCATCATTGTTCATATTTCATTTTGTGACAGCTTGTAATAACTATCAAATTAAACCAAGGGTATCTAGGCGTCGAAATGAAGGTGTGTCTTTAAAAATATCTTTTTGATGTTCACTCGAATCCTTGAATGGTAACTAAAGTCAGGTTGATAATCTATTTTTTGCAAACTCAATCATGTGCTAGACCCAATTTACGCACAAATAGACAAAAGCATGACCTCACACCATCTTTAACCCAATGAAATTTCTTCAAGCTGACGCCAATAACTAAGCATGCTTGGTGAAAAGGATCGGTTACTGACGAGTAATTGATTCACAAAATATCAACTAAAATACAGTTGATAACCGAACCATATTTGTATTCGTTTGAAAGCTAATCATGCAAGGAAGCTCATCGTGATAATAAAAAAACACAATAATGAGTAATAAGATATTTATGAAAAACGTTAATGATTCTGTGTTAATTTGTCGCGTGAATGCCGTCGAAATGTCGTCAGAGCGTCGCCGAGTTGGTCTGAACGGTGTCGTCAATGTCGCCTGTGTGAATGGAGCTTAATATTGAAATGGCACATCACCGAATTAGAAAACTTGCTCCTTCTCGAATGGATAATTCGTGTATCGCTTGCTATTGGAAATGGCAAACAATAAGCTGTCAGCAGAGGACAGTAGAGCCAGTGAGAGATGCGTGCGTGCTGTGATATCACGTCGCACACACCAAAACACACATCTACTGATCATTCTACACATCTGACCTCTACTGGCTGGACTCTGTCCTTCTTTCAAATGTCTGAGGTACATTTCAGTCAATAGTGACTCTATTTTTTTTATAGATGCTAATCTTTCTCTATTATAAATATAACTTTTGAGGCTGTGCATCTTAAATGTACAGGACCGCGCTTGGTCGGGTTTGAGCGTCCAGGATGAAGCGGTCGAAACGCGATCGTACTGACCAAGTTCCTGTTGATGACCTCATTAAAAATAGTCAAATAATTTGTATGCATATTTTGTAGAATTTTATTTCACGTTTTAGCTTAAGGAACTAACATTAATTCTCTTACACATTTGGTAGATTTTAGATAGCGTAATCCCGCTGTGCTATTAGCTAGATCTGGTATTTTGATTGGAAACAGACCTGTCCTCTTATCATCTGAATGGGCAGACTGTTAAATAGGATCTTTTCAATATATAAGTGATAGACATAATTTTGAACAGAACGACTTACTCGCCAATTCATTACACATGAGGAGAGGAGAAGCGTTGTTTGTCCTTCTAGTAAGCATTTTTTGAAATTTTTGGGCATTTTAGGATATAAATTAAAAAAAATTTTCTTTTAAATCATAATTTGTACCTATTGAAAATTAATTAGTCATTAGTTTGTTTTTTTAATTTTGTTACCTTGACGCACTTTGCTACGTTGAATCGATGCGTAGCTTCGATTCAATGTATGCACTATGCAGTGAGAAATGCCGAGGAGAGGATCATCAAGTGAACTAATTTTCGTACGCCTGCTACAGTGCTACTTTCTTTAATAATGATCGGAAGGGCCAACATTATGGAGAAAAGTTGTGGGCAATGATCTGAATTCTTCGAATCTGAAGGAATTTTGGCAATCGAAGCACTTTGCTGGAACTCACATTAATCCGCAAGTGACGCACGACTTTTTTCCTATCTCTGTAAGGTATAAGGAATTCCTTTTTGTCCACTTAATAGGTTCCTCGATGTGCCGTCAATTTCGAATCAATCACACTTCTAGCAAACCGAAGCAGATAAACAAAATATTTAATTCTGTGGGTGGAATGGTGTTCATTATTTTGAAAAACTAGACGGAATTCACTGAATTCCCGTGTCACTTCTTTGAGATGTATTCAGATAGTGAATATCAAGTCAACATCCAGATTTCTCTAAGATGATATGCATTTATCATAAAAACGTTATTCAAGTGATATCTGGCATTTTGAATGCTTACTTTTAGGCTTTATATTTTATCGCAATGCTAAAGAAAGGTATTTTCCTAAAATGCAAATTAAAATTTTTGAATGCTATCTACAGTAAGAAAACCGGAAAGTTTGAGAAAACTAATACGGCCTCTGACTTTGTCATGTCCGAAATGCAATCTTTGAGTGGTGTGGTTTAATTGAAGAAATCACAGCACTGCGCGCAGGGAATGAAAAAATTGATTGACCATTTCATCAATTGATTGATGAGCCATCTTCAATTCAATTAATTGATTGGATCAGGTGCCAATTATTCCAGCTAATCGCAATTATTCACAAGTCAAAAAAGTGATTCAATGAACGATTTCTATAAGTTATGCAGCATAATATGTAGGCCTACACAGTCGATAATATAATATTCAGAATAGAGGAGAATATAAATATTAATCATCAGTCATTGCTCGATATTGTTATCATTGCATTTCCATGTTTTGTCATGCAAATTAGTTCAACGAACATAGTGATACAGAAAGTGCATGCTGTCATTACAGGTGAATTCTATTTCTGTAAGTGCTTTAATGCAGTCGCGTAGCCAGGATTTCATTTCCGGGGTACAATAAATGTGGCCTAATTAATATATATATACGTTTATTTCTTCGGAATGGCAATCAATATAGCAGTTGAATACAAGAGAAGATACAAAATGAAATAGTCAAAGAAGTTTCAGAAAAAGATCAATCATTTCAAAAGTAGCTAATAAATTAGCAAACAGTCGGATGTGCGTCAGAACATCAAATTGTTATAAAGAATTGTACAATACGGTAAGAATGTAGACGAGCGGCGGGCTGTGGAGCAAAAAGGGATCGTTAAATGTTTTGAGTATGGAAGTGGTTTCGGGACAATGTCATGAAGTTGGTGATGGGGATTCAGCATCTGACAAGACGTTTTCATTGCAAGCCTCTGTCGTCTACCCGTCAGCGCAGGCATGATCTGGCACTTGCATTCGTAGTCACGAATGAGTCGGTGGCATCTTTTACGGATAAGATCTAGCCGTCTTGAGTTCTTCAAATTCAGACCAACGAAGAGTGGACAATTGAACTCAAGTATACTTCTAATGTGTGCGTTGTAAACTTTTATCAGTTCGTCTTTCGTAACACCAGATGATCGAAGTTGTTTCAGCAAAAAGATTCTTCGCGATGCCAGCTTGCAAAAATGATTAATGTGATTATCCCAGGATAAGGTCTCATTAAATACAACTCCCAAAATCTTCATTTCCGTCACAAGGAAGTACTTGATTGCGAATATCGCACAGTTGCTACGTCCTCGAACCAACATAACTTTAGTTTTATTGGCATTCAAGCTCAAGCCATTGTGCCGACAACAATTCTCCACATGCTCCATTTCAGAGTGCACCAGCAAATTCAAATTAGCGGCTTTTGAAATTGGTACCGCAACAACTACATCATCAGCGTACTTGAAGATTTTTGAGCCAATTGTTTTCGGCTTGAGAGTGCCCATATGACATGAAAAAAGATAAGGAGCAATGACAGAACCTTCGGGTACCCCAGATGTAATAATCAGTGCGAGAGAACTATGGGTGTTGCTTATTTTCACGCGTTGATGTCTATTCTGCAGGTAGTTGGCGCACTATTTGAGGAAGGATGCTGGAAGATTTGCGTCAATCAGCGTCTTCATCAAGCATGAGTGATGTACGGTATCGAAGGCACGGCTCATGTCAAGTGATATCAAAACAACGCTACTGTATTCTTTGTCATCCAAGGAAATAGTTATGAAGTCCATTAAAGCAATTTGTGCCATCAGTGTCGAAAATCCAGGTCGAAATCCGAACTGTTCTCTACCATACGTGTATGTCGTCACAAAATCGTCTTTTAATGAGTTAACAACAAATTTTTCCAATATTTTTATCAGTGGGGGTAAAAGAGAGACAGGTCGAATATTGTTAATGTCAATTTCCTTCGATTTCGGAACAGGAATATGAGCATATACTTAATAATTTCGCAAATCAGAAGAAGCCCTAATATAAATTCATATCTGATTTGATTATGATCTGTTTTTGTCTTCTATTGATCATTCATGATGCACGATTTACATAAAATCATACAGTATATACAAGTTTATGTATAGTATCTTCAGATGAAGCCTTTTAATCTATTTGTAAACATAATGCTTTCAAGTATGTTCATCACCATCTGACTCACAGAAATGAACATCTCTCGCGATCGTTGCGCAACAGGGGACAAGCGAAAATTAACCAAGCGCTACTGCAGGATTTCAGATTCTCACATTAATAAATTAATAATTCGACATAGAATGATGTGAATATATAGTTAAATAGCAAAAAACAGATTTGATGCACTCCCTAATTTATTGGCAAGTTTAAGTAAAAGGTTAAAAAGAAATTTACACACCCGACGTTTCGTATCACAGATACATAATCATGGGTAGAGAAATAGGACAATGCAATCATTTAAATACAAAGTCAAGCGTTAAAGACTGTTCATCTCTTGTTTTCGATTCAACTTAGGACAATAGCGATCAATGCAGTTAGCTTCAGAGATACGAGTGCGAACAGGGTCAGATTGACGATCTAGAAATTCAATATCAAAGTCATCAATACTTAACAGACAGTTAGGATGATCATTCATGATGTGGTCCGACAGCGCACTTTTGTTATCAAGATTAACGATACTTCTGCGATGCTCATGAAAACGAAAAGAAAAAGGGCAGTTGGTAGAACCAATATAAGCCTTGGAGAAAAGTATTTTCTCTTAAGTTGGAGATTCTGCGAGCTGAATTATTATCTCAACAAAGAAGACTTCAACAAACCAACATGAACCAGTCCTACGCGTATCTGAACTTCACCCGTTCGGCAAATCCTGATTCGACCCGACTTATCCTGGAGTACATCGATATGGCAGCCAGAAAGGAACAAGAAGTGATTTATTCAAGACATTCATGTAAGTGGTTAACACTAACTAACAGACACTACCCAGTTAAGTTTGATAGGTATCTATCAACTTACGCCCCCAATTTCTGTTTCAAATTTGTTGATGATTTTTGGTTCAAACGTAGACTGTTCGTCTACTAATACTATAGTTCAAAATTCACATATTACCAATGATACTGATATCAGTATTCCCAACGACATTGTGGACTTCTTGTCCAACGGTCCTAAGTATCGTTTACCTAACCGTATGAATAAAAAATCTTTGAAAGACAATGAGCTTTCGATTGACTGTTTAGCTTACTCTTTAAGATGGCACTACACTTTCGATAATTCTGTCTCTAATGATGATAGTTTATGGATCCCATTTAAGAAAAATCATGTCAAACTTCCGGATAGAATGAATCCGGAGTTAGAAACTAAACTAAAACTTTTTCAATATGAGGCCAAGCGTATTGTTAGAAATGAAGCTAACTTTGCTCGTAATAATCCTCGCTTTAAATCAATTAATACCTTATTTCAAAAACCTAAATCGTTTTTGGATTACCATAATCTGCTAGTCATCCCCTCTGATAAAAGCAATCGTCTGATCATTACAAATGCCGATCGCTTCAACTCTCAAGTTGAAAGTTTTTTATCAGAAGAAACCATGTATAAACCTTTGCTTAAATCTAATTGTAACAAAATTGAAAAAGAAGCTAATAAGATTATCCGTTATCACTGCTATTAATGTAACTAAATTAATTGCTTGTAACAGTAGACCGGCCAAGTTTTATTGTAATATTAAAGATCATAAGGATAAAATTGATAACAAACTCCCTTTGAGACCTATTGCATCTTCTATAGGCACTCCAACGGAAAGAATTGATTGGCTTCTAAGCCATCTTTTAGGCAAACTCGTGGCTTTTGTCGCATCTAACATAAAAAACACTGTTGAATTATTAGATAGTTTAAATAAACTCACGTACTCTCGTAGTGAGAATATAACCTTTGCTTCTCTTGATGTGCGTAATCTCTATAATAATATTCCCTTGGTAGATGGTATCAATTAGATTTTGCTAAAACCCACTGGCATAAAGTGAATAATTATGGTTTCAATAATGACGATCTTTCAGTATTCCTGAATTTTGTCTGTTTTAATTATGAAGTGACATACAACAATAGATCTACTTACAAACCCAAGGTTGCCCGATGGGTGCACATTTTGCCCCTCCTTTCGCTATTGTTTTTATGCATCACATAGAAACATTAGCTTTGCAACGCCTACGCGATAATCACTACATATGTCTTCCTGTATACTATCGGTATATTGATGACATAATTTTTGGGCCTTTTTCTATCGATAGTCCTAATTTCTCAATAGTTTTGGATACTTTTAATTCTGTGAATGAACAAATAAAATTCACTTTAGAAGTTCCTAATAACAAGATTTTAAATTTCCTGGACGTTAGCATTTCGGTTACTGACACTGTCCATTATTCTTGGTATTCTAAGGACTGTCATTCAGGAATCACCTTAAAAGCTGATAGCTGGGTACCTTCCGTAGTAAAAACTAACTTTATTCATAATAGTATTAAGCAGATGAAAATTCGTTCCTCCAACTCTCAAAATTTTGATAAATCTCTAAATATTTTACATAACAGATTTCTAAATAACGGTTTTAAAACTAATGTCAAACAAGTCAATGTCCCAAATGTTAAGAAGATTGAACATAATAACTCCGTTGCCTATCTCAAAATGGATTTTATAAGTGATAGTTGTTCTCGTAAATTAAATAGACTAACTAAAAGTACGATTTACCAGTCAATGTTGTTAGCAAACCTGGAAGCTGTTTAAGTTCTTGTTTTTCTCCCGAGCTTGTTAAGGATACTTGCTCTTGTAAAATTTGTGGGAAATTACCTAAATACCAGTCTTGTAATATGCGCTATATTGTTTACTGTTTTAGGTGTAATTTATGCCAAAAGGCTTATATTGGTTCTACCAACTGCCCTTTTTCTTTTCGTTTTCATGAGCATCGCAGAAGTATCGTTAATCTTGATAACAAAAGTGCGCTGTCGGACCACATCATGAATGATCATCCTAACTGTCTGTTAAGTATTGATGACTTTGATATTGAATTTCTAGATCGTCAATCTGACCCTGTTCGCACTCGTATCTCTGAAGCTAACTGCATTGATCGCTATTGTCCTAAGTTGAATCGAAAACAAGAGATGAACAGTCTTTAACGCTTGACTTTGTATTTAAATGATTGCATTGTCCTATTTCTCTACCCATGATTATGTATCTGTGATACGAAACGTCGGGTGTGTAAATTTCTTTTTAACCTTTTACTTAAACTTGCCAATAAATTAGGGAGTGCATCAAATCTGTTTTTTGCTATTTAACTATGAATAACCTCCCGTGTATGGCTGTAAATAGGATGTGAATATACCCCGTATAAACACAAAATGATTGTCACCTCTCAGATTTCATTTGGGGGGACATGTCCCCCTTGTCCCCCCCTTGGCTACGCCATTGCTTTAATGCACCTTCGTAGAACTATGTGCCGTGGAAATAACTTTCTAAGTACACGTATTTATCAATCAAATGTCAATTATGCAACATTTTGTGGAAAAATCTTCGTAGATTTGGCAAATGTAAAAAGCAATTGCAATTAATTGCAATCAATTCATTGTTCATGTGATCCAATTAAATTAATTGATTGTTAACAAAAGATGAAACCAATTAAACTGCAATTAATTTTTTCTAACCCCTGAATGCGCGTTAAGAAAATGCACTGTCGGGGCGGGGGCTGTAGGACTAGACATGCATATTGAAAGCAATATTACGTCTTCATCATGAGTTGTCATTTACATTTATGGTGAGTATCTAAAATAAATATGGCGACTTCCAGAGGTTGACTTGGTAGTGCAATTTTCAAAGATTCACTGTTCTTTTCACTTCTTTATCAATATAAAATCAAACAGAATCCAATAACTGCACTGTTTGACAACATGTTGACGACTAGATGACAAACTGATTCAAATCGATTGCAAGTCCTTGGAACAGTGATGAACACATAAATGTAAAGTGTACAGCGATATTGCACTTCGCTCAATCAATCCGAAATTTGATGCAACAATATATCCTATTCCATGTATACATTATTGCGCTCTGGACAATGGTTAGGTGTACCGAACGAAACCTTGACAGCATTCACCATTTATTATTGTTACACGCTGCACTTCTAATTCATATTATTTGGATTGATTGTATGTTGATATCGTGAACGCTACAGCACGCGTGCCATGATAGCGCATTATTGGTCTTGATTCGAGATACAGTTTTGTGTTTCGTAGTCGGAGACCTGAATGTTACTTATACTGATGAGCATTATTGGAGACAGTATATCAATACGTTCCTCGTGATTGTGTTGTGACTTCATTCTCGCACAGTGTCTCTTCACTGTCTTGAAATCGATTCATCTCACAGCATTTCACGATCTGTGACTGAAGGCATGCCATGACAACGAAGGCAAATTGTTAGTAGAAATTATTTTCAATTTCGAAATTTTAAGTAATCTCTCCCTCTGAGATATGACAGAAAATTAAATAAAAACACTTGGTTACATCAGCGGACGTTTCGGGTTCAGACCATAGTGGCGGGCACGATTCGACTTTCGCGTGTCTGAATCGTGCGACTCTGCGAGACTGTGACTGGAAATTTACAGTTCATCTAGCTTGCATTATTTTTAATGTCCAGACTATTTTTCATTGAAAGTTGGTAATTTCGAGTATAAGACACTTACAACTATCCTATCAATGAACACGACATTTTACCTGTAAATGTTTGACAATACAGATAATAAATCAGAGCACACAAACTGTCGCAAACAAGGCATGAAAAGTCTTAATAATCTATATTTAGGATTCTGCTGCAAATCTGCTGTCATAAGTACTACTGCATGTACATTTACTGTGAAATACATTATTAATATTTTTAATTGCCAGTTTTTATTCTATTGGTCTTTGTCAGTCGCAATTTATCGAATATTCATATGGAATCTCTTTTTATGTATAGAATTACTTTCTTGAGAATTTTTGAAGCATGAGGTTGGTCCAATCAATTTGAATACAGAAAATATCGCCGTCATTTTGATGGAATTTTATTTTGTAGACTCCTGAGCGCTTTCGCGGCCTCTCATCATGAGAAATACGGCCGTAATGACAAAGACAGAACAGGGATACACAGAATGTCACAAAAACAACGAATACTCAATCGATAGAGACACAGAGATCTATAAGCCACTGACATGATTTTCCGTCTCCTTTTTATCTTATTTACATTTTATTTTTCTGTATCTTAGTTTGCAATGTGAGTTATGTGCCCTCTGCCTTTAGTAAGTTTATTTGTTATTGCTTCTTTTCTACATGCATGACGTCATATCAGTGGCTTATAGATCTCTGTGTCTCTATCGATTGAGTATTCGTTGTGTTTGTGACATTCTGTGAATCTCTGTTCTGTCTTTGTCATTACGGCCGCTCAGGAGTCTACAAAATAAAATTCTATCAAAATGACACCGATATTTTCTGTATTCGAATAGAATTACTTTGATGAAATAACTTGCAATAAATTGCCTTTCGACAAGAATCCACAATTGTTGGATGTTTCATCAATTTGATTCTTTTTAAGATCTAGCAACACTGACCTAGATTGTAGATCGGTACTTGAGCGGCTGAAATGATCACTAACAAACCGGTATTGTTTATTCTAGCATAGGCAAAGTGATAATTCGGATGTCTATAGTAGAATTAGCCGCACAGAAACAGTGGACCTTTGTGGACATATCCACGACCATTCGCGCACTTAATTGTCAAGTATCCATGTCTATTTTTGAGAAGTTTTTAAAATGCATGTTTTTCTCGTCAATTAATGGCGGTTATCAGACCAATAACAATAATTTCATTGGTGAGAATTTCAAGTCAAAACTTGAATTCAGTGTCACAAGTACCGCAGCTGTTCAATGGAAACGCTATTGATGCCCTGGATATCCATAGACACCACTCTAGATTGTTTGATTATCAAATATCCATGTGTCTAGATGCATATCGGTACTGTTCGTGATCAACCATCATTTTCGACAGCAATATTTGAGATTTTCTTTTACTGAGTTTTTGCAATGTTGTTTTGAAACTGCTGATTCAAATCATAATACAAACCATATCTGGCGCAGCTTAATAACACTTATCAGCTGATTTTTAATTTGTTCTGTCATTAGACATTACGCAAACTTCTGCTATGCATCCAAGTTAGAAGAATTTCCATCAAGAGCTCTTATCTCTAGACATCTATGTGCAGGGACATTCATGCATCAAAGTTAGAACCGGTCCAGATAAGGGGACCTTGTCCATGCACTTACAAGGTCTGCAGCAATATCCAGATGAAAAATAAAAGTCAATTTAGTGAATCACAAAGTCAAAATGAAGAAGATTGAATTAATCCACATGTGTGAGATTGAATTGTTGCAGACTCACGCACTCACTCATCCCTTTACCGTTTGTTTTTTAGGCTCCGCAGCAGAGTTGGCTATGAGAACTAGGTCGTCTTCATACAATATCTCAAAAGGTAACCCCTCTCTATTGTCGCCTGTAATCAAGTCCAAACCAATGGAAAAGAGTAGAGGGCCAAGAACAGATCCCTGGTGAACACCTACTCTCACCATGAACTCGTCACTGTCTGCACAAGCCGAACGAACGAAAGTCCGCAGAAATATTCAGATAAAAATAAAAGTCAATTTAGTGAATCACAAAGTCAAAATTAGGGACATTGAATTGATCCACATGTATGAGAATGAATTATTGCAGAATAGTCATTATTCTAGTCATTTTTAAATCAATTCTCCGCAATGAATTTTTCATTGCCCTCACAATGCATCCAGTTGGCTAGCATTTTGGACAAGTGTCTTAACAGATTCATCTAGCCTGTTCGAAAAAGGGTGCAGTTAAACTTGCTTCAGTTGAACAAACTCGAAAATTTAGCCAAGAATCAGAATGTTTTCAATTTTTTCATGAAGACTTAAATTATAATTATGCATTAATATTTATTTGATAATCAACTTAATTTCCTGTAGATTATCAGCAAATATTCGTTCTATTTGATGTCTAATGGGTTTTTATACTATTTAATTAAATATCAAAATCTCAAGCACCAAGTCGTTAGGATGCAAACATAGGAATAATTTGCAACAATTTCCTTTCGAAAAATTGGTCAAATATTTTTTTAGACATCAGGAACATAATATCCGCAAAAAAGCAGAATCCTTTGATATGCAAATATTCTCTGTATACTGACATTTTATTGAGTTTATCGAGTATATTTGGCATTGACGGTCAAGTTTGCCATATATCAACTTTAATAAAATGATGTTTAATTTATAATCAAAATTTATAAATTTAGGACTTTATGTGCATATGTATGATCCCGAATGATGACCTGTTTGGAACTGGCAGCGTAGATATGGACAGTCAGATTTACTTACACGTCTACCGGTCTGCCGCTTGTCTTTCATGACCGTCGGGCCACGCTCTTCAACGCTACAGGATTCATTATGATGCGTTCATAGAGTAGGTATATTAGGTAGAGTGGTAACTCCGCATTTATGAAATCCCCAATGTGTATACACTTTCGATTTTATTAAATGAACTCGAGGGGGATACGCATATTTTTGTGAGATATGCATATTTTTGCAGTTTTGAAGAAATTACTACGGAATTGAATGATCATGATTCTCAGTGTTGTTTGTTAAATTAGCAATTCGATGGGTTCCTATCACTTTCATGCTCACACTCAGGAGTATTTTCTTAAGCGTTTGCCACAGGCAACCTGCCACTGGAATGCAATATCACGTGATCAAAGACAATGATTTCAATAAGCTTTCAAAGATGTAAATGGGTCCACATCACTATTCAGATTCAAGAAATGAAACATGAATTTAGTGAATCATAAAATCATGCCGGTGAAAATTGAATTAAAAACTTGAAATTTCAGCCAAGAAAGCACGAATAATGTCGCGACTTTTTCATGAAGACTTCCGTTATAATACGGATCATGAAATTCCCTTGATAATCAGCTTAGTTAGAATGCTTATTAGCAAATATTCATTCCTTTTGATATACAACTCGTTTCATGCTACTTATAGACGGGCTTCCATGTCAGTAGTATATAAATTGTCAAATTTTGATTTTTAAAAGTGCTCAAACAATTTTTTGGACCACAGGAACGTAATCTCTGCAAAAAACTGAACCTTTTCATATAAAAATTTTCACTGTATACCGTTGACTGACAATTGACAGACATTTATCCTACAAAATCTATTTTGTCGGTCATTGTTAGTTCTTGTAGGATGATTGCCACTGAACACCTACAATATCTGACAAAAGGCGACAAAATGAATAGCAATGAATTATAGCTTAAATTTTATCAAAAATGTAGGTAATTAATTATAGTATGTCAAAATTAATAAATCATGGTTTTGCCACAATAATGCAGATTGCCCAAAAGTCAAAGCAATCACTAATCGAAAAAATCAATCAATATTCAACAGTTTTGCTTAGTTAATTTGCATACAAAGCATCAGTTTCGATGTCGGTGGAGAACCTACAAATTCGTCGGATATCGCAGGATATTAGAGGTGACAATCGTCGGTTGATTTTGTCAGTAATTTTGTAGGATTATTGTCGGTCTATGGTTTACAGTGTACTTTTTTGAGTCAACACTCTACCTACGTATCCCTACTCTATGCGTCGGGCATAGATGAGATGGCAAACTTCTTATAATTCATTGAAATCAAAGAGCATTCATGATTTGTCAATTCAATGCCTCTGGCTTTCACGAGGTCGAAACGATATTTCTATGCGCCTTGCTCCATGGGAATCCAATTTGAGAAATTCTAGTTGTTTGAATATTCAGGCATCGCGTTTGGCAGACTTCCGTATACTGATGTGCAGCTTTAACAAATGATAGAGTCATATCCGTCCAGTAGGCCTAGCTCGAAGTAACTTGTGTTTAGGTTATCTCCATAACCGCTCATTCGAGCGTCTTGACATAGCAACTGTTTGTTTTTCAGGAACTGACTGGCCCACAGAATCAGATTGTTTAGGTGTATCACTGTTCTAGAAGTGCAAACTGATTCAAAACGATGGCACATACAGGAACTTATTAAGTGGGCAAAAAGAAGTTTTTAATACCTTACAGAGATAGTAAATATAGTCGTGCGTCGCTTTGAGGATTGCTGTGAATTCCTTCAAAGTGCTCCGATCGTCACGATTCCTTCAGATTCGAAGAATTCAGATCATTGCGCAAAAGTTTTCTCGATGATGTTGGTCCCTCCGATCATTATTAAAAAAGTTCACAAGCGCACGAAAAAAAGTTCACAAGCTTCTCTGTAGAACTTGACATCGACTGTGTCTCTTTGCTGTGTGATCCGCTTGATAACAGTCATTGAAACTTCGCACAATTTGACGTGTTTAATGTTGAACTGGCTGCTTATTGTTCGATTGCTATGTCATCATGTCACAGATTGTGCTATTTCATTAACATTACATGTTCCAATGTTTCCTTTCTAGTCAGCAGGAGAGACGACCTGTCTAATTCTGTGGCTTCGATGGTCTTGGTGATCTTCATGACACGTTAGTAGTTCGAGGACTGGGTTCGATTCCCAGCCAGGCGCATAGAAATATCCTTCCGACCTCGTGAAATCCGGAGACATTGAATTGTGCAATCGATTCCCCTAGGTCGCCTGGAGGCAGTTGCTGATGTTCATTCATGATGTTTTTCCTTAAAAACATGCAAACCAGGTGCATTTCATATCTGTACTTCGTTATGTCATCTCGTCAATTTTGCTACATCGCACTGCGCCTGAATCGCAATGGCTGGGAAATCTGATTACTGGTTGACTCCGGGTCGATGAATCCCAATCGGTTCCAACTCTGGCATGCACAGACAAATACATGCATTCAATATTCTCACCGCCACGATGGAATAGCCGTCATTAGCAATAATGATGATGTCAGCAATTCTGCGGTTGAACTTGTAATGTAGACGTTCTGGCAAATCTTCTTTCTTGTAAATCTTCACTTCATTACAGTTCTTTACATTTTTGCATTCTTCCTTTAGATACTGATAAAGTTCCTCCTTCTTCTTGGTGAAGATGTCTACAACGGGTCCTTTTACGTTCTTGATGAATTCAAAGAGATTTCGTCTCTTTGAGAGGATTGGCTGCAAATTAATCACTCTAGAGGTCGAGCAAGTCGACATTCCATGATCAGACACAAGAACGATGTCGGTTGTATGAAATATATTAGCCTCTTGAAGTTTCTTGATGAGATATCCAAGGACATCATTGCAATTTGACAATGCAGCTTCTATCTGGAAACAAGGACATGATGAAATTACAGAGGTGATTTCTTTCAGAGAGATTGGCTTTCAGAAAATATATAGTTTGACAGTGTTTTCTCGAAGTTTATAGGCAATATTTTGAAAGTAGTATAGATAGATAATGTGGCGATTTTTTCATTTTCAGAATATTTCTTCGAAGGGCCCTAAATTTACCCAACAATAGCTGAAAACACTAGTTTTGAGGCAAATAAATGCCACCAGTTAGTTAACAGCGTTATTTCTACTATTATCGCAACACATTCTGAAAATGAAAAAACCGCCACATTTTCTATCTATACTACTTTCAAAATATTGCCTATAAACTTCGAGAAAAAACTTTCAAACGATATATTTTCTGAAAGCCAATCTTGTGATGGTTTTGAATATCACAAGGAGAATGTTTCAAATTGATTTATGCGCTTGTCAAAACAAGTCAAAGAAAATTTGGGGCTTTCGGGTTTATGGGCCTCTAGGAAGCACCAATTTTGAAAACAATTAATTCAACAACAATCAAATCATAGATCCGAAAATTCTCTTTCAGATGATTATAAATTTGTCGATATTTCCTAATAGCAAAAAAATTTAGAAGGTGTTGAAAAATGTACGTGTCCGTAGATTTATGTCAAGTTTCCAACTTGCTGTCGCGCACTGTAGATACCGTATCTTCGAGAAGAAATTTCGTTGTGATCTGCTTAAATTATACAAATAATGTTATTATCATGTGAAAGCAGAAAAGCCGTAGTTTTAACCCAACTATAATTGAAGCAATGTCTGTCGTTGATGAATTTGTACACCCCAAACACAACTATTCTCGAAATCATAATTTATTGAAAGTTAAAATAAGTCAAAGGAAAAAAGTTAACATCCGAACGTTTTCGCCGACTCTTTTCAAGGGTGGACACCGGTTAACTGACAATAATACACTAATGCAATCGACACTGACACACTGACACAGGAATGACGGACACAACTAACATAGAAATCTACCAAGGCAAAGCAAGAGAGAAAATGAATTGTTTCTGGATACACAAAGCAGGTTCGTACAATTTTATCAGTAATGCCTCCAAAATGCTTAGAAGAAAAACAGAGTCAGAATGAGCCAGTACAGAAAAATGACTGACTGGAGGAACAGACTTGTCAAAAAGGTTGCAGGACA
The DNA here is from genome assembly GCA_907163375.1 of Prostheceraeus crozeri. NCBI lineage: Eukaryota > Metazoa > Platyhelminthes > Polycladida > Euryleptidae > Prostheceraeus > Prostheceraeus crozeri. The sequence goes on from CAJQUW010007562.1 coordinate 305,330, forward strand.
TAACATGCCTGGTAACAGCGCTATCTGGCAAAGACTTTGAGCGAGGACGAAAACCACAAGAGTATATCCATGCTGAGATGCTCAGATACTCTGGCAGACAAAGCACGTTGAGTGCGGCCCACGTAGTTGCATCCACAACCACAAGAAAACTTATACGCGACACGGGCCTTACACTCGAAGGGCAAATCATCCTTCAGAGAACGAACGGAAATAGATCTCGTGCTATGCATTACAACAGGATCGATGGCAGGACAAACACTTTTAGTGACACGACTTAATTTCTTATAAAAAACTGTGGAAAACCTATCATGCAGAAAAGGAACACGAATGTAAATAGGTTTTGCGCGTAACAAGTCTTGCTTTGGCTTGGTAGATTTCTAAGTTAGTTCTGTCCGTCATTCCGTCCTTTTGAGTAGTTGTCATTTCGCTGTGTCAGTGTCAATTGCATTAGTTGTCAGTTAACCGGTGCCCACCTTTGAGAAGAGCCAGCGAAAACGTTCGGGTGTTAACTTTTTTCCTTTGACTTATTTTAACTATCAATAAATTGTGATTTCGAGAATAGTTGTGTTAGCGGTGTACAAATTCATCAACGACAGACATTGCTTCAATTATTTGAAAAGTCGTTTGCCTCAATCCGACTATAATTCACTATCGCATTTACATTAATTTGGGATATTTTTTGTCAATTATTGTCTTCCAAAAATTGTCTTCTGATCGACACCATTTTTTGTCTTCTAACCGGCGTACATTTCCTTATACGACAAAATACATCATTTGTGAGTCTATTGGTCGCATCAAAAGTAAAAATCAACTATGGATCATCACAACTGTGCCATTGTGAATTAAAAAAAAATAACCTTTGTTCTTTTGACCAGACTTTTTAATTTTTCTCAAAAATGCTGAAACCACATTTTTCATCTGGAAAACTGACATGAAAACTGACAGAATTATCAAGAACCATAATGTAATCATGCATGCGAAATTTTGTTTGAAAAGACAATGATTGTCATTTTTAAAATCTCGTAAAACTGCAGAAAATGTCCATCTGACCGACACCACAAAATTATCGGTCAGACGACACAGCTGGCAATACAGTATATACCGGGTAGTGCGAATATAAAACGTCTACAAATACCTATTTGGTGAGATCTCCACTATGATTTTCGGATTCAGCGTGAAAAATTGAGCATGTATGCAAATTTTCAAAGAATACGAAGCTGTAAAGTTGAGAAGACAAAAATTGCCGAAAATGTTGCGATATAGAATGGATTTGCCCCTATGCGTGCCAGACACTTTCTCATAGACCAACGACTAGAGCCGCGACAGCCAACAGGGAATATCCTCAACCCTTCCTCTTCACCCTTCATTTCACCATGTTGCAGATGTTTGCCTCCTGCATGCGAGTTTCCCACGAAACCGTCAACTCAATCAAAAACAGCAAACGAGGTCATCACCAGGTTCGCTGCTTCACCAGACATCAAGCTGGTTATCAGTTCATCCGATGGCACACCTCATCTCCCGTATATTGCGTTCTAAACCCTTCAGTACTTTCCAATGTTCGCTGCTTCTTCTTCGCCTATTCTTCCCGCACAAACCCGATTGGCTCTACTGACCAGCCTGAACCTTGCTTTCCTTTCTCCGCTTCTTTACTATCAATTTTCAACACCCCAGGACTTCATTATGACGCCAAGTGTAGGCACGTACCAGATCACAACAGGACGACAGCACGTGCTCCAGAGATCCCGAATATCTTTGCAAGTATTACTAAGTCCCTTCATCTCCTTAAATTCACTGGACTACGTATGATGCGCACGTGACAGCAGGAACTTGGTTTCACTGGTAGATATTCGAATCAACTTTTCCAATGACTCTTGCACTTGTGTTCCTTGTTGCCCTGCTCTACATAGTCTCATCTCATCCTCTTCTTGTCGAAATTCTCCAGAACGAACGGTCTTCTCTCTCTTAGGCTTGCCTTACTGAACCATTTCACTCATCAGTCGGTGTCCAAACCCTTACCTTCCTTGTTGCAGTGATTCTGAAAACACAGCTGCCATTTTTCATGCCCGAAATGTGTTTGATGATTTTCTTCATTAAGATCCGCTTTTAGGACTAGGATTAGGATTCAGACCCAGATTAGGATTTATGGAGGTGGTAGCTTGCTCTACCTCAACGGGTCGCGTTAGAAAAAATATCACAAGGGTACGCCAAATGGTACTTCCATTCCTCCCACTTGTTGCATTGTTGTCTACACTTACAGTGAGCGATAAAGCAAGTGCTGTAAATTTTCTACAAACCAGAGAAATTTTGCACACTCAATGCTTTTGCGACGGTATAGTGAAACTGCACTTGGGAGCAAGAGAAGATCGCTGACGATGCAACACTCGCGGGTGTCAACAAGAAATATATTATTTACTATGCTAACAACAAATTGGTTGTACTTTTTTTGCCAATAGAGGCTTATTATTATATCATATTAAATGTGGGGGATAGAAACATCCTCCAAATACTCGTATTTCAAATATCAGGCTATGGCGTTGCATCCATCTTCCCCTTGCGTGGCATGTTCAGTTATTGAACAATATCGTGGAATCTAGCGTGACTTACCTGTGTTGACTTCGGTCCGTATCTATGACCACTTCTGTCGGGCTCGTGGAAATAAAGTGATGCAAAATCAATGCCCTCTGAGGAAAGCCAATTCACGACAGTATCAACTCGAGTTTTGAATGGAATAGACTCGTTGTAATATTTCATAATGAGCTGTTTGACACCATTATAAGGAGCCTGAAAGAAAGCAGTGCGATGAGTTATTGACATGTTAATGAAAATGTCATATTTTAGCTCTATCCACAGGCCTACGAGACAAACGGTTTTGCTATTCCTTGAATGATCATGCAACAAATAAACAATGTCTTTTTCAAGTCCCATATATTAGGAATCGGCAAGAGATTTTACAAAGGAAAATCAAGCGCGTTGTCAGCAGCAGCATGTCACAAAAAAGAAGAGACAGAAAAGAATGGGCAAACAATGAAATCAAAGGCATGTTTCAATTATCATGCTTCGTGCGTCACCAGACAGCGTCCAGGAAAATAGCAATTTAGTGAATGGTGATAAAAAGAGGAATGCATTGATCTCATTGGGTCACTGTCCTCTGAGTGTCTGTGAAAAGTGTCAGCTAAAGTTACGCCTTGATAATTTAGTTTAAGCCATAGAGTAACTATATTTAGGTAAAGTGGTAACAATATGCATACACTTTCGATTTTATTAAATGAACTCGAAGGGGGTACAGGTGGCATTGTCACCAGATTCTAGATATGCAAATTTTTGCAGTTTTTCAGAAATCACAATGGGATTGACTGATCATGATAGTAATGCAGAAGGAAATGATATAATTTTTCAGATCGTCCGTGTCATGACAGCCTTAGAGAGGTAATATTTGTTAAATTAGCAATTCAATGACCCTATTGCTTTCATGCTGAACCTCAAGAGAATCTTCTGAAGGAGATCATATCACAGGCAACCTGCCACTGGCAGAGCAAAGTCACGTAATCAATGACAATGATTTCAATTAACTTTGAAATATGTAAATGGGTCCACATCATTATTCATATTCAAGAAATGAAACATGAATTTAGTGAATCATAAAATCATGCCGGTGAAAATTGAATTGAAAACTTGAAATTTCAGCCAAGAAAGCACGAATAATGTCGCGACTTTTTCATGAAGACTTCCGTTGTAATACGGATCATGAAATTCCCTTGATAATCAGCTTAGTTTCCGCTTAGTTAGAATGCTTATTAGCAAATATTCATTCCTTTTGATATCCAACTTGTTTCATGCTACTTATAAACGGGCTTCCATGTCGGTAGTATATAAAGTTGCAAAATTTTGACTTTTTTAAAACTGCTCAAATAATTTTTTAGGAGGGTAAGGGAACGTAATCTCAGCAAAAAACTGAATCTTTTCATATAAAAATTTTCACTGTATACAGATCAGAGTTGGCCAGTAAAAACAACCCTGGTTTTTGCCACCTGGTAAAAACCGGTAAATACCTGGGCAAAACCACCATCTTTTGTCAACATTTTTCGGCAAAAACTGGCAAAAACTATTTTTCCAGCAGTACTACTTAAGTTTTTTGGGTACATATAATAAAAGGGATCATCGTCACTCTTTACTTTATTGATGAACGTTAGTCGCAATACGTTCATTTTACTTTTTCATCATTCGATAAACATCTAGGCCTGTATTTTCACAATTTAGACCTTATCAATATCATATTTCAATCAAGAATATGTTCCAAGTATAAGTGTAAGAATATGAATTATTATAAAAAATGTTGTTATAAAGCTGTTGTGCATTCTTCTAAGCATGCACGCATTTTGTTGCTTTACGAATTTCATTCATTGTAAGATGCAACAAAAGTCCATGCTGGAAGGAAATCACTTGGCTCTGTATAAAAGATCGAAAACAGGCATTCCATGTTAGAAGCTAGAAGGGGAAGAAAATGTAGAAATCTGGCCTCGGATTTCTACGATTGACCTCCCTGCGGATCCCATAGAATAGCTTGTCTTCTAAATCTGTGGCAAATGTCCCATAGCCATTGTGATTACACGAATATTACTATGAAATTTATCCTGCACTCCCAGAAGGACTAGATTAAAAATGTTGCCCTTCAACATTTTTCATGTAATGGCAATTTACCCTCATATATATAGAGGATAAGGTGATGTTAAATGAATTTCATACCGAAAGTAAAGCTTTGATATGAGCTCAAAATATGGAAATTTCAAGAACTTTAAGCAAACTTGAATATCACAATAACATCACAATTTTTTGTCACTCTCAAACTCTATTAACAAGATCAATTTTGCACCTTACTGGAAATGTTCTTTTGGTGAGATTATAACTGAAGCTGTTCAGACATACCTCACTTTATCAAGATTGCTGCTGCGAACAATGTTATTTAATTAATTTTTTGTTCTTCCAAATCATGATTTCCTGCTACAGTCACAAGTATTTGTACATTTAGTATATTTCTAAGAAAAGGAAGTGCATTCTAAGTGACTGTTGCACATTGCTTGATTTGGGAGGTGAGATTTTCCGGTGCAGAGAATTTTGATAGAGTGTTTTCTCTGCGTTCATAAGACCAGGGTTCAAATCTAGATCTGATGAAACCCAAGCTGCTATTAAAATACACTCCGCATTCTTGCTGAACACTCAACACAGAAGAATGACAGTGGAATGGGATTATTGAAGCCCGTCCACATGAGGAAAGTGGTTTGCTTAATTTAGTTCTATGTATAAACCAGTTATATTCATATATCTATTTTCATTTTTTTCATTCATTTGATGATAAGAGAGAGAGAAATGTTTATATTGTATCGTCGAATAGAAATCAGAAATAAAATACACAGATAAAAGTAGCAGAATGACAGTTTTGTTTAGTCGAAACTAAGAACACATTCGTATACGCGTACAAAAGCAAGTATAAAACTAACAATCACGTGCATTTAGTGTCTCGTAGATGACCTTGAAAGGGCGCTACAAATGCGTGGAAAAAAAGAATTTTGACGACGCAAAGTTCTACAGAATGGTACGGCGAGACGCCCACTTGGTAAATAACTGGGGAACAATTCTCTGATGGAAGTCTCTAATCTTTCCCGGCTGTTGAAGATGTTGATAGCTTGCGACCATCTTCTAGCTTCAATGTCATCCAGCTTCAGATCACGCGATTTGATTTTCAGACAGCGCCTCTGAATCTTCTCCAGTCGGTTTGAGTCTGTTGAGGAGATTCCCACAAACGCTGGGCAGCAGTACTCTATCAGCGACCGAACCAATGCTTTATAAATGGTAGTGAAGTCATCAATACTAGTGACAGATCTGACCCGCCTCAGAATGTACATGCGTTGAGCACACTTTTTCTCGATGAACTTTACATGGCCTCTCCATCCAAGGTTCGCATCCAAATGGACCCCAAGAAACCGAATGCAGTCTTGGAACTTGACAGTTGGGATGGCACCCTCGATACTGCAAATGCTCTTGAATCCACCGCGGTAATTCACTAGACCAGTGGTTTTCTCCGTATTCAAGGTCAATTCATTTGACGCAACCCAATCTGAAATATTGTCAAGATCACTTTTGATCTCAGCAAGATCCTTTGGAATGCTGGACTTTTGGACCCTTGATAAGAAACAAATGTCGTCAACATACTTGATTATGTGGTTCGAGGGGAAAATAGTCTGAAGCGATGAAATATAAATGCCGAACAAATAAGGTCCTAAGAGGGACCCCTGTGGCACTCCTCCTGTGACCTTCATCAATTCACTCTTCTGTCCATCAATGCGTACTCTCTGTTGCCTGTCCGATAAGTAGCTCTTCAATAACAACAGAAATCCCGCAGGAAGATTCATCTGACTGGCCTTGGAAAGCAGCTTTGAGTGACAAACTCTGTCAAAGGCCTTGGAGAGGTCAAAGCTGATCAGAATAGCGGCTCCCGTATGTGGGTCATCGGCAAATCTGGTTAGGGCATCGTGAGCATAGATGACAGCGTGAGTTGTTGATGATTTCTTCCTAATCTCGTATTGATTAGCACCATGGTGAGCTGTTAGCTGGGGACGGATGCTTGATAGGATGACACGCTCGGCAATCTTGGCTGGAATTGGCAAGAGGCTAAACGGTCTGGATTTTTCTATTACATTCTCCGAGGTTTTGGGGATCGGGATTATGTCACCAATTTTCCAGATCAGTGGAAAACGTCTTTGGCGCAGGCATTCACTGAAAGAGGTGATGGATCGCCTCAGCGAGGACCAGAGAGCACTTCTTGTAAACTGCAGTAGGCACAGAATTACTTCCAGTTGCCTTTGGTGGGAGTCGTGAAAGAATGCTCCAGATGCCCTCAACACTTAACTCAGGTAACCAGCAGTCGTCTGCAGACCCGTCGACGAAGTCAAAACTGGAGTTGTTGGCAATGCTACAGTAATAGTCATTGATCGTATTGAGCACCTCGGATGGATTACTGGAGTTTCTGAGTCAATCACTGGGATCTCTTCCAGATTTTCCCCTCTCCATGTTGACGAATGACCATAGACCCCTTGCGGAATCCGAGCATTTAGAGCGAAAGTAGTACTGCTTGGCCTTCAGAATTTCTTGTTTTACCTTGACTTTCAAACCATTGAACAACGGCCAGTTTCGAGCACGATAAGCCTCCCATCGGCGGTTTATCAGGATCTTTAAAAGAGGTGAGATCCATGGAGCATCATTGTCAGTCAAATAGACTGTTGTTTGCGGAATTAACTTCAGTGCATCATACATGAATCCATAAAAATATCACATTTAGTGTCGATATCATTCGGAGCATACAAGCGTGAAAAGTCATTGTCAAGGAAAGATCTTTCAAATGCAAGAATGTTCGACAAGCGTAAGTCATAGAAGATATGTTTCTTCACCACACGCTGCTTCACCAATACTTTTGTCTTAGCAAGAACAGTAGCATGATCTGAGCCGGCTATTGGAGCACCAATTGAGACGTTTTCGGGAAGATAGTCATTTGACAAGCTCTTGTCCACGAAAATGAGGTCGAGGTTGGCAGTCTGTCGAGTCGCACCATGTACAATATTTATCAAGGAGAATCCAGATTCAAGGAAGGAGCGATTGTATCGGTTAAAGTCACCAGCCGCGATTAGTCGACAAAGAGGAAGATTACTGAGATGATGATCAAGACAGTCACTGAGGGTGTCACAAATCCTCTTGAAATTTGAATTGACGATCCCAGGCGGAATATACATTCCCGTGAATACTATTTTGGAAGTAGGGATTTGGATGCAACAAACCTCAACCTCATCAAAAGTGGGTGTGGATATCTGGGTAGCGCGCAAAAACTTCTTTGTCCAGATTGCCACTCCTCCTCGTCCAGAATCATTCTTTCGATCGGTGCGATGACACTCATATCCTGCCATTTGAATGCTCTGCGTTGGATTCTTGGGAGAGAGCCATGTTTCAGTGCAGATAACAATGTCGGGGTTAAGTGCGATGACTTGGCTGTGAAGATCATCAAACTTATTATTGATCGAACACAGATTGCTTAAAAGGATAGAAGGTAGTCTCTCTCTCTTGGAATGTTGAGATATAAAATCCGTTTCTAAAAATCCTGTTTGATCTCATCAACAACATCTCCATTTATGTATAATTTCTTATTACGGACATACGCAACTTCCTCAGGGAAATTCGTGCGGTGATCATGGGCTCTTTTGCGAAATTCTGCCAATCTCTTGCTTACTTCAGCAGGAAGATCTTCATGTAAGAAGACTTTGCATAAAGGAGAGGCTTTCTTCTTCAGTTGACGAGCTTTACTGAGGAAAAGCCTAACTGTTCTTTCAGTTGATTTGACCATTATAAGCCTGGGTTTTCCATCGTCTCGTGTTTTGCCGAGTCTCCGAATGTCTTTGAAACTCTTGGCTTCATCTTCTAGGTCAAGTTTCTCAGCAATCAAGTGGGCAGCTTCCGAACAATTTGAGATGGATTTGCCATTGATTGTGCACGCTTTCTCTGGAAAATTCCTGATTATTAGATTTTCTCTCCGTTTCGCGGCGTCTTGTGAGCGCACCTGTCTCCGCAGGTGGCTGATTTCACTTTTCAGTTCTTCAGTTTCCTTTGTATTAGCTTCATGAAGCTGTGAAATTCGTGAAACGATAGAGGAAATTTCATTTTTCTGTTCATCGACCATTTCCACAACGAAGTCGTTCACTTCTTGCACCTTCGATGAAAACTCTTTGAACTTCTCTTCGATCTTGGCGTCAACCATTTTCAAGATTGAATCCTTTAGCGAGTTAAGTCTGGTATCTAGCTCGGATAGAAAAGACTCTTGTACTATTTGGGCGCTATGTTCCAAATAAGCTTTGCATTTCAAACATACGAAGAAAATGTTCTTTAATTCCTTCTCAGGCATCTTGGAATGGCCAATGCAGGCTGCATGAAATTGCATGTGACAACCTTGGCTGTTGAATACGACAATTCGCTTTTCTCTATCCTTCGCTTTACCGCCAATGACGCATGAATCGGCAAAACATTTACACGAATTTGTCATGTTGGACTGATCGGGTTGCAAAAAGGAATCGAACCACGGACTTGACAGGTGAACTGACGTTGTCAACCGATACACCACGCAAGCAGATGAGGGTGACTGAAGTTCTTCTATACTTTGACACCCAAATCGAAGTTCAACTTGAAGAGATCACGCCACCAATGACCTTGAAGTTTCTACTGGAAGCGGCGACGGGAACAACACTCACAGGCGTAGGGAGGCAGTTTTTTGGAGATTACGCGCTAAGTAGTGGACCAACGAGGGGGACGATGACGGAGAAAGCACGGGCGTCGGATGAGGATCACTGTGATGCAAGATTCGACGAGGATAGACAAGGATAAGGCGGCGAACGGCGAGAGATATTTCACTTCGGAGAGAGAGAGAGACCAGACACGACCAGCACGTTCAGCCGACAGCTTCGTGCGGTGATGGTGAGATAAGTCTGCAAGTATCTAACAACTTCTGTTACATGAACCAAAGAACCAAAATGGTGCTGAAGTCTACATTTGTTCTTAAATCACAAGAAAAGGGCAGAGCAATCGTAAACAAAAGACAAAATCGTATGCCGCTCGTGATAAAAGCACATCATGTGGTTCCATCACAGAATGGATGTCATGTTTTGGAAGATAAGAGTTGCAAACTGCAAACCCGCATGCACCGTAATACTCAAACCCCAACTTGCTGTCGATCATTTCGTGAAGAAATAGACTGATTTTTCGGAATTTTAGTTTTAGCCGGTTTTTACCAGCTTTTGCCAGTTTTTGCCGGTTTTACATGGTTTTTACCACTTCGTGGCAAAAAGCAGTTTTAGCCGGCAAAAAGCCAACCCTGTTCTAGATACTTTTGAGTCAACACTCTACCTATATATCCCTATTATATGGTTTAAGCGCCTTTCCGGATAAATAATATAATTAAGAACAGCCAAGTGTCGGGACATTTCGAACTTCTTTGTCAGCCGATTTTTGACTTAAGAACATTCACAGAAGGAATATATACATCACATTTTGATTGAATACAAACATCAAACAGATCAACAGAGAATGAGACAAACATCGAGCAGTGTCTTGGAGTACGGAATGATGTTTTGTCACACTGCTTAAGGACAGCAAGTGGCAAGATCACAAATACGTCTTTGGTTGGAACACAAACTAAAATCACTTAATATGGAAGTTCAGATCCACTATTCCCCAAAAAATTCAAAAACGTAGCTCCGCTTAAACTCTCACTCTCCCCCTTAACCGGAGGGTTTTGCATGTGTTGGAAATGCTTCTTGACCTATCTTCCGTCTATCCGGTTCATTATTATCCGGAGTGCACGTTAATGAAATATACTGCGCATCTTTCATTTCTATTTCAGATATTTCTAAATCAATTTCAGATCCAAATGAATTTGAGACATGTCTAGAAGTGTTTCAGATTTCTTCAATTGAATTTTAGATATCTATCAGAAACTCAAGTTCGAAGATATCTGAAATGCATCTGGAAAATGTCTGAAATTCGTAATGGATAGTGCATATACTTCAAATATAGGAGGATGGCTATACGATTATTTTAGACATACAGAGGGAACTTGCTGCAATTTATCAATCCCGAGGGTTTTAGCCGGAGGGATTTATCCATGAATTCCTAGATAGGTATAACACCTGGACTGCTACCTAGGAGTTCATGAATTTATCAATTAATTTCACGAGCATTGTCCAGGAGAATCGCATGTGCAACTTTGTGATAAGCAACGATTTCAAATTTTGACAAATATGTACAAATATCGATGGTCTGAGAGACGAGACGCTTAATAGAACATAGAAAATTCTTGCATAGTATTATTGAAGCACCGAATGTAAGAGATTGTATTTGAATACATATTTGTTGAAATTTAAAATCTTTGTTTATCACAACCTGAAGATAACCTTAGTTACAAAGTTGAAATATGTCGTGTGATATAAAAAAGGAAGTTATCAAGAAAGACCTACCACCAGAAACTAGGCTTTTCCAATGTTTCGTATATTTCATTAAATGTCGAGCCAAGCATATTTTCACAATAAGTGACAAAGTTAAACTGATTCATCTGAAATTAAAATGATACCTGTAATATGCTTGATACTGTCTGAAATTTAACTGGAAGTGGTGTAGTTCTTTATTATTATAGAGCATTGGTTTTCTATGGAACTAATTACAAAATCGTGGGGAATGCAGGACTACATCTACTGCAAATATAATTTTTCAAGCCCTCATGTCGTTTGGGTTACTCGTACTGATCCTTTGCATTCTTCTCAATTCCAATTGCTTGCATTTTGGTCTAATTGCTTTCTGGGCAGTGGACTCTCGATATAAGAATCACAATGGGAAATTATGTTTTGATTCTTATAACGAGATTATTCTTATAATGAGAGTTTTTATTTTGTGAGCACTCATGCCTTTTATTTGTAGTAATGATGCTATATACATCCTAATTAGTAATCAGTATAGATAAATGCTTGCGTAGCTATAAAATAAGATGTTTGTTTGTGGTTCCTATCACCCTAATTATACTTATATACTTAAAGAAAACAAGAAAACAATAGAAACATTCTTTTTTCAGTTCAGCTTCAACTTCGTCTAAAAAAGTCCGATATCTTGCTTTGGTGAAGGCTCTCATTGGTTCGTTTTAAGATTTCTTCTCCTATCTTCCTAAGGGCCGGGATGGGATACAGTCATGAGTTCTGATGACGCACATTGTCATTTCTAATCGATGGGTATAGTAGGATAACACAATTGGTGAGGATTTCAGTGGATTTCATCTTTTCAAGGTTAATCGTGACATCTTGACGCTTTTCTCTGACGTCCATTGGCAAACATAATCAATAAAAAGTAGAATTGCGCCATTGGTGAGTATTTCAGCCAATGACAGTTTAAGTGTCATTCACTGATTCTTATAACGAAAGTGTGTCTTATTTATTCTTATAACGAGTGCAAAATACATAGTATTTCATACTAATTTGTTGAATGACTATTTCGACATTGATTCTTATAACGAAAGTGACATGATAATTATTCTTATAACGAGCGGAAAACTTAAACCGTTGTATAGAAACGTTTTGGGAATATGGATTTGATTCTAATAACGAGTTTATTCTTATAGCGAGTGATTCTTAAAACGAGAGTTCACTGTACATGTAGATTTCAGAGTAATTCCCTAAATGATCGACTCATTTGGTGAAGGCAGAGACTGGTTTCAATAAGATAACGCACCCTGGCAGGTTAGCAGGAAATCATTTAACTGGTTCCAAGATGCTGGAATCAGAGTACCATTCGACCACCTTGGCCGGCGTCATCGGTGGCCCTATAGAAAATGTCTTATCAAAGAACTGTCCAAATAGTAAGACAGAGATCACTCGCGTTCGCGCCTTTCTCGACATCTGGTACCAAGTCGACGAAATCAATGATATGTGCCAAAATTTAATTATTTCAATGAGTTGTCGTTTGAAGGCCATGATTCAGTTTAAAGGGACATTACACGAAGTTTTTGCATCTGATGTGATCTCATTGTTGCTTATGCTCGAATTATGGTGCTATAAATAGCTCGAAGTCGTAAATGTATTCAACTATCACTTTAAAGATGAATTAACATCTGTGAATTCTTAATTTTTGCAGTTCCAGTGGGTGTTGCAAACTTGCTGCCGCATACTGTATACTTCAACTCGATATGCACAAATTACAAACCTCAGATCCTGGCCAAAAGAAAGTAGCAGCTTTCTTCCCTTGTCTCGTCGCTGTTATCCATATAGGTTCTGCGGCGGCCCACCATCTGGGGTCTCTGTTATCCTCTTTCCTTTTATATGTGAAGTTGGCATTGAATTTCGGATCATACATCGTGTTAGAAACAATCCCATGACTTTCTTCGTACATTCCTGAAAAAGAAACACGAGTCGTCTACTTCGATGTTTTCTTCCTGGGAGGACACTGCAAGTCAAATTGTCAGCCACTCGATGTAGCTCATTATAATGAAATAATCTTTTAATTTGTAAGTCACGCCGAAATGTAGCTTCAAACGATGAGGAATTCGACATGCAATGACCTGACAGTGACTTCATTACTTTTATATGGAGCCATGTCAGTGCTAGGCATACTGATGAAATAAAACATTAGATATGATAATTTAATGCTTATTTAATTAAATATCTATTGAAATTTTATCCTGCCTGCCCAAGACGTCAGGATATTTTCCTGACGGCTGGCGACTGGAAAAACTTAGCACGAGGTTAGAAGATAATGACATTTAAGCCGCCATAGATATGAACATGCAATTACGTTATAGATATATGGCATTACACTGAGAAGCATTCTGGAAGTGTACCTCGATGCTATCATGATTTAAATTGAAAATATATTGCTCAAGAATTCTGCTCATTCAATTGTATGATCGTTATCGAGAACGACGGATTTGAAATTTGTCTAGCAAGAAAAGGAATTCGATTTCTTATGAAATTTTAACTCCACAGTGCCACAAAAATGTATGAACAAGGGATATTTCATAAACTGACTAATGGTTGGAAAGGCGAGAAGCTCAGTGAGTTTGGATACCTGAAAATTGACTTTTCTGAAAACCTTCAATTTCGAGCGATTAAGTTCAAACGCTCCAGCTACATGGTCAACCATGGTTGTTTTGGGTATTCATTGATCAAAAACAATTTCATTCCTACTAACTACGAATTATCCTGTATTTCATGAATGTGGTATCTAAATGACTGTTTTCTGATTTGGGAATCTTTCGGAGATATTAATAACTTCTTACACATTCTAAATAATGTAGATAATAAAATCAAATGTACAGCTGAAACTGGAAAAGAGAAGCTGAACTTTCTAAATATAATCTGAGGCAACTTTTTTATGGCATGTCGTATAAGGTAATAATATTGTCATTTTTGCTGTGGTTTTAGACTATTAGAGCTTCGCGGAAGAACGGATAGAAATGACCGATACTTGCTGAATAACACAATATTGGTCCTCTCAGCAGCGCGATGCAGTCTGATGACAGTTCCAATGCGTGCATTGCCTACAGACATGAATGTTGCCGGCGGCGCCAGGATTGGCTCGTCTGTCGGGTGCCTTTCCTTGCCAGCCAACCGCTGCTACGGTAGAGCGTTCTTCTCCATGTTGAAGAAGATGCTATGCAAATGTAGTAATAATTACATCACTGTTTTGTACAACTAGCTGTAAATGAGTATATTTTGGTAGAAGCTTGAAATAAATCGTTTTTTGTCGTAAATTGAACTTATAAACTTTCTTTCCTGGAAATGGAAACATGATTTTTGCTATATTTTAAGATTTTAAAGTTATATTTTTGGTCAAATATTTTGGTTTTTTTATTATTTTTCTTCTTCATAGTTCAGCTTCTAATAAGCAATTATTGAAAATTTTCAGAATAATGTTGCTCTGGCGTCAGTGTCTCGATAAACGTTCACCGACTGGGTTGTTTCTTTATCTGCAGAAACTAAATACTAAAATGTGTGATTTTACTGCTATTTTAGTTGAACTAAAAGTTTGAATTACTTCACCTTTGGCCTCATCTAATGCAATGATACAATCTCATTAATAATCATCATTTTATAAACCACCTTCTTTTGATCAATAGTTTTATTTTTCATTTCCATTTCAAATAGTGATCAAATGGAAATTTGTTGAAAATTGTCACTTTTTGAGCTTTACCTCAGCCCAGGGATGAATTTAAAAATGAAAGTAATGCTGCTTTTAATCCTCGTCAATGCCCTTTCGTTCGGAAAAACACCCCAGTGGAGGAGGGGTTTATGCTTTTATGTAATTTATTCATTTAAAAAATAAGACATTGACAACATTTACAAAAGATACTTTACTATAGACATCATTTCCTATCTCTCTATCATCATTCATTTTTCAAAGTGTCCGCCATTCTCATCTAAACACCGTTGGCATCGCTTCGGGAAGTCTCTGAAAGCATCACGAAACATTTTCTGTGGTATGGCATTCAGTTCTTGTTGAATTCGTTCTTCCAGTTCTCTTGTCGACAGAAAATGGATACCGGGAGGTTGGAAAACACGATCACGTAGATAGGCCCAAGGCAAAAGTCACACACAGTTACGTCTGGAGACCTTGCCGGCCATTCAATATGACCACGTCCGAGCAGCCGCCTGGAATTGAGACAATAGTGGCTGGAGCCTTGAAAAGTATGGAATGACTTTCTCACGCAAAATACTGCAGTATCGGTCACCATTCATGGTTTGAGAACTAATGTCACTGGCCCCAATGCCATAGAAAGAAACACACGCCCATACTGTTAAAGATGGAGTTTGACCTGGGTTTGTAATTCACTCATGAGGATTTGTTGTACTCCAATAATGAATGTTGTGCTTGTTGATAGAGCCTGTCAAATGAAAGACACATTCATCCGAAAATGAGAGCTTTCTTAGAAACGCTGGATCGTTGACGAAACGATCATTCATAGTTTCACAAAATTGACGACGACGATCGTCATCACCATCAATTAGTTCTTGACTGTACACTGGCTTATATGGATGTATATCACACTGTTGAAGGATTCTGTGCACTGATGATTTGGATATATTCAAATCGCTTGATAATCTTCGAGTTGATGTTGTGTTGTCATTTTCAATGGCATGTAAAACACGCTGAATATTCTCATTGCTTGCAACACTCACCGGTCTTCCTTGTCCGGCTTGTCGGTGCACCAGACAGCCAGTATTCAACAATTTCTTCTTCCAGTTAATTATTGTTTGTCTGGGCGGCGCTTCTTTGTCAAATTCCTCTCTAAATCGCAGTCGGTTCTGTTCTACTCATAGAAATAGATAACAATGAAATATCTAGAACGGAAATGAAGATTCATGCAATACACAATAGTGGCACATAAATCGCACGCATTTTCAGTTAGATACACTTGTCAACGGCTGAATCATTGGTTTAGAATCAGTCACATGTACAATTATAAGCTTTTCATTGGTGGTTCATGCCCCAACTTAGTTCCCCCGGATGTGCCGCGACCTTGAGTCAATTTCCATTCTAGTCAACTTCAGATAAAACAATCTATTTCTATGGTTCTACTGACACTTCATTCGTTATAATCCAGGCTGTAATTGTAATTTGCTCTTCTATCGTATATTCCATTGCAAATTCGAGGTAGGTGTAAACACAGTTCAACAGTGCGCAGAGTGAACAACTGAATGAATCATTACTTCAAAACTGATAGCTATCGATTCGCACTGTCTACTGTCTGCTTTTAAACATAGAAATTGAATCAGCCAGCGTGCATTTGGACATAGAAATTGAATCAGCCATCGTGAATTCAGACGTGTTTCTATTTTAGTTCTAAATTAATTTTCACCTCTAATTTTGGGACACCCGGGTATTTTGAGTACATTATGCACTGCAATTTCTTTGGTCCTCTGTACATGTGAATATTTAATTTTGCTTGCTTCCAATAATTCTATGTTTATAAGCCTCCGTTTAAACCTGTCAGCGATAGAACGCATTTCGCACAAAAATCTCAAAAATCTCTGTTTCTTGAAGCAAACCTATGCATCCGGCAGATCCTTTGTCAAGAATAAGAAAAAGCACTCATTGACAGGCACTTGAAGTTGTGCAACGATTTATCAAAGTGGTGGTTTTGCATTTACACACCCCTTATTGGAAAAGTACAGAGTTGATCATAAAAAACGAACCACCTAAACTATTCTGAAGTTCAATCGACTCTCATGCTTTCTAATCGTGTCGCACAACAACGTGTCTTACATATTCGACTGTTTACGTTACGTGTCTTACTCTGACCACGACTGCAGATTGTTTACTTTGATTGTTTGTGCACTTCACCGAAAACGAGGAATGATATTGAACAATTTTGAAGGAGAGCTATATGACTAATTTCAACAATACTTGCATATTCGCATTCCTTAAATCGCAAGGATTCTTAGGATACCAAACATGAAGACTTGTGATCTTGTGATACCTTCACGATATCACTAATTTTTTCCTAGTTCACTGATTTTGATGACCAGTAGATCAAAAGAAGGCTGTGAAAATGCTGGTTTTTCCCGTGCCTGATTCATTATCATACCCACATGTTTTCTTAAAAATTGCAATTTGTAAATTGTGAGATTTTCAAATTTTGGGCACTCCTCAGCAAATAGGGCCTACAACAGCGGATGCAAGTCCATTTTAAAGCTGAGAATGCAAGCTCTCGAATGATGTATGGCACATTGTTGTGCGACACGATTGGAAGGCGTGAGAATCGATTGAACTTCAGCGTAGTTTAGGTGGTTCGTTTTTTATGATAAACTCTGTAAACTTCCCATTTGCAAGTAGAGGGCTGTCTCTGCGACAAAACTAATGGTGTTGATAGGTAGGTTGCTGCGTTCATCTCTAAACAATTTACTTAAATCAAGTTCTTAACTCGTTGATAAAGCAGTTCCTGGAAATAAAATATAATACGGATAACAAAGTAAGGAAGAAAGATGAATGGGAGGATACCAAGTTTATGATACTTCCGTTTGTAGGTAAAACTTCCATAAAATTCAGACGCAAGCTTGTTAAAGTATTTAGGAAATTGGACCAAGATGTTAAAATATTATTCAATACTTTTAGTCTGAAAGATAAAACAAATAAGCTGATGCGATCATGAGTTGTGTATAATTTCGAATGTCGGGTTGATCCTGATACCCAATACTTGGGACAAACGAAACGCAGATTGCATCAAAGAATAAAATAACATATAAGAGGTAACTCAGCCGTAAGTAGCCATCTAAACATATGTCCAAGCTGTAGTAATGACATCAATAATTGTTTTTCTGTTAAACACACAGGACGTAGTGAATTTGAAACTCGTATAGTTGAAGCGTTGTTACTCCTAGTTGAAACTCTTAGATTAAATCAAACCCTAGGTCTTAATGGTAAATCTCTTTTCTTAAAAGTTTTCGAATAATTGTTTTTGATAATTGTTATTGTTTTCCTTAAATCGTTGTTTGTCATTGTCAGCATATGAGCTTATTATGTCTATTCATTGGTTGCAGCTGCGCAAAAATAATTCGCATTCTTCTTGGACTTACTTAAATCAAGTTCTTTACGCCATATTAGTTTAATTATTCTCAAAATTTCCCGGGAATTGAGACTATAGACTGCTGGTCATTCCTGGGCATTTTTCTCATTATTTCCTGAACTTCCTGCTGTTTATCAACAGAATCAGCATGTAGCTGCGCTCACCTGTGGATAGAGTGATATGAGATGGAAAAGTTTTCGTTGTAAAAGTGCCATCCATTCCTCCTAACTCCGCGGACGTCCCATTGTTCTTCAATTCATGAAACCATGAAGTCAATTTTGGATAATCTTTTAGATAACTCATCCGGAAGCCATCGAACGACACAAGAAGGACTCTTCCATCAGTATGAGATGCAAGGATGAAGACGAGATTCAGTGCAGCAACAATGCAGACCAACAGACGCATCTTCAAGCTCTGCTCAGTTCAGATTCTCCAATGCTGTAATGAAGTCGGTTGAAGGTAGATATACACGGGGAAATGGTCACGTGGTTGCCGGTGACTTCCATGCGTGTCGTTGACAGAAAATGCACTGCATGTTTCCGCTCGCATCGACAATCTCTCTTGCAATCTCTGGATGCTTCACCTTACATCAACACACTTGATCAGACATTATCAATGACGAATCGAATTGAGGAAAACTGCACCTGTATCATATTCTGGAGGTGAATAAACCAAATTGCTAGAAATGTATTCAAAGGAGAAGATTCAAAATTTCTAGCACAATGCAATAATCTCTACAGTTATTGCTTCCATAATGTAGCATGTGGATTTTTAGGGTAGAAATCAAAGATATTAAAGTGCTAGATGAGAAATAGACGCACCAAATGTGGTTTCAAATTAGGGCGTTTGTTGCTGTGGCAAAAATGCATTACGGCAATGGGACGATATTGTTATTTTGTTGGCTGTGCGATGTGCGATACGACAAAAAGCCTTGGAAATGGCATGTTATATAAAGCATAAGTCACTGATATTATATGTCAAGTTTCAAGAATTGTCATTCAGTAGTTTCTCAGAAAAATGTTTCGAAGATGACAGCGGTTGGATACAGCAATTTGATGCAGTACGATCAATCCAAGTGGAAGGAAATATATGAATACGGATGGGGGATTGATAAACACCCAATTGCCTCCGTAGAATTCATGACTATCAACAATTGACATAATGCTATTTACAATGACATATAAACAATGACATAATAATTGACAGAATGCATTATAGAGTCAACTGGAATCGATCATCGCAAGTCTGTCAATGTCAACGATGTTGTCAATGTACATTGTATAACATACGTAGTATATGTTGTTTGTTTTTTTATTTGCTTAACCAATTTTATGCCAAATTTTCTGATAGCTCACATTTATTTTTTCTGTTTTATCATGCAATTTCTTAACGCAAACTTACACATGCACATTCTATTAATACCACGCTTGGCAATCGCGTCTGGCGTGGCTGGGCACCGGTGGACACAGCAACGATATACATGTACAACCATATCCGGGCCCCGCACCTATTACAAAGAAATAATCTAACTGCATGATCACAAGTAAAGACGCGATTCATTTTTCTGTTCAGAAAAGTCATTTAGTCATGTATTTGGTGAATTGCAAGTTAACCTTACTCTGCTTTCATCAAAAAATGAAACTATTGGTTTTTATTTTAGATATGAAACATTATTCCTATGCAACATGCGCTCTTCAAATCTAAGAAACAAATGACATAAAATAATGCAGTGAAGTCTAATTGAAAGAATTGTATCAGCAGTACTCTTATTTACAACTGCGTTTTGCAAGTCATCTGAAAATGTAAAATGTTACAATATTATTTGTTGCAATTTGAATCTTGTTTTTAGAAATACATAAAAACAACTTGATTTATTATTAAAATGCGTTTTAGTTCTGAAATTTCTAAAAAGAGGCAGTGAAAAACAAATTTTATTGCTCGCTTACAAATATTTTCAAATTCATGCAATATAACCGGATTCTTACTGACTTTGTTGCAAAAAAGGTCAAAATACGTCTATTTCCCATCTATCCCTTTATATATCAAATATCTTTAGTAGAAACATTAGCCATAGACGAGACTGCGTAAGCACCGAGAGTATCCGATCTGCTCGCAAAATGTTTTTGCATGGTGCTCCTAAGAGGTCAAATGAATGCAACTGTGTAATGAATAACAATATTTAACATGTTTCAAGAGACTCAATTCACTATCCCATTATTATTTACAGTGCATTTAAGAACTCCATCTGCAGCAAATCACTCGCTCAAACAAAAAGGATATTCCAATCAAAATCAGTCAACTATCTGTGGGCATTGCTCATCCATGTCTGCATGTTTTTACAGAGGAAGAAGTGGTCATAGTGAATTTCATCCCGAAATGTAAAAGAGCGTTTTGTTGACTTCTTCGAAATATTCGCCACCTACTAACAATCGCAGAAGAACTCTTCCGAAACGAAAAGCTTTACTCATGTCTTGAAATAGAACACGAGAAAATGTTTTAGTTTCTGTCGACGAAATACTTAAACGCCACCTTTGCCTCCGGTCGAAGACAATGCTGGGTTTCGCGAAATTCTCCATTATGTTGTGGGAAGTGATAGCTAAACTACATAATCATTCATCAAGCTGGGATGAATTACTTGACTCCTGTTGTGTGAGTTGTTCATTCGTCAGGTCAGCGAATGATGGGGAAAGACTATGTAATATTCAAAGACTGAAAACTCTCATATCTCTGTACATAGAAATTAACAATACCATAGAAAGTCCTAGAATGGAAATTGTATGAAAATTATGGCACACTCCGGGGGAACTTAGTTGGGGCAAAATGCAAATTGTGCGAGCTGGCTTTCTTGTTTTCGGGTTGACATTTTCAATTATCAAGTCAATTTGTGATCTGGATTGGTGGCCCTTGTCCAAAGATCATGTACACAAAAGCAATAGTGAATTTACAAAATATTACAGCGACAGGATGACAAAGAAGGAAATCCTGTAAAACGTTCTGTACGTTCATCATTTTGAAATATCGTTCCTATTATCAATCAAGCGTATAATCAGACACATACGCAACCTGTAATGAATGTCGATTTTCAGAGCATGCATTGCTCCAGCTTGAAATCAGAGGCAAAGAAATCTCAGAGTAATTTACATTTTACTAAAAGGGTTCCCCTGGGGGCTTTCCTGCC
>CAJQUW010007563.1:0-10000 GCA_907163375.1 Prostheceraeus crozeri
TGTGTTGTTTTGGTTGTGGTTTGTTGGTTTGTGGTGTGTTTTGTGGTTTGTGTTGGTTGTTGGGTTGTTTGGGTGTTGTGTTGGTTTGTGTGGTTGGGTGTTTGTTGTGGTGTTTTGTGGTGTGTTTTGTGTGTGTTGGGTTTGTGGGGTTGTGTTGTTGTGGTTTGTTTGTGGTGTTGGGTGTTGTGGTGGTTGGTTGTTTTGGTGGTTTGTTGTGTTGGTGGTGTTGGTGGGTGTTGTTTGGTTTGTTGGGGTGTTTGTGTGTTTGTTGTGGGGTTGGTTGTGTTGTTGGTGTTTGGTTGTGGTGGGTTGTGGTTTTGTGTTGGGTGGTTTGTGGTTGTGTTTTGGTTGTGGTGTTGTGTTGGTTGTGGTGTTGTTTGGTGGGGTGGTGGTGTTTGTGTGGTGGTTGTTGGTGTTGGTTGTGTGTTGGTGGTTTGGGTGGTGTGGGTTGTTGGTTGTGGTGGTGGTGGGGTGGTTGTTGTGGGTGTGTGTTGGGGTTGTTTTGTGTTTGGTGGTGGGTTGTGGGTGGGGTGGTTGTGTGGGTTGGTGTGGGTGTTGGTGGTTGGTTGTGGGGTGGTGGGGTGTGTTGTGTGGTTTGTTGTTGGGGTGGGTTGGTGTGGTTGTTGTGGGTGGGTGTGGTGTTTGGTTGTTGTGGGTGGTTGGTGTGGGTGGGTTGTGGTGTGTGTGGGTTGTGGTGTGGTTTGGTGTGGTGGGGGGTGGTTGTGGGGGGTGTGGTGGTGGGGTGTGTTTGTTGTGGGTTGTGTGGTTGGTGGGTTGTGTTGGTGTTGGGGTGGTGTTGGTGTTGTTTGTTGTGGTGGTTGTGGTGGGTGTTGTGGTGGGGGTGTTGGTGGTGTTGTGTTTGGTGGTTGTGTGGGTGTGGGGGTTGGTGGTTGTTGGGGGTGTGGTGTGGGTTGGTGGGGTTGGTGTGGGTTGTTGGGTGGTGTTTGTGGTGGGGTGTGGGTGGTGGGTTGTGTTGGTTGTGTGGGTGGTGGGTGTTTGGTGTTGGTGTGTGGTGGGGTTGGGTGTGGGTGTTTGTGGGTGGGTTGGGTTGGGGTGTTGGGGTGTGGTTGGTGTGGGTTGGGGTGGGTGGTTGGTGTGGTTGTTGGGGTGTGGGTGTGTGGGGGGTGTGGGTTGGTGGGTGTTGTGGGTTGGGGTGGGGTGGGTTGTGTGGGTGTGGTGTGGGGTGTTGTGGGTGGGGTGTTGTGGTGGTGGGGGTGTTGGGTGGTTGGTGGGTGGGGTGGTTGTGTTTTGTGTGGGTGGTGGTTGTGGTGGGGTGGTTTGTGGGTGTGTGGGTGTGGTTGTTGGGGTGGTGGGGTTGTGGGGTGGTTTGGGGTTGGTGTTGGGGTTGTTGTGTGGTTTGTGGGGTTGGTGTGGTGGTGGGTGGTTGTGGGTGGGTGTGGGTGTTGTTGTGGTGGGTGTTGGGTGTGGTTGGGGTGGTGGTGGTGTTTGGGTGTGGTGGTTTGGTGGGTGGGGTGTGTTGTGGTGTGGTTTGGGGTGGGTGGTTGGTGGGTTGGTGTGGGGGGTGGTGTGGGTGTTTGGTGTGTGGGTTGGTGTGGGTGGTGGGGGTTGGGTGTGGTTGTGGGTGTGGGGGTGTTGTGGGTGGTGGTGGGTTGTGGGGGTTGTGTGGGTGTTGGTTGGGGTGTGGGTGTGGGGGGTGTTGGTGGGGGTGTGGTGGGTGGTTGTTGGGGGTGTGGGGTGGTGTTGGTGGTTGGGTGTGGTGGGTGTGGTGTTGTGGGGGTTGGGTTGGTGGTGTGGGTGGTGTGGGTTGGTGGTGTGGTTGTGGGTGGGGTTGTTGGTGTGGGGTGGGGTTGTTGGGGGTGGTGTGTTGGTTGTGGGGTGTGTGTGGGTGGGGGTGGTTGTGGTGGGTGGTTGGGTGTGGTGGTGGGGGTGGTTGGTGGGGTGTGGTGGGTGGGTGTGGTTGTTGTGGGTGTGGTTGGTGTGGTGGGGGTTGGTGTGTTGGTTGTGTGGGTGGGGTGTTGTTGTGGTGGTTGTGTTGGTGTGGGGTGGGTGTTGGTGGTGTTTGGTGGTGGGGTGTGGTGTGTGGGGTGTGGGGTGGTTTGGGTGTGGGTTGTGGTTGGTGTGGGGTGTGGGTGGTTGTGGGTGGTGGTTTGTGGTTGGTGGGTGGTTGGGTGGGGTTGGTGGGGTTGGTGGGTGTTGTGGGTGTGGTTGGTGGGTGTGTGGGTGGTTGTTGTGGTTGTGGGTGGTGTGGTTGGGGTGTGTTGGGGTGGGTGGTGGTGGGTGTTGGTGGTGGTGGGTGGTGGTTTGTGTTGGTTGGGGTGTTGGTTGGGTGTGGTGTTGTGTGGTGGGTGTTGGTGGTTGTGGTGTGGGGGTTGGTGGTGGGTTTGGGTGTGGGTGGGTGGTTGTTTGTGGGTGGTTTGGGGTGGGTTGGTGTTGTGTTGGGTGTTTGGGTGGTTGGGGTGGTGTGGTGGGTGTTGTGGTGGGTGGTTGGGTTGTGGTGTGGGGGTGTGTTGGTGTTGGTTGGGGTGTGTTGGGGTGTGGTGTTGGTGGTTGTGGGTGTGTTGTGGGTGGTGTGGTGGGGTGTGTGGGTGGGTTGGGTGTGGGTGTGTGGTGGGGTGTTGTGTTTGGTGGGTGTTGGGTTGGTGGGGTTGTGGTGTTGTTTGGGGTGGTGTTGGGGTGGGGGGGTGTGTGGTGGGGTGGTTGTGGTGGGGTTGTGGTGGGTGTGGGGTTGTTGGTTGTGTGGTGTTGGGTGGTGGGTTGTGTTGTGGGTTGGTGGGTGTTTGGTTGTGGTGTTGTTGTGGGGTGTGGGTGTGTGGTGGGGGTGGTGTGTTGTGGGTGTTGTGGGTGGTGGTGTGGTTGTGTTGGGTGGTGGTGGGGTGTGGGTGGTTTGTGTTGTGGTGGTGGGTGTTGTTGGTTGTTGTGGTGTTGTGGTGGGTGTTGTTGGGTGGGGTTGGGTGTTGGTGTGTTGGTGTTGTTGTGGTGGGGTGTGGTGGTTGTGGGGTGGTGGTGTTGTGGTGGGTGGTTGTTGGTGTTGGGTGTGGTTGGTGGTGTTTGGGTGTGTTGGTGTGTTGGGTGTGGTTGTGGGTGTGTTGTTGGTGTTGTGGGGGTGGTTGTGGGTGTGTTTGTTGGTTTTGGGGTGTGGTGTTGGGGTTGTGGGTGTTGGGTGTGTGGGTGTTGGTGTTGGGTGTTGGTGTTGTTTGTGGTGTGGGGTGTTGGGTGTGGGTGTTGGTGGGTTGTTGGTGTGGTTGGGGGGTGTGGGTGGGTTGGTGTTGGTGGGTGGTTGGTGGGGTTGTGGGTTGTGGGTGGGTGTTGTGGTTGTGGTTGGTGTTGGGTGTTGTGTGGTGTTGGGTGTTGTTGTGTTTGTGGTGGGTGTGGTGTGTGGGTGGGTGTTGTGGGTGTGGTGTGTGGGGTGGTGGTTGTGTGTTGTGTGGGGTTGTGGTGGGTGTTTGTGTGTGGGGGTGTGGTGTGGGTGTGGTGGTTTGGTTGTGTTGGTGGGTTGTTGTGGGGTGTTGTGGTGGTGGGTGTGGGTGTGGTGTGTTGTTGTGTGGGTTGTTTGTGGGGTGTGGTGTTTGGGGTGTTGGTGTTGTGGGGGTTGTGGTGTTGTTGTGGTGTTTGGTGGGTTGTGTGGGTGTGGTGGTTTGGTGTGGGTTGTGGTGTGTGTGTTTTGGGTGTTGTGTTGGTGGGTGGTTGGGTGGTGGTTTGTGGGTTGTTGGTGGGGTTGTGGTTTGTTGGTGGGTGGTGGGGTGGGTTGTGGTGTGGGGTGTGGTGGTGGGTGGTTTGGTGTGGTGGGTGTTTTGTGGTGGTGTTTGGTTGTGTGGTGGGGTTGTGGGTTGTGGTTGGTGTTTGTGGTGTGGGGTGGTGGGTTTGTTGTGTGGGGTTGGTGTTGTTGGTGTTGTGGTGGGTTGGGGTGGTGTGGTTGGGTGTGGTGGTTTGTTGGTGGTGTTGGTGGTTTGTTGTGGTGGGTTTGGTGTGTTGGGGTGGTGGGGTGTTGTTGTGGTGTGTTGTGGTGGGTGTGGTGTTGGGTGGTTGTTGTGGGTTGGGGTGTTGTGGTTGTGGTTGTGGTTGTGGGTTGTGGGTGGTTGTGGGTTTGTGGTGGGGTGTGGTGTGGTGTGGTTGTGGTGTGTGGTTGTTGTGGTGGTTGGTGTGGTGGGGTGTTGGTGGGTTGTGGGGTGTTGGGGTGGGTTGGGTGTTGTGGTGTTGGGTGTGTGGTGGTTTGTGGGTGTGTTGGTGTTGTGGGTTTGTGGTGTGGTGTTGGGTGTTGGGTGGGGTTGGTGTGTTGTGTTGGTTTGGTGGTGGGTGTTGGGTTGTGGTGTGGTGGTTTTGGTTGTGGTGGGTTGGTTGTGTTGGTGTGGTGGTGTGGGGTGGTTGTGGGTTGGTTTGGTGTGGGTGTGGTGTTTGTGTGTGGTTGGTGTTGGTGGGTTGGTGGGTGTGTTTGGGTGTGGTTGGTGTGGGTGTTGTGTGTGGTGGTGGGGTGTTTGGTGTGGGTTGTTGGTGTGGTGGGTGGTGGTGTGTGGTGTTGTGGTGTGTTGGGTGTGGGGTTTGGTGTTGTGTTTTGGTGTGGGGTTGGTTGTGGTGGGGTGGGTGGGTTTGGGTGTGTTGGTGGTTGGGTTTGTGGTGGGGTTGGGGGTGGTTTGTGGTGTTGGTGTTGTGGGTTGTGGTTGGTGGGGGTGGTTTGTTGGGTGTGGGTGTGTGGGGTGTTGGTGTGGTTGTGTGTTGTGGGTTGTGGGGTGGGTGTTGGTTGTGGGTGTTGTGGGTGTTGGGGGTGTTGGGTGGGGGTGTGGGGTTTGTGTGTTGGTGTGTGGTGGGGTGTGGTGTGTGGTGTTGGTGGTGGGTGTTGGTGGGTGTGGGGTGGTGTGGGTGTTGTTGGGGTGGGTTTGTTGGGTGTGGTGGGTGTGGGGTTGGGGTGTGGTTGTGGGTGGTGGTGGGTTGTGTTGTGGTGGGTGTGGGGTGTGGGGTGGGGGGGGTTGGTGTGGGGTGGTTGTGGGTGTTGTGTTGGTGTGGGTGTTGGGTGGGTTGGGTGTGGGTGGTTTGGGGTGTTGGTGTTGGTGGTGTTTGTGGTGGGTGTGGTTGTGGGTGTTGGGTGTGTTTGGGGTGGGTGGTGGGTGTTGTGTGGTTGGTGTTGTGGTGGGGTGTTGGGTGTGTTGTGGTTGTTGGGTGTGGTGTTGTGGGTGGGTGGGTTGTGTGGGTGTTTGTGGTTGGTGGTTGGTGGTTGTGTTTGGGGTTGGGTGGGGTTGTTGGTGTGTTGGTGTGGTTTGGTGGTGGTTGTGGGTGGTTGTGGGGTGGTGTGTGGGGTGTGGTGGGTTTGTGGTTGGTGTGGTGTGGGTTGGTGGTGTTTTGTGTGGTTGTTGTGGGTGTGGTGGTGGGGTTGGGTGTTGTTTGGTTGGTGGTGTGTGGTTTGGTGTTGTTTGTGGTGGGTTGTGTTGTGGTGTGTTGGTGGGTGTTGGTTTGGTGGTGTGTGGGTTTGTGTTGGTGGTTGTTGTGGTTTGTGGTGTGGTGGTGTGGGGGTGTTGTGGTGGTGTGTGTTGTGTTGTTGGGTGTTGTGGGTGGTTGTTTGTTGTGGTGTTGTGTTGGGTGTTGGTGGTGGGTGTGTTGTGGGTTTGTGTGGGTTGTGGTTGTTTTGTGGTGTTGGTGTGTGTGGGGTGTTGGTGGTGGTTTGGTGTTGGTTTGTTGTGGTGTGGTTGTGTTTGTGGTGTGGTTTTGTTGGGTGGTTGTGGGGTGGGTTTGGTTGTGGGGTGTGTGGTGTTTGGTGGTGTTGGTTGGTTGTGGTTTTGGTTGGTGGGGTTGTGTGGTTGTTGGGGTGTGGGTGGGTGTTGTGGGTGTTGGGGTGGGTTGGTGGTGTGTTGTTGGGGTTGGTGTGGGTTGTGGGGTGTTGTGGTGTGGGGTTGGTGTTTGGGTGTGGTGTTTGTGTGGTGTTTTGGTGGTGGTGTTGGGTGTTGTGTGGTTTGGGGTGGTGTGTTTGGTTGGTGTGTTGTGGTGGGGTGGGTTGTGGTTGGTGTTGTTTGTGTGGGTGTGTGGTTGGGTGTGGTGTGGTGGGTGGTTTGTGTTGGTGGTGTTGGTGGTGGTTGGTGGGGGTGGTGGTGGTGGGTGTTGTTGGGTGGGGTTGGTGTGTTGTGTGGTGGGTGTGTTGGGTGTTGTTGTGGGTGTTTGTGGTGTGGGGGGTTGTGTGGGTGTTGTGGTGTGGTGGTTGTTGGTTGGGTGTTGTGGTGGTGTGGTGTGTTGGGGTGGGTGGTGTTGGGGTGGTGGGTGGGTTGTGGGTGTGGTGTGGGTGTTGGGTGGTGTGGTGTGGGGGTGGTGGGGTTGGGGGGTGTGTTGTGGTTGGGTGTGGGGTGGTGTGGGTGTTGTGGGTGGTGGTGTTGGTGGGGTGGGTGTTGTTTGGTGGGTGTGGGGGTGGTGTTGGGTGTTTGGTGTGGGGTTGGGGGGGTGTGTGGGGTTGTGGGTGGGGTGGTGTTGGTGTGGGGTGGTGGGTGTGGTTGGGTGGGGGTTGTGGTGGGTGTGGGGTTGGTGGGTGTGGGTTGTGGTTTGGGGTGGTGTGGGGTTTGTGGTGTGTTGGGTTTGGTGGGTGGTGGTGGGGTGTGGTGTGGGTTGTGGGTGGGGGTGGGGGTGGGTGGTTGGGGTGTGGGTGGTTTGTGTGGTGTGGTGTGGGTGGGGGGTGGGGTTGGGGTGGGTTTGTGGGGTGTTGGTTGTGGTTGGGGTGGGTGTTGGGGGTGGTTGGGGTGGGTTGGGGGGTGTGGGGTGGTGGTGGTTGGTGGTGTGGGGGTGTGTTGGTTGTGGGGTGGTGTTGGGGTGGGTGTGGGGTGGGTGGTGGGGTTGTGGTGGGTGTGTGGGGTGTGGGGTGGTGGGTGTGGGTTGTGTGTTGTGGGGTGTGTGGGGGTTGTGGTTGTGGGGGTGTGGTGGTGGTTGGGGTTGGTGGGGTTGGTGGTGGGTGTGTGGGTGTGGTGTTTGGGTGGGGTTGGTGTGGGTTGGTGTGGGTGGTTGGGGGTGTTGTTTGTGGTGGGGTGGTGGTTTGGTTGTGGGTGTGGGGGTGGGGTGGTGGGGGTGTGGGGGTTGTGTGGTGGGTGGGGGTTGGTGTTGGTGGGGTGTGTGTGGGTGGGTTGGGTGTGTTGTGGGGTGGTGTTGGTGGTTTGTTGGTGGTGGTGTGGTGGGGGGTTGGTGTGGTGGGTGTGGGGGTTGTGGTGGTGGGGGTGGGTGGTGTGGGTTGTGTGGTGGGTGTTGGTGTGGGGGTTGTGGTGGGGTGGGTGGGGGGGTGTGTGGTGTTGGGGGTGGGGGGTGGTTGGGTGGGTGGGGTTGTTGTGTGGTGGGTGGTGGGGTGGGGTGTGTTGGTGGGTGTGTGGGGGGGTGGGTTGGTGGGGGGTGTGGTGTGGGTTGGGGGTGTGGTGGTGGGGGGTGGTTGGGGTGGGGGTGGTTGGGTGTGGTGTGGGGGGTGGTTGGGGTGGTTGGTTTGGTGGGTGGTTGGGTGTTGGTGGGTTGTGGTGGGGTGGGTGTGGGGTGTGTGGGGGGGTGGGGTGTGGGTGTGGGGTGTGGTGGGGGTGGTGGGTTGTTTGTGGTGGGTGTTTGTGTTGGGTGGTTGGGGGTTTGGGTGTGTTGTGGTGTGGGTTGGGTGTGGTGGTTTGGGTGTGGGTGTGTTGTTTGTTGTGGGTGGTTGGTTGTTTTGTTGTTTGGTGGTGTGGTGTGGTGTTGGTTGGGTGGTTTTGGTTTGTTGGTGGTGTGTTTGGTGTTGTTGGGTGTTGGTTGTGGGTGTGTTTTGGTGTTGGTTTGTGGGTGTGTGGTGTGTGGGTTTTGTGGTGGTGGGGTGGTGGGTGTTGTTTGTGTTGTGTTGGTTGTGGGGTGTGTTGTGGTGTTGGTGGGTGTGTTTGGTTGGTGTGGTGGGTGTTTGGTTGTGTGGTGGTTTGTTGGTTGTGGGGTGGGTGTGTTGTTGGTTGTGGGGTGTTGGTTGTGGGGTTGTTGGTTGTGGTGTTGGTGTGGTTGTTTGGTGTTTGTGTGGTTGTGTGGGGTGTGTTGGTGTTTGTGTGGTGTTTGTTGTTGTTGTGGTGGTGTTTTGGTGTGGTTTGTGGGGTGTTGTGGTTGGTGTTGTTGGTTTGGTGTGTGTGGGGTTGTGTGGTTGTGTGGGTGTGTTGTTTGGTGGTTGTGTTTGGTGGGTTGGTGTGGGGTTGGGTGTTGTGTTGTGTGGTGTTGGGGGTGTGGGGTTGTGGGTTTGTGTTGGTGTTTTTGTTGGTGGTGTGGTTGTTGGTGTGGGTTTGGTGGTTTGGTGTTTGTGGGTGGTGTGTGGTGTGTTGGTGGTTGTTGGTTTGTTGGGTGTGGTTTGTTTGTGTTTGGTGTTTGGGTGGGGTGTGGTGGTTGTTGTTGGGTGTGGTGGGTTGTTTGGTTGTTGGTTGTTGTTGGTGTGTTTGTGTGGGGTTGGGGGTTTTTGGTTGTGGTGTTGGTTGTGTGGGGTTGTGGTGGTGTTTTTTGTTGGTGTTGTGGGTGTTTGGTGGGGTGTGGTTGTGGGTTGGTGTTTGTGGTGGGTGGTGGTTGTTGGTTGTGTTGGTGGGGGTGTTTGGGTGGTTGTTGTGGGTGGTGTTGGTTGTTGTTTGGTGTTGTGGTGTTGTTGGGTTGTGTTGTTGTTGGTGGTTGTTTGTGGTGTTGTTGGGGTTGGGGTGTTGGTTGTTGTGTTTGGTGGTGTTTGGTTGTGGGGTGTTGTTTTGTGGTTGTGTGGTGTGTTGTTTTGTGTTTGGTGGTGGGTGTTTGGTGGTTGTTGGGTGTTGGTGTTGGTGTTTGTTGGTTTGTGTTTTTGGGTTTGTGTTGGGGTGGTTGTGTTGTTTGTTGGTTGTTTTGGTTGTTGGTGGTGTGTTTGTGTTTGTTGGTGTTTGTGTTTTGTTGGTTTGTTTGTGGGTTTTGGGTTGGGTGTGTTTTGGTGTTTGGTGTTGTGTTTGGTTGGGGTTGTGTGTTTTGTGTGTTGTGGTTGGTTTGTGGTTTTGGTTGTGTTGGTGTGTGGTTTGTGGTGTTGTTGTGTGGTGGTTGTTGTGTTTTGTTGTTTGTGGGTGTTTGTTGTTTGGTGGTTGGTTGTTTGTGTTTTTTTGTTGTGGGTGTGTTTTGTTGTTTGTGTTTGTTGGGTGGGTGTTTTTGGTGGTTGTGTTGTGTTTGGTGGGTGTTGTTTGTGTTTTGTGTTTGTTGGGTTTGTTTGTGTTTGTGGGTTGTTGTGTTTTTGTGGTTTGTGGTGTGGTTTGTTGGGTTGTGTTTGTTGGTGTTTTTGTGTTTTTGGTGTGGTGTTTGTTGGTTGTTTTTGTGGTTTGTTGGGTTTGTGGGTTGTGGTTTTGTGTTTGTGGTGGTGTTTGTTTGTTTTTGGTGTTTTGTGGTTTGGTTGTTTTGGTGTTTGTGGTGTGTTTTGTTTTGTTGTTGGTGTTTTTTGTTGGTGGGTTTGTGTTGGTTTGTGGTTGTGTTTTTGTTGTGTTTTGTGTTGTGTTGGTGGTGGTTTTTTGTGGTTGTTGTTTTGTTGTTGGTGTTTGTTGTTGTTGTGGGTGTTGTTTGGTTGTGGTGTTTGTTTTGTGGGTTTGTTTGGTGTGTGGTTTTGTTTGTTGGTGTGTTTGGTTGTTTTGTGTTGTGTTGGGTGTGGTGTGTTGTTTTTGTGTGTTTGTTGTTTTGTTGTGTTTGGTGTTTGTTGTGTTGGTGTTGTTTTTTTGTGTGTTGTTTGTGTTGGTTGTGGTTGTTTTGTTGGTTTTTGGGTGTTGTGGTGTTTGTGTTGTTGTGTTTGGGTTGTGTTTTGGTGTGTGTTTTGTTTTTGTTTGTTGGTGTTTTGTGTGTTGTTTTGTTTTGTGGTGTGGTTTGTTTGTTGTGTTTGTTGTGTTGTTGTTTTTTGGTGTTTTGTTGGTTGGTTTTTGTGTTGGTGTTGTTTGGTTTTGTTGTTGGGTGGTTTGTTGTGGTTGGTGTTTGTTGTTTTGTTGGTGTTGGTTTGTGGTTTGTGGTTTTTGTTTGGTGGTGTTTGGTTGTGGTTGTTTTGTTTTGGTGTGTTTGTGTGTGGTTTGGTGGTGTGGTTGTTTTTTGTGTGTGGTTGTGTTTTGTTGGGTTG
>CAJQUW010007563.1:17500-232703 GCA_907163375.1 Prostheceraeus crozeri
GTTCTACCTGTCTCTATCAATGAGACGAATTGATGAATGGAATGAAATGGGAGGACACTCACGCGCCACACGCAACATAACACACTTCTCTCTTCCGTAGTCTAACAAGCTCTTTACACAGGGATCGCAGTCGATTGCTATCCCAGAATCATGTAAGCTATCTGAATTTTATGTAACACTATTTCATCTACCATCATCACCCATATGAAATGTCATAAGATTTACAAGTTAAACTAAGCGTGCTACTATTTCCAAATGAAAAAGTATACATGGTTAAATCATCCACTGAAGCCCCATTCAAGTAAGTCAGTATGAAAGCAAAGATAATACGAAATAAAAATTTATTACGGCATGTATTTCAAAAGGTCTTCATCGTCAATATCGTCCCAGAGTCTGCCTTCACACAGATCACAAAAACAGTTCACTTGCTTCAATCGTTCTTCTACCGCGAGCCTCACTTTGTCGATGTACTCCCACTCCGCCATAGTTCGTGGCTGGAAGTTAGGGGTGTACCATTCCCATAATTGATGGAGGAATTGGGTGCTGGTGATCTCCATCACATCATCAGTATCGTACTGCAGATACTTCCATCGTATGCCTGTTAGGTCGGGACACTCATTCTCACATACACTCTCCTCTTCGTCATCCGCTGGTAATGACAACTTTCTGATGTTGTCGAGTCGGTATAATTTCTCCACCTTCCCCTTCGTTGGGGCGTTTGGTGCAACGAGCGCCTTTGGCGATGAGCATGGAGAAGAGAACTCCAATTTTGTGTTCGATGTTTTTGGAGGGCTTGTCATGTTGACTGTGAATAATGACTTTGAAATGTTTTCTAATTCTTAAGTATCAACAAGCAACCAATCAGAATGAACAGGCAATGAATGATGAATATGAAAGTATATATGCAAAGTGACATTCGTGTCATTTCACTCTGTCTTTGAGACGTATAAGTGAAGTGTTCTCTAGCGAATTCTGTTATTATTTGAGGCGTACAAGTGAACTGCTCTCTCGTGAATTCCAAATTTGAGACGTATTATTTGAGTGAAGTCTCTATCTTGTTGAAGTATCAACCTTAAACTTGATTTCGTTGAAATGGTAAGTTGAAAATTTCTTCACCCTCAAACGTGTGGCTAATAGCATCTTCCTCAATTTCAGGCATCAACTTCATCACCAACGCCCTCCTTTCTCGAGGAAAGTTTAGAGTCGTTGAGTCAAGGTAGGTTGTAACAATACACTGAGACTTGAACAGAGATGACAGAATGATTTCTCTTTCAGGTGATGTGAGTTCCAGCTCAGGACTCTCGCGACAAGGCAACGAGTGGGAATGTGCCGACTGCGGACATATGTTTACAAGGAAGCACAGTCTCCTTCGACACATCAAACAACGTGTGTGTCAACGCAAAGCGGCATCAATCTCCGGCGGTGAAGTTGATTCTGACGATGACATCTCATTTCCTTGCGATTTGTGCCCTGTTTCTTTTGATAGTCACTTTCAGCGATCTTCGCACAGACTTCAACCCACGCATACAAATGATCACTACACCAACGGTACCTCTACCATCTCCCTCATTAATGTTTCACATGATAATTTAGTACGCGACTACTGCATGGAGTCCAATACTCAAATAGTAGATTTTCCTGAGTGGCTCCTTCAAAATTCTAACATTGTCGAAGCGTTCTTCAACAATTTAGACAATTTTAGAATGAAGGCGCTCATCTACCTTAAACTAAAATATATTAAGATAGATTTTCAAACGGGTCAAGTGACGGAGAGAATACAGTTTCATGTTCCTTCCTCTTCCGCAACCGAAGTTGTAGACTGCGAGTCTTGGCTAAATTTTCACATTCAATGTTTAAAATCAAATGTAGATAAATTCAATCAACGCGACAGCGCTCTCATTTTTGATGGTTTGGACTCAGCCATATTCAAAATTTCCCTATTAGAAAGTCATGCAGCTCGAGGCACATTTAAACTACCAAAAACGTTGTATAATGAGAAAGTTGTCATCAATGTCGATTGTAAATCACAGTGTTTCAAATATGCAGTCCTATCCATCCTTCACTATAATGATATCAACGCGAATCGAAATCATACCTATAGCTATAGACAGTTGGAGGATGAACTAGACTTTGAAGGTTGTGATAGTAACAACATGAAAATCAAAGATGTAGAAACGTTCGAAAAACATAATAAGATTAAAATTGTCGTTCACGTGGGGGAGAAGGGGTTGAAGGGTGCCCGGTATAATTCACGTTCAACTTGTTATGAACGTGTAGTCAACCTCTTATTAGTAAAACAAGATGATAGCGAGGAATGGCACTAGTGTGGTATTCCCAAAATCTCTCGCTTGTACACTCACTTGGGGCACTCTAAAAGAGGTGAACATTTTGTATTCGACCGCTGCATCCGCTCCTTTTGGAGTAAAGATAAATTTGAAACTCACTATGAATGGTGCAAGCGAGGTAAATTACAAATGGAACGCATGCCCAAAGATAAAATATTTTCACATAGGGATAATGGTGACGAATTAAGTCCCCTGCGTGTCATTTACGCAGACATAGAATGCTACATTGATGATATCATCCACAAGCCAGCAGCCATATCCTGCTATGAAGCATGGCACGACCACTTTAGAAATAGGCAAAACAAAATGCATACTTGGCAAGGTGAAGATTGTATTTCAAAATTTCTAGAATTTCTCGATAAAGCTGCTAAATTTCAACAATCATATGATTCCCAATTGCAGCGTAAGTCACTACATATGTCAGATGAAGACAAACAGAAATTTGAAAGTTGCACATCGTGCCCTAAATGTCATAAAACGTTTGATGACGATAAAATTAAGAAAGTGCGTGATCATGATCACATCACTGGTAAATTTAGAAACGCACTCTGCTCCAAATGTAACTTTTCACTTAGGTTGAGACGTCGTGTACTACCCGTCATTTTTCATAACTTTAAGGGCTATGACAGTCATATGCTCATAAAAGGAGGGTTGAGCCAGATGAAATCGTGGCAGTTTAATGTAATAGCGCAAACGAGGGAAAAATTCATGGCAATGACAGGAAAAGTAGCAGTAGATAAAACTAAAGAAAATAAGACAGTCTTCTTCGAAATAAAATTTTTAGATTCATTCCAATTCATGTCAGCGTCACTAGCTTCTCTCGCTCGTAATCTCAAGTTTCTTCCCCATAGTCAAACTTTGAAGAAACACTATCCAAACTTAACGGATGAAATAATCACTCGCAAAGGAGTCTTTCCCTATGCGTATTTTAGCTCAATGTCTAAACTATATGAAACAACCCTTCCTTCCATTGACAAATTCCAAAACGATTTGACGGGTCAAGATTGTCCAGTAGAGGACTATGAACATGCTCAAGAGGCATGGTTAAAATTTGATTGTAAAACGTTTGGCCATTACATGATCGCTTACTTAGAATTAGATGTCATTTTGCTGGCTGATGTCTTTCAGGAATTTCGACGAGTGGCATTAGAAGAAGACAAATTAGATCCTGTGTACTTTGTCAGTCTACCAGCCATGTCCTTTAAATCAGCCTTTAAAATGACTGGTGAGACCATCCATCTCTTACAAGACCCGGAGATGTATAACATATTTGAGCGCGGAATACGCGGTGGTCTCACATTTGTGAATAAACATCACATAAAATCTAAAACAGTAGGTAATGATCATATCCACCTAAAATACTATGACCAAAATAATTTATATGGCAGTTCACTGTCTAGACCACTACCTCATTCCGAGTTTAGTTGGTTAAATCAAGATGAGCTTGTGTATTACTCCAACCTTTCAAAAATTCTGAAGATTCCAGATGAAGGTGATTGGGGATATTATTTTGAAATGGATTTGATTTATCCAAACAGTATTAAAAATAAAACTGCTGATTTCCCACTCGCACCTGAATCTGGTGAAGTGACTGAAGATATGTTTTCACCATTCATGTCACAATTTCATAATAACTTAACAGAGTGTGGACAGCCAATGTACAAACCATGTCGCAAACTTTTACTCACCCAATATGATAAGAACAATTATCCCGAACACTTCTGCATACTAAAATTCTATTTAGAAATGGGCATGCTTCTAAAGTCAGTTCACCGCATTATCAAATTTAGACAGAAAGCCTTCCTCAAACCCTACATAGATAGTAACAGTCAAAAACGTGCACTCACCCAAAATAATTTTGAAAAAGATTTTTATAAGTATAAGAATAATAGTCTATTTGGTAAGACGATGGAGGATGTTAGAAAACGCATGAACTACAAACTAGTCATTGATGATCAAAAATATCACAAATTGACCTCATCACCTCTTTTCATTGATAGAGACATTATCGATGAGGACCTTGTAGGTGTTAAAATGATCAAATCTGAAGTTGAGTTGTGCAAGCCCATCTATATTGGCCAAGCTGTATTAGATTACTCTAAGCTTGAAATGTACCAACTCTTTTATAAAATACTAAAACCATGTCCTCTCGTAAAAGAGGTTCGTTTGTTGGGTGGTGATACAAATAGTTTCTTCTTAGGTATTACAACTCAAAAAGATTTAAATTTTAATGAAGTAGCTAAGTCATTAGAAAAATATTTCGACACATCTAACTACAATCCCACTCATCCACTCTATTCCATACAGAATAAAGCCAAACTTGGTTGTTTTAAGGATGAAACAGCAGGAAAGGAAATAGATGAAATGATTCTCCTCGGTCCTAAAATGTATTCCATGAAATTAAAAGAATGTGCAGATAGTATTAAGCGTGCTAAAGGTATATCAAAATCCATTGTTCACAAAATGAAACATCGGTCCTATAAGAAGGCCTATAAAAAAATAAAACTATAACGCTTGTCAATATGACAATCTTAAAATCTCAAGTTTATACTGTGAAAACGCACACGTTCAAGAAACGAGCGCTTTCAGCATGGGAGGATAAGAGGTGTTGGATAGGACATAACACATCTCTTCCACATGGACATCCTGACACAAACATACCTCCACCCAAAAGAATAAAACTCACGCTACCACATTCAGGAGATGTATTGACATAATCAACTTTAACTCAGTATTTTGATGTTGCTTTTTGGTAGATATACATGGTTGTTTTATGTATCGCATAAGATCGTTTCTTCCTTGTGAATATATGCCTACAGTCAGCCCATTCCCCTATATCTGTGAAAAGACTTTTTCATACACAAATATGTTTATTTCAATAAACATATCACAATGACTTCACTTTGTTTTCCGAAACACTAAAGTTACGAGGGATTTAGTATCTTTCACATGGATGCACTCTTGTAAACCATTGGTAATTTTGATAGCAATAGAGGGTATAGTTTGTTTGACGACGGGGTGATAGAAAATAGATTCAAACATCTCGAATATTCCATATGAAGCGTCTTTATCATGAATGAAATCACGTAAAATGTATTCTTTTTTCTCACCAACAGAAATAGGTATAATCAAATCACTTTGGGGCGATCATATCTTTTTCAAATGACTGTGGAACATTGATTTCCATGATGAAGATTTAAACAGTTAGATTCGATGACGAACAAGATTTACTAGTTTGCAAGTTAGACTAAGCGTTTTATTATTTGTAAATGAAAGATATAGTTTCAACAGTTTACAGATTACAAAATAAAGTTTCAATAGCGTTTATGTTAAAAATAAAGTTTAACCCTTTCGCTGCTGATGGTAAGTATACTAGCCATGGGTGCATTCTCTCCTGTGCTACGTCAGTTTTATCATTCATTCTCTCCAGTGCTTTATGCTTCTCTGTAAAATCCACCGACACGGCAATGACAGTTACAATCAACAAACATGTGTTTTGGTCCCACTTACAATGCAGCTCATTAACGGCGTGGGGTTAACAAGAAGCTGTTTATACTAGAGATAAGAAATTTGACACCGAAGTTTATTGGAATATCGGAAGACAAGTGTGAATGTCATCCTCTCAAATTTTTGTCACTGAATTATAAGTCTCAAACTTATCACAATCTCTAAACCAACATTAGGATTAGCAAGGGGCTTGCAAATATCTCAAACGCAAACCCATCTAGAAGTTCGGATTTTGGCCCTTCTTCTATGCGTCCGCATTGAGATTCAGAATAGAATTTTGAAGTCTGGCTGCACTTCTATTTTATTTTCTCACGTTTTGTATCCATATTTTTCATTGTGTAAAGCGATAGGCGTACATTGCGTAGATAGATTAGGCTTATATAACAAGTATATAAGTCAAGAAGGGGGCTTGAATGATAAAGGTCAGAATATTAATTACAGATAGTTGAATTTTCATATTAATATAGGCTACTCGGTGTGAATGGAGCCATGATATAGTGCTTCACGACGATAATATGCATGTTATTGACTTGTTATGTGCATAAACTTGGGCAATGTATGTTTATGTCAGAATCAGTTAGCAGTGCTGAATCTAGGATATGAATTCGGGGGGGGTCCTACAAGCTGCAGGGGGGCAGGCAAATCTGCTATATTTTACCGACTAGACACGGTTAAGAAAGAGATCTGACACTACTGAACTAGTGATCAGCTTAGACATGTATATGAATATAAGTGAAATAAAAACTGATGCGTTCAAAAAATGTAAGTATATTCAAATCAAAAAAGTTTTATTCTGCGACACTTCTGCGATGATCATGATCGCATGATCTCAGTAACTGTTTTCGTCACTCAGTTCATTTGGTCCCTCAATTGCAACCATCATTAAATGATTAAGGGACACAGGGGACAATTTGTTCCGCAATTTGGTGTGAATGCCATTCATGGGACTAAATGACCGCTCGACACTAGCAGTGGTAGATGGAGTGCATTCAATGCAGCAGCTCAGGGCTCGCAGGAGAGGATATCCCAGATCCCTAGTGAGCAAGTCATGTATTGGCTTCCCATCCGGTAATTCCTTGGATTTCTCTTGAGCAAAATAGTGAAAGCTCAAGGCCTCAGATCTTAGTCGATCTAAATTCTCAAAAACATGTGGGAAAAGACGCCCAATATTTTCTACAGATGTCTGAAAGTCATCAGCAGCCGCACATGTTCTGTAAGTTGATAATACAGCCGCACTTCGCATGAAAATGCTTGCACTGTTATTAAACTTCTGATCTAAAGTATCAACAAACTTTTTATGTAGTCTTTTGATGGTTGGCGCTACTTCACTAGTATCATCATCTTCAATGTGTACAACCTCTGAAGCTTTATCATAAAGAATCCGTGCTTGATCACGCCATGAAGTATTATCATTATTAACTATGTCAGACAGATGATTTTTCGTTGACTGAACGAAGTATTCGATGTTAGATGCAGATATAGTCAAAGTCTGCAAATGGCGGCTCAATGATGATATAGTATTTAGTACTGCATCTACTGCAACCAGCAGGACAACCAGCGATTGTCCTATCATGCAATAAGTACTTATTTTTAAATGTTTGGGTTTGTCACACCATTCCCTCTCATATGGCATTATCCGATGGAGAAATTCAGAAAAACACATGCTCACTCACAGATGATGAATTTGTCACAATATTGACAAGGAAATGGAGATTTCTTGCTTGAGAGCATATGGGCAAAATGTGATATTTTCCTACGGGAGGGCAAGTTGCGATGCCGGGGGGGAATTCCCCCCCCCCAAAGCACCCCCGTAGATTCTTTACTGTCAGTTAGCGGTCTGAAAGAGACTACCGACTTAATTTGAAATTAACGAAGGAGCTACATGTTTGTGAAAAATTCGCTCGTGGTTCTTCTAATTGAAAATACTTTAATGAATAAAAATCTTCTATTCATTAAAAGTCAATTATAAAGGCACTTTTAGTCATTTGAAATTTATGCATTCTTCCGAGCTGATATGTGATTTATTCAACTTTTTCATATGAAAGCCGTCAATACTTTTTGCGATGCTAGAGCCAATAGACTGATCTCTCGTTGAGTAGTCAATTGAGTTCGTGCTGGATGATTGAATTTGGCTATTTGAATTTACGAATTATTACTACTGAATGAATGAGCGACGGTATAACAGCGAACTGACAGATAATCAGTGGTCTGTATGATTGTGCCAGCGTTGAACATGTTTAATCTTCTTCCGGTTAAATTTCTAGTTAATTAATAGGACAGCCAAATGAGCTCGGTCTTAGCTGTAGGCCTAATGTAAAATACTTTGTGGCATGCTCTTGTATTTATGGCTCTGTTTGCTGTTTAAAGTTTTATGTCAATAAAAAAATTTGATTAGTTTGCGTTTTATGAAAGTGTATTTCGCAATCTATTATTGTAGCAATTTATACATGATCCATGTCACTTTCTTTAGAATGTTATGAAATTTTCATCACACGTATGTATTTGATAAGTAATACACAGAAGAGCGTGGTATTCGATAAATTGTCTCAAATTGCTCAGTTTATTTATTAATCTAAACAGTACAGCAGCAACAACACTGTTCGCAAACGTTTTTGTCTCCTTGGCCTTCGTACAAAAACTTCGGATGTCGGAGGTGAATCGAAATTTTTGTGAATTTGATAATTAGCAACTAATTTATACATTTCTATCATGAGAAAATACACCGTATAAGTTCATTTCCCATTGATTTGAGTTTAGTGATGTCATTCAAAATTTTTCAATATTATTCAATTCTTCATTATTATAAATACTATCATCATGGTAATTTCAGAAATATTGTTCCGAAAAGTTGGACAGTGATAGTTGCATGTGAGTCAACGTTAAGAATGAAATTTATTTTGAACATTGTGTTTATTGACGTAAATTGTTGCATGATGCATTGCGCTTTGGTTAGATAGGCTTACTTGTGTTCTCTGATGGATATTACTTAAAATTTTATGAAGGCGTGAGTTATTGATAATAAAGTCCTTTCCCATGATTTTTTGATTCACAAACATTGCTGTTGTGCACATTGCAAGTATATTTACGTGACATAATACAGAAGAAACACTATCATTCAAACTAAGTATGTTTCATCCATCAGTATATCTCAACCCACACCATTTATATTTCACATCACTGATGATGCTGTAATTTTGTGTTTATCAAAGTAAGTAAATTGCCTCCCCAATCCTGCCTTTGGTTTCCTGCGTGACCAAAGCACAGATTTAATTCAAAATAAAAGCAATTAAAATTTTCCATGAAATGAATGCTTGGAAAATACGCAAACATGCAAAACTTGCACTGCAAGCAAGAAATCATCGTGAGTAAAAAGGTAGAATGCAAAGCTCATGGCTAAATTGCATTAAAAATCTTTAGTCACCATTCACCAATGTCGATAATCATCCACAATGAAATTGTTCGAAGCAAGGAGAGGAACATAAACCTGGATCTCCAGGGCATTTGATGCAAACGTAGGAAGAGCGCTTACTTTTTCCATTGCTGTAACACACACGACAACGTTTCGTAGGACATTGATTGTTTCCTCTTGGCTCAATCTTAGAAGGAAAATGCTGGCCAGTTCGCTTACCAAGATGAAAGGTCGAGTTGAGACTTTCTGCTTCAGTAAGAAATTTTGAAGCACATATCAAATATTGTTCTAACGACAGTATTCCACCGTAATTTCGGTAGATAATGAATGCATTCAGGCACAGTCGTTGAATAAGGTAAACTCCAACTTTGAGAAACCACCTGTAACTTTTCCTAGTGGCATCATATGAGTGTAGATTTTGATCAGCCCTGTCAACACCTCCCATACTCATATTATAGTCCACCATACTGGCACTCTTTCTTACAGATATCCTCTCACCTCCTCGCACAATTCTTTCCGTCGAGTGAAGGGTTGCCTTGTTAAAAGTGTCGATCATGTACACTGTTTTTACTCCACTAGACTTTTTGTCACAGAATTTTGAAACGATCAAGTTTCCATTCGTGGCAAACTTCGTTTCTTTATCCGCTGTGATGCTATTTGCAAGATCTTGAGGAACACCACGGTTTGGACGAATTGTTCCCGTGAAGTGAGTTCGGCGAGAAAGCAGATAAGAAGCTAGCCGCACGCTTGCAAACCAATTATCAGCGAAAATGCGATACCCGAGGTCAAGGTATTCTTCCGACAAATGCACCACTATCCGTTCGGAGAGGCTGAGAGCTGTTGCGTATTGAGCAAAACGATCATGCTCAGTTTTCATGGAATGGAAGTCAAAGTTGAGCATGTAACCAGTGTCACTTTCACAGAGCATGTATATCTTTATGCCAAATCGACTTCTCTTCGCTGGGATGTATTGTTTGAATACCAATCGACCTTTGAAGAGTAACAAAGACTCATCAACAGTTAAATTTGACTTTGGTCGGTACACAGAGCTGATGATACTACGTATTCGCCTTGCAAACGGTCGAATTTTTCGGAGGAGATCATGCTGATCACCTAGATCGCGATAATCGGCAAAACGAATGAAATGGTGCAGCAGAAGGAATCGATCGCGATTAATGGAAAAGTCACTTTGGAAGAATGGAGTGGAAATGAAGGGGTCAGTGCTCCAGTATTCACTAAGTGAAGGCTTCTTGATGACACCCATCAGTAAAATCATACCAATAAATCTCTTCATTTCGGTGACATCTGTCTCTTTCCACTTTCTGAATCGAGAATGCGGTTTCAAATGCTCCTCTTCTTCTTTCAAATATTGATCTGCACGAATGTTTGTAAATTCAACTAAATCATTGAACAACTGTTCAGTTAAGAACAATTTCAACGATTTCTGAATCAGGTCTCTGTCGTCATTGACAGACAGCATCTCCTCCTCACCATCAGATGCAAGTCCAGGAACACCAAGGAAAGTAAATTTCGGCAAGGTCAAGTCAGAGTCAGTATCGGTGAGTTCCCAGTCAAGAGGAGCGGCTAGAGTCAATGGCAAATCATTCATAGGTAGTGGAGAGGCTGAGCTGAAGGGCACATGATTCGGAAACAGCGGAGAAGTCTGAGTCAAGGGTACAGGATTCGGCAACGGAGAAACTTCAGGCGAAGGTACAGGATTCGGCAACAGCGGAGAAGTCTGAGTCAAGGGTACAGGATTCGGAAACGGAGAAACTTCAGGCGAAGGTACAGGATTCGGCAACAGCGGAGAAGTCTGAGTCAAGGGCGCAGGATTCGGCAACGGAGAAACTTCAGGCGAAGGCACAGGATTCGGCAACAGCAGAGAGGCCTGAGTCAAGGGCGCAGGTTTCGGAGAAAGAAAGGAGACTCGAGGCAAAGGACAATGTGGTGTCAGTTCAGGCTGTTCTTCGTCGGTGTCAGTGTCACCTTCGTAATCAAAAATAGTTTGATCGTTGATGTTGTCGATGTCACTTTCATCATCACTCAGGACCATCATATCGGCAACTTGTTCTTTGGTATATCTTCTCGACTCGCCATGTATGGAAACTATAGTTCAGATCACTTTTCTACAGGAGATTCAACTCTTGAATGAATCTGCATGCGATCTCACGCCTACAAACTCAACCACTGTATGTTTATTTCATAAAATTAGTTGATGGGCAATAGTGAAAGATGATTTTCATGTCATAGCTACTAACCCCTATGTTGTTAGGCCGATCCTTGCATTTAGATAGATTACAAATTTCTATTCTGAATTCAGAGCAATTTGAAAACAGGTAAAAAGTAATTTGCCGCAATGTCGGCTCAAAGAAAATCACACTGTGGTGACATAATGATTACCAAAGCTTGACAGCCGTGAGCTTGCTTAAATTATTTTTGTTTATAAATCCTTTCCTTGATTCCCCAGTAACGCTCTGTAGCTAGCTGTGACTGCTATCGCTGTTCCAGATGTTTCATGTTTTACAAGTTGACTTAGTGTGTTTCGTTTTGCTAGCGGTGTCTGATTGACTATTTGTTGATCTCTAAATGACGATTAGCACGCCTGATAAGAAAAAGAATGCTACCTTGAACATGAAGATAGACCGCTGACGGTATTTTGATGTTATTTTCATTATATCGATGAACAATTAATTTCAATCGCAGTACAGTGAGATGACACTAATTATAATGCCACCGTAAAATGATACTGCAGCAAATAATACTAAATGCAGTAGTATATCTGTTATTAGTAGAAGATATTTATATTGCTGTCAGCCTCCAAAGCTACATACTTGCATATCCAGGTGCATGTACATATCAATACAGGCGCGGATCCAGCTTTTTGTTGAGGGGGGGGTTTGGCACTATAAAACGGCGTATACTGAAAATTTTTTGGAACAGCTTATTTTCCTGTAATAAATATAATGTACTTACAAATCGGTCTTTATTAAATTCTTGATACAATGCAAAAATGATGTGAAGTATGCAATAATATTGACCTGTATTACTTCATGTACTTAATACATGTATACCAAAAATCAATAATATGAATTTCCCTTGATACGGAAGTATTAAATGAGAACATAATCTGTTGGTTTTTAATCAATGATTTTTTTCAATCAAACAAGATCGATTGGCAAAAAAGTTTTCGTGGGTGCTGTTTAATAAAGCGTTCAATTAATTGTTCAGACGAGAGACCGGACGCTTCAGGATAGTGCACTGCCATCATTGTCAGTCCCGCCAATCTTTCCTCTGACATGGTGCTTCTGAGATGATTTTTCAGACGTCTGAGAACAGAAAAACGATCTCTCTGCCTCTGAAGAACCAATTGGAGAGACGCATCCTACTAGGATAAGCTGTCGGATGTTGGGGTAGACATCAGCATCAGCATGGTTCAGACAGTCAACCAAGTTTGCAGGAATTGGAGTCGCTGAAGTCGAGTTCTCGATCCATGATGATTTCCAGCGACGTAGTTCTCTCTACAAAGCAAGGAAGACAAACTTTTTCTACGATTGTACGAAATGATTGATCCTTGCAATCATTGTCGGTTTAATCAACCAAAATTTGATAAAGCAAAAATAAATCAATCTAAGCTGCTGAATGTATTTTGTTATAATTTATAAAGTTTCGCCAGTATAGTTCACACATCAGAGAATCTAGGACACAAATTTAAAATATCATCAAAACATGAAGATATCAAGGAAATCAAAATTCAATGGCACTAAAATATCAAACATGCACATATCAAGATATCGGAATATCAACGATTGATAAGCTTTACATTTATCCTTGTTGCTCGGCAGGTTTCATGGATTTCATTAACATATAGCTTCCCTGAACCTCAAATTGATGGCATTGATATCGGAGCCAAATTATGTTACTCAAGAATAATTACATGTAGCTAAAATATGAATAATGTGCAGTTGTGTACGTACAGATTATGCATATGCTTACTTTAAGACTGTCAGGAGAGGGCATATCTTCGTCCCAGAATTGTAATTGAGTTTCCAATAGTTCTATATCAGCATCACTCAATTCGCAGATCACACGGGGAACCAGTGACATTATTGCGGTCACCCTTCTATTCTCAGTCGAAAATCGACTTTTCATCTGTTGAACCAGATTATCCATGAACGGTATCCCGATTGTTCGTCTGTAGTATGTGCTGAAACATTGAATAATAATCATAGATATGTGAAGTTTGCACAATATTATACATGTAGCCCTATGTGAGAGGCAT
Source organism: Prostheceraeus crozeri (assembly GCA_907163375.1). Lineage (NCBI taxonomy): Eukaryota > Metazoa > Platyhelminthes > Polycladida > Euryleptidae > Prostheceraeus > Prostheceraeus crozeri. Next base: position 31,041 of record CAJQUW010007563.1, read on the forward strand.
AGTGTCTGTATGTTGAGTACCGATGCGACTTATTTTCATGCAAAATGTTTTGTATTAAGAGTGAAGAAAATAGCTATTATCAATCAATTTTCTTAAACATTGATTAAATTAATTACATTTTATCACTTAATAGCTATTAATAGTTGAAACACTAATTTGAATTAGTTAGCACTGAGTAGATTACCTGGGATTATCAGCAGGCGTGTTTGGTCGATGTTTCTGGAATTTTGCAGTTCTAGGAAGATCAAATTTTGCTCCAATGTCTGCACCAATCTTCGCAGCATCTTCGAACCAATCTATCCATAGCGTATCAATGTTCGCTCTTTGACCAGAGACTTCGTTGATGGCTTTATCAATGCTGCCATACGCAGTCACTACATCTGCATCACGTTTTTGTAGTTTTGCACTGAGCCCTTTAAGTGGATCTAGACCGTTGAGGAGAACTATTAGTGCAACTATGTTGCAACCAGACATCATTGAGCATTTCAGTCCCTCTGCTGTGATTCGAGTTGCTCCGTCCCACTTCCATCTTTCACCACTCTCTCTTGCCTCCTCGAGGTCTGGATACTGATCAGCATCATGAATTGCATGTAAGGTGGTGTAGATATATACATAGAGAGCATGAAAAGTTTCTAGGCAGTCGTGTCTTTCTGTCCACCTGGTTTTACAAAGACCTTTGAGCTTATTTACTCTGCTGTTAGGAGAGTAGACATCAAGGACAAATTCAAGGAATGACATAATCAGCTTCGCCCTATGCCTTGCGGAATCGTTTTCCCATGTGTTAAGAAATGTGCTTGGTCAGAATAGAAGAATGCCAAGTCCAATGGATTTGAGTTTTGTTTTACACTTAAACTTCCAGTTCACTGTAGATCATCTGATATAAATTTGTATGAATGCAGGAAAAGTAGCAATTATATTAAAAGTCCTTCAACTCCGAGGGGGGGGGTTGAACCCCATGAACCCCCCCCTTGGATCCGCTACTGCAATATATAAATACACAGTTGCGTGCGGTGCTACTTATCGATAGGCATGCGATGTGCAGAAACAGAATTTGATATTTTCTAAATTTCCATGCGTTCAAAGTTAGACATTGTCCCTGCACGCTATGGCATGTATCATATTCGATACTGAAAATGGCGCTAACACGTAACGCGAATATTCACGAAATTATCTAAAATTGAAATCCATCCTCCTTGACTTTTTAACGAAGTCATCAAATGACATTATGATAGAAAAAGCCTTCCTACATCATTAGAAGGTTACAAGTGAAGTTTTCTCAATGGACATTTAGACTTGGGTTTCAAAACCACTATGGAAAAATCGTCGTATCGACGAATGCATGCCTTTTCGTCTTTCAGCGTTTCGGTCTTCATTTGAACTTCATTTTGGGCATCGGTCGCCCAGCTTCAACAACATTTTTTCGGGAAATATTCTGCCAGATCGGTAAACCAATTGATAGCATAAAATGTCCAAGACAGTTCTACATCGTACATCAGACAACGCTTTGTTCTTTTCTGGTGATGGATGACCAATATATAACACATCGGACTGGCTCATGCAATGCATACACATGCACACAAGTCAGTCTGATGAGATCTGGTCTATCTGTATCATTTTCCCTAAAGTGAGCGATGCGACAATTTCGCCGAATGTAGCCACTATATAATTTCACAGGCTTTTGTATAGGAGCTGTGCGAGAAGACAGCGTGCACAGACTGCGAGTTGGTCAATGCAAAAAGATAGCACCAGTGAATGCGGCGATGCCTCACCGTTGTTAAATTTCTTTAGATGTCATCTCCCTCAATGAAATGACTTTCTATTGGATTTTATGCGATATTCTGAGCCAAACTGTCCTCAATCTTGGGAGGGATAAAAATGGTTAATTTTCAGAATATAAGTGAGGCATTCGCCGCATGCACCGCATCTATTGACCGCACGCCACTGTAAATACATTAAATGCAACCAACACATTGCTCTTGTTGTCATATTATGACACACTGCAGACCTCATCCTCCATCTTTATCTCTTTTCCGATATAAAATTGGTAACTTTTGCAGTTGCGTACAATTGATAAACATTTGAAAACATGCTGTCTGTCGCACATTGTGATGGAGAAATAAGAGAGTTTCCATCAAAAGTGGACGTCCGGAAGCCTGTCGCAGAGGACGAAGTGCCATCAAATATCTTCGTCGCTGCACACAAAATATTTTCTGCCTCATTTATGAAAACCTTTGAATACCGGTATTTGTTTATTCTGATTTGAGGTGACCAGCAAATCGGATTTGTATCCGGCTTAATCAATATTGATCAGACATCGCACCGGTTTTGAATTTCAAGAAGGACAGTCAGAGTTGCTAATCACAGTACTTTCACCACTGCTAGGTTCAGATTGCACTTCATGAATGGAATTGATATTTGTTGTACATAAATGATCATATCACATTACACATGCCACCTGAAAGTCAGTTTCGAAAATGCATGTCCGTGCTGGTCCTTTAATAACACAGAGCATCGGATTTCGATGTTCAAAATTATCAGGGGCTGAATAAATTTGAATGCAACTTGAATGTAACTATACTCGTGCCTCTTTCGTTTCATTAGATTGTTGACTTTTTGCCAATCAATCGCACAGCATAAGAGTTTTTTTAAATAAGTGCAGTAAATAAATGATTAACTCAAAAAGTTTAATGTTTAAAAAAATCATATTTTAAAGTTTAGAGGATGTTTAATAGTTGATTGTAATTTGATTGTTTATCAGAATAATGTTATCCTATATAAGGCTGAAAGAATGTGACTGAAATTCAAAGAAACGAAAAATATCAGGATTTTTAACTTCTTCAGTCAATCTCTTCAACAAATACTCCATCATTGAAACACTACTAATTTAATTGAAGATGAAATAAAGACAAGTAATTGCGAACTATGTAATCCAAAATAAAACACAATTTAATGAATGTGTTACATTCATGTTATAGCAGAACAATGACATCATTGTCACTTGGTTAGTCCTATTAACTCTCTGAAATTAGTAACCGAAATTGTCCGGGACTGTTCTCGGGAATACAGTAAGGCTATGAAACTTTCAAAATCCTACTGTCTCCATCGATTCCGCAAGCTACTTTTTGAATTACGTTTGTTATTTGAAGTAGCACTGTCAGGGGCGTATCCAGGATTTTGAAAAGGGGGGGTACAAAAATTAATGAATTTTTTGGCCTACCACGAAGATTATGCATATTCAACGCAAAGAAATATAATAATCATAAATAGTATAATCATAGTCGCATGTAATATTATCGATAATTTAATCTTCGCTTTCATATTCATTTTCGCTAATCCCGAATTTTGATATCCCACATTTTGATATACCGTAACGTCCTAAAATTGAATTCAGTAAAACTGAACAGGTACAGATTATTATCAAATTAAACAGTGACACAAACAGTATTATTAGTGTACGCATCTTCTACATGTATACTTCAGATATCCTCTATCAGTACAGTGAAATTACAGAACAATATACAGGCACTGCAAAATACTTTTCCTGAAGAAAGAAGCTAAAAAACATAACATTTTTCTGAGCTTTACACTAATGTTTTTACGAGAGACCGTTAGGAGTTAAGTAAACGTATTACAATTTAAAGCGTGAGTTGTGCTCCGTCTTATACAAATCAATCACAGAGTCGTAATCCAGTGGAATGTCCTTGTGTATTGCCAGCAAAGTCAATCCTGTCAAACGTGCTTCACTCATTGTTGAACGGAGGTACGAAGTTTTCACTTGACGAAGCGCACTGAACGACCGCTCTGCAGTCGCCGAAGTTACTGGGATTGAAGCAAACACTTTCAGTAGGATATAGATATTAGGATATAGGTCAGAATTACACGACTTCAGGGCTTCCACAACGCTTGAAGGACAATCTTGTTTAGGAATTGAATTCCATTTTCGCTGCCATCTGTAGAATTCTATCATACAAGTATCAAGACTATCTGGTAGTATGGATTTATATTTTTCAAAGATACGTTTCATATCTTCCACTATGACATCGGCAACTCGATCTGGTATGAAGTTTGACATAGATAGGGCAGTTTTTGAAGATTCACTGAAGCGATCGTTCATCTGTGAGATGATTGCATCAAGCAAAGGATACCATGTAGCTTTTCTGTAATAATCAGATGCTGATTAAGAAGGCACATTCGAACGATATTTTTGCTTTGATGTCAGTCGCGGTGTTTCGAGCTCTGCAGAAGGATCGTCCGTAATGCACTGAAACAGCTTCACGGCTTCTGCGTAACCATTGATGAATACAATTGACTCATTTCTCCAAGACCTGAAGATGTCAGTTTTATGTTGAACTTCTTCCATGGCTGCCACAAAATCTATCTTCTTAGCCTGAAGTTGGATCGAAAGTTGTTCTGTGATTCCGAAAATTTTCTTGAGCAACACGAGTCCGATTATGAATTGAGAACTTGTTATCCTATGAATGAGAGAATATTCACGATTGGAATACTCACCAGTGGTGTTCAGATGGTCAAGTTGAATAGTAGCCTCATATTGAGAGAATTAAAACTGATAACAGAACTGTCGACATTGTGCAGATAATGAAGGAGGCGTGTGATGGCGCATTGAACACGTTCGGAAAGTTTAGAGCAAAGGAAAAGTGTCCGAAAAGACATACAAAGACCAAATTAGCGTTGATTGATGCAATTAATGAGCTCTTATCATAAATGTACTTTGAAATAATGCAAATTTCTTTCATATACTTTTTGGTTGAATAAAGAAGATTTTTCAACGGACAAAAATCTGGTTATATTTAAGAATGGATAGAATTCATTAAGTTTACACAGTGGAAATAAATAGGTATTCACTGAATGCTGTGAATACTATACACGCTACGCCACTGCAAGTCAGTGTTTGACGAATGTGTTATCGGCGCTATCGGCAATGGCTATCGGTAAGAAAGCAACGTCACACTCTGACACAAGACTCCCAGGCAAATCAAGCACTAAAGCTCAACTCCACAGAATGTATTGAGAATTGATGTTTGAGTGCACTTTCCTTCTTCATAAACTTATGTGTTAAAATCATATCTCTCAGAGGGGGGGACATTCCCCCGTGTCCCCCCCCTTGGATACGCCAATGAGCACTGTCATAAATGAAATTCAATGTCATTATTATTTAAAATCATTTTTCATTGTGTTGTGTATGACTATGTGAATGACTGTGTGTGACAATCTCTTCATCTGAGACAGTCCACAGTTAGTGGAGGATTCCCATTTTCTTTGTGACTGCTGTCGGTCTGTAATGTGCTATCTTGCCATCAGTGTAGCTGTCAGACATTGTGACTGTTCGTTCATTACATCGATGGATGCGAGCCAACAAAGTTGTTTTCCTCTTCTCGCATCAAAATACAACACATTGACAAAGGCTTATTCCACTCTTGAAATTTACCCTTTTTCTCTTTATTATGAAGACAAAGTTCAGGTCTAGGTGGCCTGCGGTCGTAGGTTCGAATCCTAACAGTCGCACATCTTTTCCATGACAGTTTGATCTATCGTATATTTCATTTCATTCTTATTGTTCATATTGCAAATGATAATCATAATTATGTAATACACATTGGATCGGACTCTATTTTATAATATCGATATCATGAATCGTGACATTGATTTTATAGTCCTATATTTTTTTCATCAATATGCATAATATTGATGAAAATGCTTCCACTGATTTTCAGATTGACGAATAGCTGGACTTTAAAGTTATCACTTTTAATCCGCTACGCTTTCTAGTTTTCTACTTCTTATTCTTTATTTTACTACAACTAGCATCAGTCAGTCGCACGCATTTATCAAATTGGCAAATGTATATACAGTCAACCAGTTCGTCTCGTTCACAGGCTCACAGGTATGTGGTATCGCTTCTCTCTCGACCAGGTTAGCTTTCCCATTTCAGCTAGGAATAAGCGGGCCATTGCAAAGTACAGCATCGTTGAACGAGTTAATCATTTCGCACATGGGCAGTTTTACATGGAACAGAGAGGGCATGCCTCCAGGGAGCGTAATTTTCATGTGATGACGTCATCCGGAGAATTTTCAATGCTACTCACTCAGACCGTGATCACGCGACCTAATCAACATTTACGAATTTTTATGTGATTCTGTTCAAATGAGTCAAATTGCTCAAATGCTGTCTTTGGTGAATGACGCTAGGAATATGTGTTCAGGAAATCTCGATCATGAGGTAGTGTTGGATTTGAGCGGAGTTCACCTCTACGCTCTGTCTCGTCTCATCCCCGGTACTGAAGATATGCCTTTATTTCCTGACGGGGGGAGAATAATTTCAGTAGATAGGCCTTATATTGCCTCAACCAGATTGACTGAGCATTAATTTATTACTTTTGTTATGAGCAACACTGATAGGTGTAGGACTAAATTCCTCACGATTCTTCATAAACTTAATTGTCTAATCATCAATTATTAACTTTCCTTGTTCAGAAAGATGACAAAGGAATTCAAGTTGGAGAAAATGCTTAATGGAATAATTAAAAGGAATTATTACCAAATGAATGCATTGGGGAATCCCTTTCAAGCATCAAATATGACTATCTCCTCCTCATTGCATTTATGGTTTCCATTTATGCGACCATTTTTAAAATTATTCGCGTGCATTCTAGATGCGAGGATGAGATTGGTGTTATAAGAATCGATGTCCTTTTCCTTTTGATCACCACTTTTTTCCGGCTTTAGTTACGACGTTGACTCCAAAAACTTCCGGTCGAAAACTTCCCCCTACTATCGAGCTCAAATCTAACACTGTCAAGAGGTCTCAACGTTTGTATTCCAGAACTCAAAACTCAATTGATATTCAGATTTTTTTCAAATTAGGATTTTTATCCCAGATAGAATTTTCGACGTATCAAGCCCTTTTCGCTTATTCGCATCATTTTCTCATGAAATCGTTTCAATATCTTATTATTTGCCTCCCATTGGACGATTTCTTATTTTTAGGGGTTATAAACGTTGAACTTGTTTTTGTGGAGGAAGATCTCACGACAAGTTTTCCATAATAGTATTTCAAACTTTGTTTAGTTGTCATCTGTCAATAAACAGTACATGTATGTGAAAAAGGTCATTGACAGTCTTTATGAGAAGGACAAAAGAATTCACTGGCAAGTTTGTTTAGAAAAATCACTGTCGAAAGCGCCAAACTAAGTCGTCCTAAAATATGAACAATTTTATGATATATTCGGATGTGTCTCTCATAGAAAGTATAGAAAGTATATATGAATTTGTGAATGAAAATCAAAGTATACAAACAAATTCAGAATGCTTCATAATAGTACAGAAGAAAATATATCATCATGAGAATGGTAGGAGCTGACTTCGAATAAAGGTAACTTTTTTTGGAAATATTCACCCTTTCGTGAAATAGGTTTTGATTTTACATCACAGAATCAAGTAGTCGCTTGAATAGCAATGGCGACTGTAATAATAAATATGCTAATAATTATAGTTTAAATAAGTTTGCTTGGGGTGCAAGCCGCCACTGATATGCGCGTATAGCAGTTTCTTGTCAACAAAGGATTAACAACAGAACATTTCAAAAATACTACGAGAACCTGAATAAGGGCGGTTTTAGACCTATAGTTTTGTATGTACTTGTTCGCCCATATGTAGATGCATGACATCACCTCACTGAAACTGCACACACTTAATTTAATTTAAACCGATAATGGTGTATCGGACAAAGAATGTATAAATAAAATGTGTTATTGCAAATCGATGATAAAATAAAATTTCTTATCATCTATCAAGTCATTTCTTTGCGTTCTAGCGCCTTTGTTTTTCGATTTAAAATTTCTGATATTCTACTTCTTATCATCTTTTTATTGACGAGAGACGTAATTCAATACGATGTCACTCAAATGGATACAAAATGCCCGCAGCAAGAAATGTCTCACTGCAATAAATTATCTCTGAATAGTGAATACCGATTATTATGTTGATCAAAAAGTCTCGAAGCCAATGGAAAAATGATCGCTTCTTTATGACCACGCATACCTGAATTTCATACCAATGAACAAGGGAACCGTCAATTTGATAATGTGCGAGCAATTTGGAGCTATATAGCAACTTCTTCAGAAAGCGGTTTCAAAGCTTTGACACCTTATCAGTAGAATGAGATAATGAGAATGTCAGATATTAGAAAAAAACATCAGCGCTCGCCGTGGGGCGCATAAAGGAGTTGAGAAGCCAATGAAGAGAAACAAGTTGAACATGTGTCATTTGCATTCGAACATGGGTTTTAGGTGATAAGATGAGTGATCTTATCAATGGTAAGTTAACTTACCATCCCGCACTGAGGAGAATGTTGATCATGGTAAGTTAACTTACCATCCGCACCTGAGGGAATGAGACAAAATTTGCCTCAGCAGCGAAAGGGTTAAGCTGTTTGTGTGTTAGAAATAGAATAAAGTTTCAACAGTTTGCCGATTAAAAATAAAGTTTCAACAGTGTATAATTTAGAAATAAAGTTTTATCTGTTTGTAAAATGAGATTGTAGGATTTACTAGTTTGCAAGTTAGACTAAGCGTTCTACTATTTGTAAACGAAAGATATAGTTTCAACAGTTTACAGATTAAAAATAAAGTTTCAACAGTGTGTACGTTAGAAATAAAGTTTTAGGCGTTTGTGCGTTAGAAATGAAATAAAGTTTCAACCGTTTACAAGTTAAAACTAATGTTTCAATAGTGCGTATGTTAAGAATAAAGTTTTATCTGTTTGTATGTTAGAAATAAAATGAAGCTTCACCAGTTTACAAGTTAAGAATAAAGTTTTATCCGCTTGTATGTTAGAAATAAAATGAAGTTTCAACAGTTTACAAATTGAAAATAAAGTTTCAATAGTGTGTACGTTAGAAATAAAGTCTCAACCGTTTACAAGTTAAAAATAAAGTTTCAATAGTGTGTATGTTAAGAATAAAGTTCTATCTTTTTATATGTTAGAAATAAAATAAAGTTTCACAAGTTTACAATTTAAAAATAAAGTTTCAATAGTGTGTACTTTAGAAATAAAGTTTCAATAGTGTGTATGTTAAGAATAAAGTTTTTTCTGTTTGTATGTTAGAAACAAAACAAAGTTTCAACCGTTAACAAGTTAAAAATAAAGTTTCAATAGTTAACACGTTAAAAATAAAGTTTCAATAGTGTGTATGTTAAGAATAAAGTTCTATCTGTTTGTATGTTAGAAATAAAATGAAGTTTCATCAGTTTACAAGTTAAGAATAAAGTTTTATCTGTTTGTATGTTAGAAGTAAAATGAAGTTTCAACCGTTAACAAGTTAAAAATAAAGTTTCAATAGTTTGCAAGTTAAAACTAATGTTTCAATAGTGCGTATGTTAAGAATAAAGTTTTATCTGTTTGTATGTTAGAAATAAAATGAAGCTTCACCAGTTTACAAGTTAAGAATAAAGTTTTATCAGCTTGTATGTTAGAAATAAAATAAAGTTTCAACAGTTTACAAATTGAAAATAAAGTTTCAATAGTGTGTACGTTAGAAATAAAGTCTCAGTAGTATATAGTGTGACATCCGGCGCGACGCTTCGCTTCGCTTTGCTTCGCTTCGCTTGCGCCGGATGTCACACTTTTGCGGGTTTTTTCAAAAAATCAAAATTTCAAAAATTTCAAAAATTTAGGTAGACTTCAAATTTCACGTGGCCGAAGGCCGAAGGGCGAAAATTTAAGCGTTTTTAAAAATACCCAATTTTTCAAATTTTTCAAAATCTCAAAATTTGAGAATTACAATTTTCACCCTTAAAATCATGACCGTTCCAGGACACCGAAAATCATAAAAGTTAAGAATCTCAAAATTTGAGAATAACAATTTTCTCGCTTAAATCATGACCGTTCCAGGACACCGAAAATCATAAAAGTTAAGAATTTCAAATTCATGAATTTTATCCATCTTTCAGGTTTTCAAAATATATCATGTGAGTAATAATATTTCTTTAAAAATGGAAGAAACAAAAGTGGATGAAACCGCAAGAATACATCCTTCGTTATCATATGAACGTAGTTCTACTTTAATGGACATTGAAAAGATTAACAATGAAAAAATGAATAAAGAAAAACACAAAGATAGAGTACGTTATATGAAAGATAAGGAATCTCAATTATTATTAAGATTAGAGCATTATAAAAAATTAAGAAAGAGATGGACTAAAGTTAAGAATGTAACACAAGGAATTGGCATATTCTTAACAATAAGTTTAGGCGCTCTCACTATTGTTATATCTTCAGGTGTTTTAGTAATTCCAGTAGTTGCTACAGCTTTAACAGGTACGGGTGTTTTTGCAACTTCACTTGTTACAATGTTAGATAAATCTTTGATAACTAAGAAACGAAAATCATTAAAAACTAAGCATTTACATATTAAAGAAGTCTATGATAAACTACATTACTACTTTCAAAGAGCATGTGATGATAATGTTATTACGTTAGATGAGATTGAAAAATTTGATCAAATAGCTAATGAAGTAAATCAAACCTTTCAATTACAGTCCGAAAAAGTTGATGATAAGAATAGACAGGATGGTAAAATTTCTAGTGATGGTAAAACTTTTACTGGTGGTAAAATTTCTAATGAAGAAAATGATAAAATTTTCTTAGAAGAGCTAAAAACTTTAAGCGAAAATTTAAGCAAAACTTTATTAAACAAAACTTTATTAAACAAAACTTAAAAAGAGAAAACTTTAAACGAAAAGATGTCAAACAACAAAGCAATAAAAAAATAATTTGTTCAGTAAAATGTTTTTGCTGTATTCCAATGTTACCACAAAATTCAAATATTATATTTTAAAAATGGATAAAATTAGAGCTGATAATTTTAAAAGAATAAAACAATTAGAAGAGTTAATAAAACAAAGAAATATTATGAAAGAAAATCATCTTCAACATAGAATGATAAAAGCTGGTATTCAATCTGATATGTTTGAAAAAATGCAGCAAACCGAGCAAATAAAAACTGATTTTGAAAAAACTATGAAACCATTTAAAACTCTTGAAAAAGAACTTACAAATAAATGATAAACAAATTGATATAACAGATCCAGAGCACAAAACTATATTAGATGACTATGGATTACTAGAATCAAACTTTAATAAGAAATTACCAAAATCTATGCAATTTGAACATTCTATTTCATTTATAGATGGAAAAACAATACCTAGATTTTATCTCGGTCAAAAAGAAATATTTCCACGACCTTTTCGAGGTTTAATTTTTTCACCAGATAAATTTCCTTTTAATTTAGATAGAAATTTTGTTAATCTTTTAAGTGGAGCAGATTTAAATAATTATGCTGTAGAAGATCTCATAAAATATAAAGCTATGTTAGATAGAGTTGGTGCAGTAAAATCTCTTAGACGTTATAAACAATTAGAAAATTTATTATCAACGGGAGTTAAAGTAGGGAAAGGTTTATCTGAAAAACAGAAAACAGAAACAACCATATTTTTACCAGATGATCCACAAGAATTACTAAATAGATTAAATATTTTAATATCTGCAATAAAAGAAGGACATAATTCTAGTTTCAATGAAATTCATGCTATATTGAAAAGACTGCTGGAAAAGAAGATTCTAAATGAAGAGGATTATAAAAGTATAACGAACCGAATGTTCTAGGGCTTCGCCCGTAGCTGAAATATGTTGTTGTTTTTAATTCTTTTATAAAAAATATTTATTTAAAATTTTAACTAAAAAATGTGTTCAGCAGATTTAGACAAAATTAATAATCATTTAGAAAATTTAACAGAGATTTTGGGTTCATCAAAATTTAGTACGACGTTAAAAATTATAACAACTACTTCATCACACACTTGTAATTTAGAACCCATTCTACATTTGGAACAAAATAAAAATTATCAAATTGCATTGACTAGTTTCTCTACATTTAACACTATTCAAAACGTTATAAAAGATGTGAAAGATCAATTTAGATATTCTACTGATAAAGGCAAAACATGGAAAATACTAACTTTTCTTCCTGGTTCTTACGAAGTTGAATCAATATCAAATGAAATTAAGAGACATTTAGGTATACCATTTAAAGATAAGAAACAATTACATTTTGCAGTTGAACCGGCAGTTAATAAATTTTCTCTTACTTTAGACGAAAATCATCAAGTTGATTTTAATCATGATAGATCATTGTCAAAGCTATTAGGATTTAATAAACAAACCTATAGTCAAGGTTATCATTTAGGTGAGAAGATTCCAAAAATAACTGAAATAAATTCAATTGTTGTACATTGTGACATTATTGAAGGAGGATATATAAATGGTAAATTGTCAAATTTAATATTCAGTTTTCCAGCTTTTACTGTACCCATTGGTTATAGATTAAATGTAATTCCACAAACATTAATATATTTCCCTATTACAATAAAAACTATTAACAACATTAACATGAGAATCACTGATGAAAAAGGACAAGAAATAAATTTTGGAGGTGAAGAAATTATGATAGATCTTTTGGTTCGAGAAGTATAAACTCCCGTTCGGGAGGTATAAACTCCCGTTCGAGAGGTATAAACTCCCACGCGAAGCTAGAGAAGTTTAATTTTCTTCTTCTTTAGAAACAAAAAATAAAAAAAAATAAAAATAATTTTTTTTATTAAAAAATGAGTGAACTACCTCCATTAAATAAAAAAAAACTTAAATTTAATCATCATCCAAATTTATCTAATAAAGTTTTGTCAGTTATTTGTGGAAGATCAGGTTGTGGAAAAACGTATCTATTATTTAAAATTTTAACGACTCCAAATTTTTTGGATTATAACAATCTTATAATTTATACAACAACAGCAGAACAACCCGTCTATCAATTTTTAAAATATGGATTTGAAAATAATCTTAAAAAAACAGCAATTGCTTCATTATTCAAAGAATATGAAAAATCTGAAGATGAAGAAGAAATAAGTTCGTGGTGTGAAGAAGCAGCAAAAAATAATCAGTTAGTAGAATCTAATAAAAATAAGCATATAAAAATACAATTAATGGATGATAGTGGTAATATGCAAGATCCTAGTAAACTAGATAAAACAATGAAACATTGTGTAATTTTTGATGATTGTGTTAATGATAGAAATCAGTTAGTACAGAGAAATTATTTCACAAGAGGTAGACATAATAACTGTAGTGTGTTTTATTTAACACAAAGTATGTATTCATTAGACGGAAGTGTTATTAGAAAGAATGCAAATACATTTATACTATTTGAAATAAATGCAAGAAACTTAAGTGATTTGTTAAGAGATTTATGTGTAAGAAATAAAGATGAATTTAAACAATCGTGTAACAATGCTTGGTCAAAAGATTATGGATTTATCACAATTAATATTGATAAAAAAATTCATGAAAGAGTTATAGAAAATATTTTCGAGGAGTGATCGAACGGAGTGACCGAACGGAGTGGCCGAATAATTTTTTCTTATAAATTTTTTGTTAATAAAAATAAAAAAAAATATGTTGAATGATTATAAGATAGAGCATGTACCAGTTTTAAAAGATTATCGTCATCCTACAAATCCTGTAAATTCGAAGAAAGAAGTTAGATTTTATTATCATCATAAATACGTAGCGCTCGTTACAGATTATAAAACAAAACATGGTATTAAACCGTGTGTTAAAACAAAAGACTTTCCACTTTGTTTAAGAAGTTTCCGAGTATTTTTGGCGTATAATAATTTATGGTGGTTGGTTAAGAAAGAACATTTAACAGCACATGAATTAGAAACATTACATCAATTACATATTCCTGTGTATATGCAAAAACGGAACCGAGGTTCTATGTAAAAATTCATTTTTTCTTTTAAAAAATATGAATCGTGAAATGTCTCTCGGACAAACGTCTAGGATTGATGAATTAATCAAGAAACAAACTGCTGAGTTTGATGCGCAAATTAAACATAGTAAACGTATTAAAAAACAGAAACGTACTAGGCGTAGTATTAGACGTAATACTAAAAAACAGAAACGTGGAACAAAAGAAATATTAGAAACTCCTATTAGTGATATCTTTTTTGATGATAGAATTAAGGATGAACTTGGTGATGATTTATGTAATTTATTTAATCCAAATGAAATTAAATATGAAAATGTATGTTTTATTAATGTAGTAAATGATATGCGGAAACTTTTAGCAAATGGTAAAATTATTAATTTACTTGGAAAAGTTGTTAAAGATCAGGAAAATATAATTCAAAATTTTTACGTAACCTTCTATAATAAAAAATCATTTGAAACATGGTTTTCGAATCTGGATGAGAAATCCGATGCTAACGAATGGATTTTTACAGGTAATATTAAATATGAAGATTTTGGAATGAAGTTAGTACAAAGATCGCATAAAGGGGCAGGGATTAATATGAAATATAGAATCAAAGAATAGTTCGGTGAATATTGTTATATTCCTTCTGAAGATTTTTGTTTTATTAAATGTTATTATGTTTTACGAGGTTTTAATGAAGAACAAGGAGAAATGATGAAAGAAATGTTTAATAATTTTTTATATAAAGAGAAAGCCACATCTAGAACAGGAGTAATGTCAAACTGCAAATTTTCTCAATTCAATAAATATTTTGGAGAATAAGTTCAATATTATAGTCCTGCCAATCGTCATTTAAATCCTAGAGGAATTGAAACGTTTCATAATTATGTTTATTACAATTATTCTCACGCAGGTTCAACAATTGGTCACTATTGTTTAATTAATAAATCTCATAAATTAAAAGCTATTAGAGAAATTGAAAATAATTTCAAACCAATATATAAAACAGTTACTGATGAAACTCTAACAACGCGTCCATATAAAATCATAACAAAGAAAAAAATTGACTATGGTTCAACATATATTTGGGATCTCGAAACTTTTCCTGATCCTAACTGTTCAACAGCTCATCCTATTCCTTATGCTGTAGGAGCTATTAATTTTAATAAATTTATATGTTGTTTACCGAAACAAAGATTGAAAGAATTAGAAACACGTTTGTTAAGTGATATGATTAAAATTAAACGATCAAAAGATGAAGATGAAATTAAAAAACTTAAAAAACAGATTAATGAGTATAATAATTTAACTGAATTAGAATTTAATAAACTTCAAAATTGTGTGAAAATATTTACGAGAACTGAGGATGATGAATGTTCGATCGGGGGAAACCCAGAGGATGTATGTCCGATCCATCAATTTTTTAAAACTCTTGGAAAATTTAATTATTCGAGGGTAACTTTAATAGCTCACAATTCATCAGGTTTTGATTCCTATTTTCCGATAAAAGCTAATTTTAAATTATCTAAACCGCCTCTTAAAACTTCAAGAGGAATATTGACTGCTTCATTACAAAATCCTTATACAACTGAATGTGTTAGTAGATACATCCAAAAATCTTTTAGATTTGAAAACAATATGAAAAAAGATTCACCTTCAGGTAAATTAGCACTTCAAACTATTATAATGAAATGTAGTTATCAACATGTAAAAACAAGTCTTTCTAAATGGTGTGAGAATTTTAAAATTCCTACGAATGTGTGCAAATTAAATTATGAAATTGGAGACATAACACATGAAAATTATAAAGAAAAAGAAATTGAATGGAGACCATATTTAGTTAACGATATTCTTTCTTTAGCTTTTTGTATCTACAAATATAATAATGTTATGCAAGATTTAGTTGGTGAAGATATAACTACTAATTTGACATCCTCTGCTTTAACATTTAACGGTTGGATGAAAAGTGTACAAAATGACAATATAAATATTCATTCTCATATAGATTTATGGGCTAGAAATTATATTAGAAAATCTGTTAAAGGTGGAAGAGTTTCAGCAAATATAAGAAAATACATATCGCCATTTTGTAGCATCTTGTTACCAATATTAAAACAGTATTTACCTGGTCGCTACGCTGGTGGGGCTTTGTCCCCTGGAAGTAATTTAATAGATTTAATGAAACAGTATCGAGATTTAGGAGATAAAACTGAAATTTGTAAGAAAATTTCAAATCAACTACTTGAACAAAAAAATGAATTTCTAATGGCTTTTGATGCAACATCTTTATATCCATCAGCTATGTATGATGAAAATTCAGAATACCCTAAAGCTGAATCAGCTAGAAAATTTCGTCAAGAAGAAGAGCGGGAAATAGTATATAAATTTAATACACAAACATTTAGACCTAAAACTGGAATATTCTCTTTTGTGTTTCAATATCCGAATGATATGTTTTTCCAACCAGTTCCTATAAAAGATAAAGTTAAAAATCAAAATAATAATTCTCATGTAAAAGTAATCAGGTTTAGAAATAGTATATGTTATGATGTATTAACTTCTGTAGACATACAAGAAATTGTTAGATGTGGGGGAAAAATCTTACATATTACTGATGGTATAATTTATGAAAAAAATTATCAAGTTTCACCATTTCGAAATTATATTGAAAAACTTTTTAATTTGAGAAAAAGATATAAAACAGAAGGAAATACTGTAGGTGATGAGTTAATTAAATTATTGATGAATTCGCTATATGGCAAAACTGTGCAAAAAGATATAACCACTAAATATCATTTATGGAATGAGAATACATTGAGAAAAAATTTCACTCAAGAAGTAAAAGATTATGAAAAATTAAATGATGAACAATATTTAGCGAAAGTAGAAATGGAAGATGATGAATTTCTCAAAACTAATATTGTAAAAGATGGGAAGACGTCATTCATGCCATCACACTTAGGTTCTTTCATTCTTTCTCACTCTAGAAGAATCATGAATAACTTTATTTTAGAAATTAATGGTTTCAAAGAAAAATACATTCATTATACAGATACTGATTCAATATATATTTCCAATGAGCTCTTTAATAAATTAGACGCTGCTGGATATGTTGGAGGAGAATTGTGTCAAGGGAAAAATGATTATGGAAATGGTGGAATTATTTTTGCAATGTTTATTGCACCTAAAGTAAAATACTGTATTACTGTAGATGAGCAAGGGACACTTAGTGAAAAGAAAACATTCAAAGGTTATTCACAAAACAAAGTAAAAGTAGAAGATTTTCTAAAACTATATTCGGGGAAAACATTATCGACTACAGTTAATAAACCGTGGAAAAGATCTTTAGAAACTGGAATTAGTATTCCTGATAAAAATAATAATACTGAAGAAAAAAAATTTTCTGGTCAAATAAATATTCTTAAACGTCAAGCACCTGATGAAAATGAAATTATGTTACCTTATAACGGAGAAGATATTCAAGCTGAAATATTTCAAACAATCATCTGTGAGAGTAATTTAAGTGATGATGATGACACGTTGGAATAATAATTTTTTTATTACATCTAAAAATTTTATAATATCTAAAAATTTTATAACATCTAAAAATTTTATAACATCTAAAAATTTATAACATCTAAAAAATTTATAACATCTAAAAAATTTATAACATCTAAAAAATTTATAACATCTAAAAATTTTATTACATATGAAAATATATTTATCGAATATTTTGGTATTTTCTATTAAGTTTTATCATATTAAGTTTCATCATATAATGTTTTATCAAAAGATAATTTAAATTTATTTTCACTAACTATTGATTCTTCATCATCATAAATTGATTCTTCATCATCATAAATTGATTCTTCATCATCATCATAAATTACACTTTTTGGGATTGGATACCATTTCCTGATAGGATACCATTCTCGTATTGGAATATCTAATTCTAAATTACATTTTTTATCTGATAATAATATAATAGAGAAAAATATTGGTCTTTGTTCTCTTTTGGAAAATTTAATAACACCACTATAATCTGAATCACTTTTAGTTTTTATTAAAGATGATAAAATTTTAAATTGATTAGATGTAAATCCTAATTTAAATTTTGTAGACCCGACACATAGTTGTCTAACAGTATCTTCAACTATACCATCATTATTATTTTCAATTGTAAGAAAATGAAATTTAGATAAATTTTTATAATTACTAATATTTTTATAATCTTTTTTACCATTTACACCATTTTCAGATGTTTCTGAATCATCATCTATATTATCATCTATATTATTATCATCTATATTATTATCATTATTATCATAAGATTCTTTAAGATCGGGCAAAGCCCTAGAACCTTCGGTTCGTTTATTATGATTATGGTCATTGTTAATAGTATAAGGTGTAGTCAACATATAAATTTTCTCTTGTTGAGCTAAACCATTTATATAAGATTTTAATAAATTAATATTTAAGTTGGAATATAATCCTATATACGTATCATCATCATATCTTTGGGGCATTTCTAATGTTTCTTGTTTATAAATTGTGTCTCTATAATAAACTTGACATAATAATTCTTCATTATGTTTTTTACTCTCTATGTGAATGTTATATTGATTTTGTTCATCAACAAATAATCTTATTTTTTCTTTGGAAAAAGATTTTAATTTTTTAACTAATTCTTTAATATTGATATAATTAATAATTTTATTTTCTATCCAATCAGTATTACTAATCGGCAAAACTGCTCTAATAAAACCGAAAACATTATTATGACCTATTATAACCATATTTTCTTTATTTAATTCAACATAAGCTACATCATTATATTTGCTTACAATCTCCATAAATTTTATAAACGGGTCTCCTGGAAATAAACAATAGTTAGTTTCTATAGAAGGTAAACCTTTAGTCTGTTCTCTAAATATTTCGGCTTGTAATTCAAACAAAAGTTTAACATATATACATGGATTATTATTATTATTATTATAAAAACATTTATTTTCAAATCCCGTTGATCTCGTCGAATAAGAAGAACAGGATGATGCGGACGAATATAATTTTTTTAAATTTGGTTTTTCCATTTTTTTATTTTTATTAGAAAAAATTTTACTTTTTTATTTTTATTTTTATTGTTTTAAAAATGATGTTACCAAATGTTGGTGGAGGTGCATATATCCCGAATAATCGTGAATTAGAAATAGAGATAGAAAATTATATCATGAAAACTGGAGACGTTTTATCTGGTCCATTGCATCTTTCTATTCTTCCGCAACAAAATACCGAGTTAACAAATAAACAATATGTTGATACACAAATCAATGACTTAAAAGAAAAATATATAAACGATGTTTTGGTTCCACTGATGAATGAATTAAAGTTGCTAAAACTTAATGACAAATCATTAAACGAAAAATTATTAAAACTTGATAAAAAGGATAGAGAGCTAGAAGCAGATATAGCAAAACTTTTTAAAAAGATTTCTGAACAATCAAAAATTTTAATATTACTTTCTATAAAGTTAACATCTGCAGTCATTAAAAATAAACATCAGATAAAAATGTTAAAAGAACAATTAGAAGATGAAATAGAAAAACTACCTGAAAGAATTAAAAAAAATTTAAAGCAGTTACAAACTACATTCCAAAAAAGTGTTGATGAATTGAGTTCTAAAATTACTCAACAAGTGAAAAAGATGAATAGAATAATCAATGAAGTAAACTCGCTTAATCAAAAAGTTGATAAAATGAAAACTCTTAAAATCAATTTAGAAAATGAATTAAAGAAAAATTTACAAGAAAACTCTAAAGAAAATAAAGAACAGTTAGATGCTGTTAAAAGACAATTAGATGTTTTTAAAATTAAGTTAAATGCACTTAAAACGGCGTTGAAGATGAATCAGGAGAAAATGCAAGTTAATAGAAAAGAAATTAAAGTACATCACACGCTGCTTGACGCAATAGATAAAGTTCAACAGTCAATTAATAAAGTTATCTCGAAGTTGTTGTCCATTCACAAACGTAAATCTTAGCACGTAGATATTTTTCCCAAAAGTCAAATTTAATCCTAAAAAATGCCTATAATTTATAAACACAATCTTAAACATTTTGCTTCAAATCAAAAAATTGCTCATGAACCATCTATGAAATCTGTTTACCATTATAACAATGTAGAAACAATCGGAACACAAAAGTTCCTAGGCACCGCAGGTGCCGTTCAAAAAGAAGGGGCTGGCATCTTTTCTGGTATTGGAAGTATCGTTAACTTAATTAAAAATAATAAATATTTGATTACATCTGCTGCAAAAGGAGCAGCTGCTATAGGTAGTACAGCTAGTGCAATATCAAATGCTGTCAAGTCTCAAAACGAATTAAAACAACTAGAAGCTATTCGTAAACTTAGGAATGATTCTGAAGAACTAAAAAATTTAAAAAAACTTTCAGAGGAAACAAAAAATAAAATTGCTAACATTGCTGTTGGGGAAACCTTGAGGAGCGGAGCTCCGTCTGATAGTAAACATAATGAAAAAACAATTGAAGAAATAAGAGGTAATGGCATTAATAGCGGAGCTGGTCTAGCAAAATTCTAAAATTATATTTTAGTAAAATTTTTTAGTAATTTTTTTAGTAAAAATTTTTTCTGTCTGTGAGAAAAACAAAAAGTCAAATTATTTTTTATAAAAATGTCTTCGCTTATCGAAAATAAATTTAGATTAGACGATCCTCCGTTCGTCAGTAATAATCAAAAAAAGAATGACTATATAAGAATTGCTATGAATCCCGGATCTTCCAGTAGAGTAAATACTGGAGGTGATTTAATTTTTGAAGTTGATAATCAGCAGAGTTATATATATTTACCTGATTCGTTTTTACATTGTGAATATTCTTTATATAGTGATGCCAATTTTACAACACCATTACCAGAAAGCGATAATATTGCACTAGAGAATAATTTCTTTCCAAGATTATTTACACAAATGCGTTTAGATGTTGCAACTCAAAATATAGAAACAATAAGTGATTCTCCAGGTGTAATTGATACTATGCTTAGATTTGTAACAATTGGTGAAAATAATAAAAAGTATGAAATCGAAGGTTGGTTTCCTGATACTAATGATGGTATAATTGTTGATGATTTAACTCACGCTGGAACAGATGCCGCAGGAATTGCGAAAGATGTAGAAAATATTGCAAAACATTTAAATAAAACAAATAATGATGCATATAAAGAAAGACGTGAATTTAACAAAAAAAGTAAACAGACAGTAAATTGGTCATTGTCTCCATTATTCGGATATTTAGATTATGATAAAATATCATATCAATTAAAATTTAAATTAATAATTCATCGTACAGCAAATAATGAATTAATCTTTTTTGGTAAGATTGGAAAAAAAGCATATTTAAAAATTGATAGACTTGAATGGTGTATTAAGCATATTACTCCTAGTTTAGAGATTGAAACAGCTATTGCAAAAAGATTAAATACTAACAAACCAATTCCAGTAAATTTTCTAAAGAGAACTGCTAGTTCAGTAACTTTTTCCGAACAAAGATTTAACTGGCATTTTACTAGAATTGCGAATACCCCAAGATATTTATTACTAACATTTCAAAGAAATAATTCTCCAAGTTTTGATAAGAACAATAATATCTTCCATATTAATACAATTCGAAGTTTACAAGTTTCATTAAATCAAACCCGTTATCCAATTGATCCATTAAGATTCGATGATACCAATAATCAATTTATGGAAGGATATGATTCTTATCGAAATCTTTGTATAGAATTTGGAGTTGAACCACAATTAACTCCTGGAGATTGGAGACATTTATATCCTGTTTTCTGTTTCGATTTAAGTGCACAATCTGAAGATATTATCAAGACTGGCTGTGATGTAACAATTAATATTGAAAAAAAAGATTCCACAACTTCATTGATGGCTTATGGTTTATTGCTAGAAGATGTAAAATATTCTATTGAAATTCTTAATGGAAAGATGGTAAGGATAAGTTAATTAAAATTTTTTCATAACTAGAATAGATTAAAAATTCTTAACTTAAAATTTTTCATAACTAGAATAGATTAAAATTTTTTGGTAACTTAAAATTTTTTAGTAACTTGAATTTTTTTAATAACTAGAATAGATTAAAATTTTTTGGTAACTTAAAATTTTTTTATTAAAAATGTCGCAAGCGAAAGGTAATAATAATAAAACTGTTGAATTAAAATTACGTAATATTGTTGACAAAAATACCCCTAAAACTATTACGATTAACAAAAAAAAGTATTACGTAAGTAAACCAATGATAGAGAATATTCAATTACAAGAAGAAAAGAATGGCGGGATTCTCCCATTAATTCCACTAATAATAGATGGCATAGCTGCAGCAGGAAGTGTTGCAGGTGGGACAGCTGGTATTGTCCAAGTAGTAAATAAAAATAAATCAGAGAAGGCAGCATTAGAAGAACAAAAACGACATAATAGAGAGTTAGAGAAAGTTGCTAGGGGTGAAGGAGTAGTAGATAATTTTATTAGTAAATTAAAATTAGTTGATGAAGGAAAACGAGTTCTTAAAAATATTCTCCACAATGTTGATGATTTAATTGAAATTAAAGAAACTAAAGATGGTTCTGGAATATATCTAAGTCCTAGTATGATTCGGTAATAACCTCAGGACCTTTGGTCCCATCGGCTAAAGCCTCTGAACAAAGTTCTATTAGGTAAAACATTTATTTTATCTTTTAAATTTTTTTTATCTTTTAAAATGAATTCTACAAATTCTGAAAATTTAATTAAATTAAAAATTTCTAATTTAGATTTATTAAATTATCTATTAAACAAAAATAAAAACTCAAATTGTCAGCATATTGGAGGTGACATACAAAAAGCATTAGACAACTTTCCGGGATTTATTTGGAGTAAATATTCGAAAGAAAAACATCTTCCTGGTCATTCATATACCGGTCCAGGAACTCGATTAGATATAAGACTAGATGAGAATAATAATCCAAAACCAGGTGAAGAACCAATAAATAGAGTAGATGCCGCCGCTTACAGGCATGATTTAGCTTATCGAAATCATGATCTAAGTTCTCGACATGCAGCTGATAAGAAGATGATTCAAGAATTAGATAGTATTCAAAATCCTACATTTAGAGAAAAAATTGAAAGAATGTTTGTTAAGAAAGCTTTACAAGCTAAAATATTATTCGGTCAGGGTTTAAATGAAACGACAGCAAAGCTGTCTGAGAGCAACGCTCGAACCTACGCGTCCGAAATTCATAGGGAATACAGAAAGCCTAAATATTTTTTGAAAGTAAAAGTATTTAATAAAGATGATATTTGGAGTGCTGATCTAATTCATATGCCGAATGAAAGGGACTACAAATACGCATTGACCGTTATAGATTTTTATACACGATACTCTTCGGTAAAGCCTTTAAAAAATAAAAGTGGTCTATCAGTTAAATATGCGTTTGAAGAAATCTTTAAAGAAAGTAATAGAAAGCCAAGGAAATTGTTTGTGGATAAAGGATCGGAATTTTATAACAGAAACGTTCAGCCACTATTTGAAACTGTTTATTCAACTGAAAACGCAGGAAAAGCTGTAGTGATAGAAAGATTCAATCGGACGTTAAAAAATAAATTATTCAAGAAATTTACTGAGCAAAGAAATCAGAAATGGTTGAAGATATTACCAGGAGTTGTAGAAGAGTACAATAATAAAGTTCATTCTGGTATTGAAGAAACTCCAAAGAATGCTTCTGACGACCCTTATTTGATACGAAAGAAAATAATCGAGAATAATAATTTGAATGAGAGTAATCCGAATTTGCAGAAACTTAAGCCGAAATTTAAAATTGGAGATAGAGTTAGAATATTTAAATATAAGAATAAATTTGAAAAAGGCTTTGTTGGCTATTGGACTAAAGAAATATTTGAAATTTGTAAAATAAATCAAACTTATCCGTTTACTTATGAAATTAAAGATTTAGATAATGAGGATATCAGAGGCCGTTTTTATCAAAATGAATTACAACGAACTGATTTTTAATTATCATTATTATTATTATTATTTTTATTATTCAATTCTAACATAATAGCAAGAAATGATACTCCTTTTTGTAATTTAAATAAAACATAAAGACATAATTGACCGCAATATGTAGTTCCTGGTTTTTGAATTTGAAATGTATTATAAATTCCATTGCCAAGTAATTTTTTGACTTCGTTTGTAGGTGGAAGTCCGTATGAGTCAAAATAATAATTAGAACAGTTTATATTTCTTTGTCCTGCTGACCAATGTACACCTTTTTCATCTGACGTATGAAGATTGGTTACGAAATTTACAGTTATTGATGGAACTTTGTTCCGGGAACTGAAGGTTCCTGTTGGCTTATTTTTTAGGAATTGTAATTCGTCTCTCATTAGAACATGAAAATTCTTTATTCCTAATTGATTTGCAATTTTCTTTAGGTCGAAATTTGTCGTAGTTTGCGTTCCATATAATTTAAAAAACTCATTTATGTTGCTCATTTTATAATAAAAAAAATTTCTTAAGGGACCCCTAGAAGTCAGAAGGGAGGGGGTATTGATTTAAAACTGTTCTCTAATGATGTCTTTCCTTACTACTTATTCGATTTTGAAATGATTATATTATAATTATTCTAATCTATATTGTTTTATATATTTCCATTTTCTTCATGAACTTCATTTGTAAAATATGTTTCATCGTTAAAATGATTGTTTAAAATTGCCATAACAACTAACCCGCATATCGGCGTTTATGCGTTCTGTGTTCACAAGAAGAATTTTATTGTCATTTGCTTTTATTGTCAATGCACTCTTATGTGCTTAATCTATTCATGTCTTCACAATGGGAAGTACTTTACTACCCGTATGTGTTTGGCAAACGCTAAATGAATTTTGAAAACAGACTTTACAAATGGATTTTGAAAACAGACTTTGCAAATGGATTTTGAAAATAGATTTTGAAAACAGATTCTGAAAATAATTTACGTAGGGGTAAATTGAAATGTCAAAACTTTACGCACGCGTAAGTTGAAATGCCAAAAGTTTACCGATGAGTAAATTGAAATGACAAGAGATAGCACGATAATTTTAGGGGAAAGCTGCTAGATGTTTCTCTCTCTTCAATCTCTCTCTCTTCAATTATCAGCCAGTGTACGGGTTCATTGAATAATTTTGAGTTTATGAGTTACAATGATCTTCTAGTTCACACAATTAGTACTTTAAATAATGTTGAGCATACAATAACGAAGAATGACTAAGTAATAATTGCGTCTTCTTAATTTATCATAATGCTGTAATCTTAATAATAATTGAGAACCATTTCACCTGTTTTTAATTGAGATAACGAAGGATATATTCTTGCGGTTTCATCCACTTTTGTTTCTTCCATTTTTAAAGAAATATTATTACTCACATGATATATTTTGAAAACCTGAAAGATGGATAAAATTCATGAATTTGAAATTCTTAACTTTTATGATTTTCGGTGTCCTGGAACGGTCATGATTTAAGCGAGAAAATTGTTATTCTCAAATTTTGAGATTCTTAACTTTTATGATTTTCGGTGTCCTGGAACGGTCATGATTTTAAGGGTGAAAATTGTAATTCTCAAATTTTGAGATTTTGAAAAATTTGAAAAATTGGGTGTTTTTAAAAACGCTTAAATTTTCGCCCTTCGGCCTTCGGCCACGTGAAATTTGAAGTCTACCTAAATTTTTGAAATTTTTGAAATTTTGATTTTTTGAAAAAACCAGCAAAAGTGTGACATCCGGCGCAAGCGAAGCGAAGCGTCGCGCCGGATGTCACACTATATACTACTAGTCTCAACCGTTTACAAGTTAAAAATAAAGTTTCAATAGTGTCTACGTTAGAAATAAAGTTTTATCTGTTTGTAAAGTACGATCGTAGGATTTACTAGTTTGCAAGTTAGACTCAGCATTCTACTAGTTGTAAATGAAAAATATCGTTTCAACAGTTTACAGATTAAAATAAAGTTTCAATAGTGTGTATGATGGAAATAAAGTTTAAGCGCTGTGTGCGTTAGAAATAAAGTTTCAGCCGTTTACAAGTTAAAAATAAAGTTTCAACAGTGTGTACGTTAGAAATAAAGTTTTAGCTGTTTATATGTTAGAAACAAAATAAAGTTTCAAGAGTTTACAAGTTGAAAAATAAATTTCAACAGTGTGTACGTTAGAAATAAATGAAAGTAAGAACTTCATCGTCTGAGTATTCAAAGCATGTTTTGTAAATCAAATGTGTGTAGTCCTGACATGATAGAATCGCGTTAGAAATAAAGTTTCAGCCGTTTACAAGTTAAAAATAGAGTTTCAACAGTGTGTACGTTAAAAATATAGTTTTAGCTGTTTATATGTTAGAAACAAAATAAAGTTTCAACAGTTTACAAGTTGAAAAATAAAGTTTCAACAGTGTGTACGTTAGAAAAAAATGAAAGTAAGAACTTCATCGTATGAGTATTCAAAGCATGTTTTGTAAATCAAATGTGTGTAGTCCTGACATGATAGAATCAAGCTTGACAAACGCGTATGTCAAGTTCATTTGATTCTATCATGTCAGGACTACACACATTTGATTTACAAAACATGCTTTGAATACTCATACGATGAAGTTCTTACTTTCATTTTTTTCTAACGTACACACTGTTGAAACTTTATTTTTCAACTTGTAAACTGTTGAAATTTTATTTTGTTTCTAACATATAAACAGCTAAAACTTTATTTCTAACGTACACACTGTTGAAACTCTATTTTTAACTTGTAAACTGTTGAAACTTTATTTTGTTTCTAACATATAAACAGCTAAAACTTTATTTCTAACGTACACACTGTTGAAACTTTATTTTTAACTTGTAAACGGCTGAAACTTTATTTCTAACGCGATTCTATCATGTCAGGACTACACACATTTGATTTACAAAACATGCTTTGAATACTCAGACGATGAAGTTCTTACTTTCATTTATTTCTAACGTACACACTGTTGAAACTTTATTTTTCAACTTGTAAACTGTTGAAACTTTATTTTGTTTCTAACATATAAACAGCTAAAACTTTATTTCTAACGTACACACTGTTGAAACTTTATTTTTAACTTGTAAACGGCTGAAACGATATTTTTCATTTACAACTAGTAGAATGCTGAGTCGAACTTGCAAACTAGTAAATCCTACGATCGTACTTTACAAACAGATAAAACTTTATTTCTAACGTAGACACTATTGAAACTTTATTTTTAACTTGTAAAGGGTTGAGACTTTATTTCTATCGTACACACTATTGAAACTTTATTTTCAATTTGTAAACTGTTGAAACTTCATTTTATTTCTAACATACAAGCGCATAAAACTTTATTCTTAACTTGTAAACTGGTGAAGCTTCATTTTATTTCTAACATACAAACAGATAAAATTTTATTCTTAACATACGCACTATTGAAACATTAGTTTTAACTTGTAAACGGTTGAAACTTTATTTTATTTCTAACGCACAAACGCCTAAAACTTTATCTCTAACGTACACACTGTTGAAACTTTATTTTTAATCTGTAAACTGTTGAAACTATATCTTTCGTTTACAAATAGTAGAACGCTTAGTCTAACTTGCAAACTAGTAAATCCTACAATCTCATTTTACAAACAGATAAAACTTTATTTCTAAAGTATACACAGTTGAAACTTTATTTTTAATCGACAAACTGTTGAAACTTTATTCTATTTCTAACACACAAACAGCTTAAACTTTATTTTTAACATAAACGCTATTGAAACTTTATTTTGTAATCTGTAAACTGTTGAAACTATATCTTTCATTTACAAATAATAAAACGCTTAGTTTAACTTGCAAACTAGTAAATCTTGTTCGTCATCGAATCTAACTGTTTAAATCTTCATCATGGAAATCAATGTTCCACAGTCATTTGAAAAAGATATGATCACCCCAAAGTGATTTGATTATACCTATTTCTGTTGGTGAGAAAAAAGAATACATTTTACGTGATTTCATTCATGATAAAGACGCTTCATATGGAATAGTCGAGATGTTTGAATCTATTTTCTATTACCCCGTCGTCAAACAAACTATACCCTCTATTGCTATCAAAATTACCAATGGTTTACAAGAGTGCATCCATGTGAAAGATACTAAATCCCTCGTAACTGTAGTGTTTCGGAAAACAAAGTGAAGTCATTGTGATATGTTTATTGAAATAAACATATTTGTGTATGAAAAAGTCTTTTCACGGATATAGGGGAATGGGCTGACTGTAGGCATATATTCACAAGGAAGAAACGATCTCATGCGATACATAAAACAACCATGTATATCTACAAAAAGCAACATCAAAATACTGAGTTAAAGTTGATTATGTCAATACATCTCCTGAATGTGGTAGCGTGAGTTTTATTCTTTTGGGTGGAGATATGTTTGTGTCAGGATGTCCATGTGGAAGAGATGTGTTATGTCCTATCCAACACCTCTTATCCTCCCATGCTGAAAGCGCTCGTTTCTTGAACGTGTGCGTTTTCACAGTATGAACTTGAGATTTTAAGATTGTCATATTGACAAGCGTTATAGTTTTATTTTTATAGGCCTTCTTATAGGACCGATGTTTCATTTTGTGAACAATGGATTTTGATATACCTTTAGCACGCTTAATACTATCTGCACATTCTTTTAATTTCATGGAATACATTTTAGGACCGAGGAGAATCATTTCATCTATTTCCTTTCCTGCTGTTTCATCCTTAAAACAACCAAGTTTGGCTTTATTCTGTATGGAATAGAGTGGATGAGTGGGATTGTAGTTAGATGTGTCGAAATATTTTTCTAATGACTTAGCTACTTCATTAAAATTTAAATCTTTTTGAGTTGTAATACCTAAGAAGAAACTATTTGTATCACCACCCAACAAACGAACCTCTTTTACGAGAGGACATGGTTTTAGTATTTTATAAAAGAGTTGGTACATTTCAAGCTTAGAGTAATCTAATACAGCTTGGCCAATATAGATGGGCTTGCACAACTCAACTTCAGATTTGATCATTTTAACACCTACAAGGTCCTCATCGATAATGTCTCTATCAATGAAAAGAGGTGATGAGGTCAATTTGTGATATTTTTGATCATCAATGACTAGTTTGTAGTTCATGCGTTTTCTAACATCCTCCATCGTCTTACCAAATAGACTATTATTCTTTTACTTATAAAAATCTTTTTCAAAATTATTTTGGGCGAGTGCACGTTTCTGGCTGTTACTATCAATATATGGTTTGAGGAAGGCTTTCTGTCTAAATTTGATGATGCGGTGAACTGACTTTAGAAGCATGCCCATTTCTAAATAGAATTTTAGTATGCAGAAGTGTACGAGATAATTGTTCTTATCATATTGGGTGAGTAAAAGTTTGCGGCATGGTTTGTACCTTGGCTGTCCACACTCTGTTAAGTTATTATGAAATTGTGACATGAATGGTGAAAACATATCTTCAGTCACTGCGGAAGAGGAAGTAACATGAAACTGTATTCTCTCCGTCACTTGACCCGTTTGAAAATCTATCTTAATATATTTTAGTTTAAGGTAGATGAGCGCCTTCATTCTAAAATTGTCTAAATTGTTGAAGAACGCTTCGATAATGTTAGAATTTTGAAGGAGCCACTCAGGAAAATCTACTATTTGAGTATGGGACTCCATGCAGTAGTCGCGTACTAAATTATTATGTGAAACATTAATGAGGGAGATGGTAGAGGTACCGTTGGTGTAGTGATCATTTGTATGCGTGGGTTGAAGTCTGTGCGAAGATCGCTGAAAGTGACTATCAAAAGAAACAGGGCACAAATCGCAAGGAAAGGAGATGTCATCGTCAGAATCAACTTCACCTCCGGAGATTGATGCCGCTTTGGGTTGACACACACGTTGTTTGATGTGTCGAAGGAGACTGTGCTTCCTTGTAAACATATGTCCGCAGTCGGCACATTCCCACTCGTTGCCTTGTCGCGAGAGTCCTGAGCTGGAACTCACATCACCTGAAAGAGAAATCATTCTGTCATCTCTGTTCAAGTCTCAGTGTATTGTTACAACCTACCTTGACTCAACGACTCTAAACTTTCCTCGAGAAGGGAGGGCGTTGGTGATGAAGTTGATGCCTGAAATTGAGGAAGATGCTATTAGCCACACGTTTGAGGGTGAAGAAATTTTCAACTTACCATTTCAACGAAATCAAGTTTAAGGTTGATACTTCAACAAGATAGAGACTTCACTCAAATAATACGTCTCAAATTTGGAATTCACGAGAGAGCAGTTCACTTGTACGCCTCAAATAATAACAGAATTCGCTAGAGAACACTTCACTTATACGTCTCAAAGACAGAGTGAAATGACACGAATGTCACTTTGCATATATACTTTCATATTCATCATTCATTGCCTGTTCATTCTGATTGGTTGCTTGTTGATACTTAAGAATTAGAAAACATTTCAAAGTCATTATTCACAGTCAACATGACAAGCCCTCCAAAAACATCGAACACAAAATTGGAGTTCTCTTCTCCATGCTCATCGCCAAAGGCGCTCGTTGCACCAAACTCTCCAACGAAGGGGAAGGTGGAGAAATTATACCGACTCGACAACATTAGAAAGTTGTCATTACCAGCGGATGACGAAGAGGAGAGTGTATGTGAGAAGGAGTGTCCCGACCTAACAGGCATACGAGGGAAGTATCTGCAGTACGATACTGATGATGTGATGGAGATCACCAGCACCCAATTCCTCCATCAATTATGGGAATGGTACACCCCTAACTTCCAGCCACGAACTATGGCGGAGTGGGAGTACATCGACAAAGTGAGGCTCGCGGTAGAAGAACGATTGAAGCAAGTGAACTGTTTTTGTGATCTGTGTGAAGGCAGACTCTGGGACGATATTGACGATGAAGACCTTTTGAAATACATGCCGTAATAAATTTTTATTTCGTATTATCTTTGCTTTCATACTGACTTACTTGAATGGGGCTTCAGTGGATGATTTAACCATGTATACTTTTTCATTTGGAAATAGTAGCACGCTTAGTTTAACTTGTAAATCTTATGACATTTCATATGGGTGATGATGGTAGATGAAATAGTGTTACATAAAATTCAGATAGCTTACATGATTCTGGGATAGCAATCAACTGCGATCCATGTGTAAAGCGCTTGTTAGACTACGGAAGAGAGAAGTGTGTTATGTTGCGTGTGGCGCGTGAGTGTCCTCCCATTTCATTCCATTCATCAATTCATCTCATTGATAGAGACAGGTAGAACTCATGGTTCACATAACGTATGCAATGGATAGTTTATAAGGCAACCTTCGACAGCTGGCTAAATGTCGCCCTGGCGCGAATGAATACTACGTTGAGACAGAGGCAATCACTTGCAAACATGACGCAGAGAGGTTTAACAAGATTGACCATTGCCGAATGTCCCTTGCGGTATACATAGCTACGGGTTTCACCGCCGCCCTTTACAGGAACGCCCGTCGAAAGGAAGTATTACACCGAACTTCATTTGCAACGTTCAAGTTGACTGATAGCAGATTCAACTTAATAATAGTATTCGCCAGACATGAAAACCTGTAGAGTTGGTAAGAGGTTGACAGATTTTGAGCAGCTTGATAGCAAGCCGTAGAGAGCTTGATTCACCAGCGTTTTGCAATGGAGATGTTTAGAGGCCACCCATGACAAGATAGCTAAGACTCAACCGATTGGCGTTCAAAGTGCTACGCTGAGAACTGTGTCAAATGCCCACCATGAGACATGAGTTGTCCCAGCGGTTTCGGTCTAAAATATGACACACTCCCTTGCCACACTTATCACTACGGCATCGTCCGCCGTCCCGAAGGAACACCCTGTCAGTGGAATATTACAGCAAAACTCTCCGTGTCTTGCTCGCTTTCAGTGAAAAGCCGCTTATACCATGAGAAGACTGGCTCAGACATCATTAAAAATGCTTTCATTGACTTCAGCAGGGTCGAAAACCCCACAAACCTCCAAAACTAGTGAATTTAAATGTTTCAACTTTTTGGCACTACTAATGAAATTTTATAAGTAGTTTATCACTTAGGGCAGGTCAGTAGCGACCGAACCTTTTTTGAATCAAGTCAAACGGACTTGTAGAAGCAAAGTTACAAGCCATTAAAGTTTTGGAGTCTTTTATGGCCTGGAGACGAAGGCCATCTCCTGGCTAACCTCTAAGTCTGACGCCTTAGCTGATATCAGCAATGAAATTTTCTAAAAACCCGGAATTTGGAATGTCCGATGCTATCATCGGAGCTCAGAGAGACGACCGACCTTTGACAATCGCTCTCCTCTAAATGAAAAGTCTCTGTCGGTTTCCGCTTATATAGTGTGTGGCGATCAGCTGATGACGTAATATCCATCATCCAAAAACTTAAAACGCTTCTATCGCCGATTCTAGAGGTCCGATTGAGCTGGAAATACATCATTTCCATGTAGAATTTGACTCTGAATCCGAATCTGGCCTCCGTTTTCCATCCGATGCTTCGTTTTGGCTCTACAGCCCACAGACATCGCGAAAATTCTAACTCTGTCGTTTTTTCGCCAATCTCCCAAAATCTTAAATGGCGTCTCACATCTAAACGAAGACAGATATGAACAAGCCGTTTCTTTCATTGAATTTGTCTCACTCTTAGCTTTCAAACGAGCTATGTCACGACAAAATCCGTCCACTAGAAGTCAAGATCGAAGCTAGCTCTCCCGAGGGGGGGAGGTCAGCGAAAATTTTTCTCTCCGATTGCTTTCAAATTCACCATACAGATGCAGAATTTGACGCTGAATCCGAATCTGGCCCCCGTTTTCCCATCCGATGCTTCGTTTTAGCGCTACAGCCCAAAACGTCCAAAATATTAACTCTGTCAAAATTTTGAAGAAACATTTTTTCTCGCCGATTGACTTCAAATTCACCATACCGATGCAGAATTTTACGCTGATCACGAATCTAAAGTCCGTTTCACCATTCCACCACGACAACCTAGACGGTCGCCCACGTCAACCTAGGCGGTCGCCCACGTCAACCCACACGAGACCAACTCACCCGAGTCTCACACTCTGTCGTTTTCGAGGGGGGGGGACGTCAGCGAACATTTTGTTCACGTGGACCAACCTGGCCGGCACACCACGACAGACCACAACCTCTGTCGTTCCAGAGGGGGGGGACGTCAGCGACCATTTTTCGATGGCGGCCATCTTGCGCTATCCAGAAGTGGAGTTTTACTTACTACTCTCGTCTCACTGCAAGCCTGTTGAAATATGCCCTGATGTATATATATATATATATATATATATATATATTTAGACAAGTAACCTGGCATTTGATAAAAATATATATATATATATATATATTTATATATATATATATATATATATATATATATATATATATATATATATATATATATATATATATATATATATATATATATATATATATATATATATATATATATACATACATATATATAGGTCCTGCTGACTATCGTTTTTGAATCCGACATGTGGATACGGAACTTCATCTGTCAAACATTGCGGATAAACGTAATCGGAATTCAGAGAATTTTAAGCGCATGTCCATTTACTGAATATATTCAGGGTTGCACAAGGTTGGACGTGCTAGAGGATTGAAGAGGTGTCACTTAGCTAAAACACCTGGCAAAGCAAGGCTAAACATATGAAACCAGGGATGCGGAGTGGGAGTCGGAGTCCCGGAATCCTATCATTTTTGCTGGAGTCGGAGTCCTGTCAAATGATAGGACTGCGGACTCCGGCCTACAACTAAACCCGAAACATAATACAAACAAATTATGTATTCTCGTGCATACAGCTGTCACTGTCTTGATCTCCGTCAAACAAAAGTACTGAGACAGCAGTGCATAAAAGCTTGTAATAATTGAGGGTATTAACCTTGATAGTGAAAAAAGGATCGTCTTTTCACTCGGTGATTTAGTAGAGAAGACAGGCCTTCCTATAGCCTCGATCACACCTACGCACCAAAGGTCACATCAGAGATAAAAATGAAATACCAGCTTGTTTGAGAACATTATCTCTTACCCTCACGTTAGTCGTGTGTGATGGCTCCTCTAAAGCGCATATTAAAATCGAAACTGTACTCATATTTTTTGGAGAAGGATGGGGATAAACTGTGTGAAGCACACATCAACAAGATGGGAGGAGGCGAGTGGTATGCATCCAACTTACAGCGACATTTAATAAACTTTCATCGAAACTGATTGATAATTGATGCAGCAATGACCACTAAAAATAAATTCGTAAGCCTATAATGTTCTAGGTTACCAGTCTATTTAAAAATTCTAGGATTTATATGCTTGCCACCCGGAGTCGGAGTCGGAGTCCTATCAACCATCGAAGTCGGAGTCGGACTCCGCATCCCTGCTTTGTAAGCTTTCACGATTACTATAATTTCCCTGAAAAATGGGTACCTGTGAATCTGCAAATTTATAGTTTAATCGAATTGGACTCGCTACCTACTTTAACTCATTTCTATGCACGATTTACTTAACCCACCTATACATTTAGCCAATAAGAAAGAAGGTATACCAGAAGGACTTGATAATCATGTAATTGACATGATCATTGAAAGATGATGCAGTGATATTTTACCACTCATGAAGAAATAAGCATTCAAATCAAAGCGTTACTGTATGTCTGAGATAATTAAAGTCTACTGCGCTTTGTAACGAAGACATTGACGTTAGATTACCAGGATAGTGGATGTTATTTTAACATGCGACTTTCATTGTCCTTGATTTGTCAAAAGGGTGCCTGATAAAGAGGACGAAGCTTGTATATAAAAGTTTTTCTAATCTTATGCGGAACTGTAAATGCAAATTCCATCAATCGTTCCTGATACATCTTAAATCCTGAGCCCTGGAAAGTACAAAGCTTACAGCAAGTGAATCATGCCCATGGCTTCCCATGTTATCGGGACTATCTAAATTGTTTATGTTGAATTTCAAAAAACCATTTGATAGCCTGTGTAGACTTCTATGCATTTTCTTCACAAAGGTCACAAAATCTCATATAAGTAGAGGACTACAAAGCAGGGATGCGGAGTCGGAGTCCCGAAGTCCTATCATTTTTGCTGGAGCCGGAGTCCTATCAAATGATGGGACTCCGGAATCCGGTCCATAACTAGACCCGAAATATAATACAAACAAAATAGGCGAGGAGCCAAGTCGCATGCATCCAACTTAAAGAGAAATTTGATAAGCTTTCATCGAAAATGATTGATAATTGATACAGCAATGATCACTACAGATAGGTTCAAGTAAGCCTATAATGATCTATGATGTAGGTTACTAGCTTATTTTCAAAAAACTGGGCTTTACATACTTGCCACCCGGAGTCGGAGTCCTATCAAAATGATAGGACTCCGCATCCCTGCTACAAAGGACTGAAAAAGGACTACAAAATACTGACTAACCATTTTATGAGTTTAGACTTAATACCTCGGAAATAAAAAATCAGTAAAGTAGGGAATCCAGTGCCATGAAAAACTCAAAATCCAGAACCTGTAAGTCCACAATGTGCCTTATTTTGTTCCCAAACTCATTTAACCAGACGTCCGAGTAGTTAAGTTTCGTCATTGGCATTTAAAGGATTCGTGGAACATTCCGTCTACCATAGACAAAATATTTACAAGAAAAAATTGGTGTGTGTGCCGCGTTGGTCAATCACAATAATTGACAAAGTTATTGCTTTTAAGCGATGATCAAAATTCAATATTCAGACTAGATTTTTCCGAATGGGATTTGAGATGTGGTCAAGATTAAATTTCATCTTGCCGAAAAACAACAAACGCTAAGTTACTCGGGTGCCTGATTCATAGGCGTTAAGTGCTAGTTGAGTCAAAAGGATACAGCGCAAAAGTCCTGCAAATAGGCCTAAAGATGAAAATCTAGAACAAATGCAAATGTTTTTTAAATCATAAGGGGCCTCCTTCAATAGTATAAACACTGTCAAAAGATAAGGTAGTTTTTGTTGCTGATTAAAACTGTCCTTCTTAATGGCTATAGATACACTGCCTGAGGCCAAAGAAAAAAGAAAGCAAATGAAGCATTTTTTTGTCCATCCGAAGCGGAGCGATTCGAATTTCTTCAAATCGTAATTTCCAGTCATAGAATAAGTGCATAGTAGGTAGAGTGTCGACCAAAAAATTTCAGCATACCGTGAAATTTTTCATATCAAAATATTCAGCTTTTTGCAGGATTACGCTCCTGCAGTCTAAAAAATATTTGATTAATTTTTAGAAAGCTAAATTTTCGTAAGTTATTCCCGTGTTTATATACTAGCGACTTGGAGTCTCAGACTAAAAATAAAGTTACAATAAGAGTAAAAATAAAGCAAAAATTTTCTTAAATAAACGGATATTAAGTTGACTATGAAGGAAGTTTCATAAAGCGCATTATAATGCAAGTATACACTCTAAACCAGCACCTCCTAAATCACACACTGAAGAGAGACACTATTCGTAACTAATAAAAAAATCCTAAAGCAAAGCGTTTTAGGAGGCTAGCGCACTAGTGTTATTGTTCTCTTGAGGGTGACAGTTTACAGTGTATAGTGGAAATTGTTTTAAACTCAGTCTAACTCGAGCCTACTGGTGTACAGTTAAAAAAGTGTAGGACTTATTTGAGCTGCTCGTGTTTTTTATTACCTTTACTACGCAGGTACAGACTTAAACTGTGTGCGGGAAACGGACAAGATATAGCAGAGCGCTATCTCTTAACTGGGGGCTAATAAACCCGTTTAAAATATCCCTTCAGACAGGGGCAGTCAGAAGGTTCCCACTGGAAAAACACGAACCTCGGCCACTTTGAAAAAGGGTGGATCGTGATTTGGCCCTTTTGAAGCACAGAGGATCATGATTTGGCCTGTCTACATGCAGTAGGATCTTCTTTTTGACGTACAGACGATCATCACTTGGCTTCTCTAAGTCCAGTAACGTGTGGAAAAGTGTAGAAACGTGTTTTTGCCTCTTTGAATGTGGTAGGATAAGAATTTGGTCGGGAGGTTGTGAGAATGGAGCGGCACGAGAGTAGTGGCCGGGAGGTTGTGGAGAAGGACGGGAAGGAAGGACATTTTTTTATACATTTTGTCCAAAATTGGGCATGCTTGTCCCTATTCAAGAGCAGTTTCTGACTATTCATGAAGCTGTAGCAGGATACCACTGTTCTTTGACTGTAAAATGTGATGGGATAATGGGAGTTGTGAAGGAGGATCTGGTGTTATTTTAAGATAAAGGGTCTGTAGCGGCTCAGGGAAGTATCGGATGGGGAAATGGATGGTAGATTCGGATTTCTCGTCAACTTTTACATCGGTGTAGATGTTTTGAAGAAAATCAGTGACATCGCTGTGAAATGAGAGGGATTTGAAAATTGACATTTTCCAAAATTTGTCGTTTTAACCCTAGCATTATATTAGGCTTATTCATCGATTATAATAGCACCTTAACAATATATAAATGGACGGTTGACAGACGAGTTCTTCTCCCGACTTGACGAAGGGAGGTGAGGCCAGAGCTCCGACAGTTTGTTGGAATTCGTTGAAAACCCGGTTTCAGTTGAATACTGGAAACTGAAAAATTTTAATTCGTCATTTATGATGTTTCATGGGGTATTCGACTCTGCTGGATTCAATCAAAGCAGTTCAATCGATGTCGACTATTCTTAGCTCAGAAAAATCCTATGAAAGTCAGTGATTTAGCTTTCATCGCCGCATTTGCCTTTAGCAAGGTAGATATCAGCTGGCTCTGCTATCAGGCCAGTCAAAGGTCGCAAATAGCGGAAATTTTCGGTATAATACCTGCTATTGATGGGCGCACCTTCGAGACAGTGGCGAAGTCCGTAGTGATGAGTATCGTTGGTAATCGCTATCCTTGTGAAACCTCTCTGCGTCATGTTTCCAAGTGGTTGTTCCCATCTAACAAGTGGTTGTCCATCTAACATGGACATTTCAATGCATCATGGACAACTTTTCATTTCCTGCATTTATTATTTGAGGACTCAATGTTTCAATCTCTCGCCCTAACCCTATTTAACGCGCTAAAGCATTAGCTAACATATACTCGTCTGATTCCCATAAAAATGCATTTAGTGCTCACTCTCCAGTATAACTTTACATTCAACGCTCTATGTTTAATCAGGTTACACCAAACTCGAACTAATTTTGCATTAGCAACTTAGCGTTTCATTTACACATTTACTTGTGACCCTCTCTAGCATGTTATTCGCATCAACTGTAGACACTACTTTTGTAGCTACAATCGTAGCTTTATGAGAAGGAATATTGGAACACAGTAAAAAACAGAACTTTTGATGCCTTGTTAACCATAGCTTAAACATAGGTATTTTTGCATTTGATGTTGCACTCACAAAACGCAACATGCAAAGTTAATCTACATGTACCATGATAGGCTTCAGTTGAACTTTTTAACACTGCACTGATGCATGACCAACGCTTGGTTAGACCTAGCTTGAACTTATTGCACTACACATTTCAAGAATCACCGTTTGCGACTTTCAACTTGTAATACTTTGAAACTGCGATGTCATCAAATGAGCTTTAGTGATCTAATTATATCATCTAACTAACTTCAATTCAACGCATTTTCATATACATTTAACTTACAGCATTTATCGCTGCTGAGTTATGAACAATGTCATACAGACTGTCTTTACTTGTAAGTGACATCATCAGTCTACATTTGCTTACACGTCTGAAAATGACTAGTAAACGAATAATTCACTGTCTTTTTCAAAGCGCAAGTTTTATGAGAGCTTGACAGTCTAAAGGCCCGTTCAGACAGAGAACCTTTACGGTTTTTCGGTTATGCCCACTCCATCAT
Organism: Prostheceraeus crozeri; assembly: GCA_907163375.1. Classification (NCBI taxonomy): domain Eukaryota; kingdom Metazoa; phylum Platyhelminthes; order Polycladida; family Euryleptidae; genus Prostheceraeus; species Prostheceraeus crozeri. Next base: position 69,839 of record CAJQUW010007563.1, read on the forward strand.
GGAAGAGAAACCAAAACCAGACAGAACGCGGTTTTAGCGACGGCAAATGCCCCTCGTCAACTTCAAAAGAGTGTGTCTTCTGTAGTGGGAGATTGAATATCACAGTGCGTTTTCCACAGAAACATATCAGATCTGATGAAAAGTCCCATATTTATAATGACAATGTTATGACCATTCTGAAAATATAAGATTCATTGAAATTGCTGAATAGATACACCATTTCAATGAAAATGGACCGACTGTGGTCTTTTACTGTCTCGGTTAATCAATGAAAACTGCGATTTACTTGCAGTGTAGATCACTTGAATCGGTTCGGTAGATCGAGTAAAATCGTAAATAGTGACTTTGGTAATAAGCGTTTGTAAACTGTCGCCCGCACACTAAAAGCATGAGGTCTGTATATCAAATGATTTCTTTGATCTAGTTTTCTAAATACTTGACCAAAATTACCGAAACGGACTTTGCTTAGATCGAAATTTTAAGGAGAATGCGATGGCATAATTCATTTTGCAATCAGAGGCGAAATATTTTTCTAAAATGAAAAAACCGAAGTTGAAATGGATTCAGACCAATTTGAGAGCTTGTCAGCGGAGCTGTGTGTGAACGTCATCTGTGGTTTTGTAGTGAGTTTAATGATGGAAATTCAGAAGCCATTTTGCTGGGCAAAAATAGCCGTAAAACCGTGGTCTGTCTAAACTGGCCTTAATGAAAAAGAAGAAAGTGAGTTGTTGTGTTGGCAAGTGTGACCTCCCGTTTTCATCCCGTCATCAATTTTCATTTCCTCCCCTCTGCATTTACATCCGAAGATATGGCGCGGACTTGGGACCACTTTCAGCTGCATTGAAAGAAATCTCTGACTGGTCCATCCAAATGAAGCGAACACTTTTGTTCAACATCAATATTGTTGCGGAATTCCGAACATGAAGGGTCTACACACTCAGTCGCATGGCGATAGCAAAATGCATTACTGCAAACGCTGCACACGCAGATTTACTTCCAAAGACTATTTTGAAGGTATTGAGGGGTGGTATCGACAAGGCAAACTCCAGAACTAAATTTTATGTATAAGGCATGTAAGGTTAAGTTCGATGATGAAAAGGAATTTACGAAGACATGCATAGGAATCACCAAAGAGTCACTAAATATAGCTTATGAAGGATGAGTTAAACTACAATCTTGTTAAACTACAAGACAGAATGTTGACAGTATGAGTTTCAAAAACATTAGACAACATTAGCAGAAAGAAAAGCCTCTTCCTCACTAGATGTTGATGAATTCCGACTTGGAACGGACACCGATCACATTTATAGTCAGTTCTTAAAAGAACTTCTGGCTCATTCAACAAAGTGCTACATTGAGTGAACAGACCACTACGACCGTTGGAGAGTCGGATTATTAAAGCTTCAAGCACTTGCCACACTTATCACTACGGCATCATGCGCTGTCCCTACGGAACGCCCTGTCATTGGAATCTTACAGCGAAACTCTCTGTGCCATGCAACGTTTCCGACACTTGCTAAAGACAAATATCATCTCTAACATAGAACATTTAGTCACGCAGTGCAATGGCAATTTTAGGTAAGCTGTGCGTGGCAGATTGCCCTGGCGGTCAGAGTATGATGCTGAGACGAAAGGCAACCATTTAGAAAATGACGCACAGAAGTTTCACAAGGATAACGATTGCCAACGTCCCTTGCGACGGACTTCGCCACTGTCTCGCAGGTACGCCCACTAACAGGAGGCATTACACCGAAAATCTCCGTCATTTGCGACCTTTGACTGGTCTGATAGCAGAGCAATCCAGTATCCATTATCCCATCCGGTACTTCCTTGAGCCGCTACAGACTATTTTTTTTAAAATAACACCAGATCCCCCTTCACAACTCCCATTTTCCCATCACATCCTACAGTCAAAGAACAGAAGTATCCTGCCACAATATTCATGAAGAGTCAAAAACTGCTTTTGAATAGGGACAAACATGCCCATTTTTGGACAAAATGTATAAAAAAATGTCCTTCCTTCCCGACCTTCCATCCGTCCTTCTCCACAACCTCCCGACCAAATACTTATCCTATCACATTCAAAGATGCAAAAACACGTTTCTATTGGACTTAGAGAAGCCAAGTCATGATCCTCTTTGCTTCAAAAGGGCCAAATCACGATCCAGCTGTTTTTCAAAAGGGCAGAGAACCGATACTTAATCCGGGTGTTTTTCCAGTGGAAACCTTCTAACCACTGACAGGCAAAGGGCAGATAGCCGAAACCCGCTGGCTCTCGGATGGAGAAAAGAAAACGAACGGAGAGCAAATGCGAAATTTATTTCAAGCTTTCTAAGCCTTTAAATTCAAATTTTTATTGAAATCAAAATCAATAGTTAGCGAAGTAGCCGCATTGGCTTCATCCGTCACTCCATCACACTCGTGCGCACTTCAGATGATGAATGATGGCTCCCTGAAATCAGATCGCTTGGCACAGGAGGGATGAGTGCATCCGATCGCTCTTTGGCTGCGAAGATGACCGCCGAAAAATCGTAACTGGCATGAAAATTACTGACTTCGAAAGAGTACATGCTCAGAAGGCAAAATGCGGATCGCTCAATTTGTTTAATTAATTCTTCTATCTGCAGCATTTAAAATCTTCGATCCGCATCCGCATGTGCGGATTCTGCGTACATCCGCGCGGATGCGGCTGCAGATTGTCAACATTTGTCTATGAATCATAGATATACCATTTTAGCATCATAATTATCTATGATTTCCAGTCATACAAGAATAATACATGAACATAATTCAAGTTAAAAGTTACTTAGCATATTAAAACAACCCTGGAAATATGTGAGATTAACACAGAGTAAGATTGAATTCGATATTTGAATTTACATACATGTGGGCAGGCACCATAATTGCCATAAAAATCACATTTCTGAATGAGCCTCTCACATGACGATATTATGACGATCTGTTTGCATTTATTGCAGCATTTTCGGCTTGAAATGAATTTATACTTTCAACAATGGTTTAAACACTTTGCCTGTGAATCAACTCTTCCTGGTATTGAGCAAGTAGATTACCTCCCACTGAATGCTAATGGTTACTAATTGATGCGATGAAAATTGCATTCGAATGCTACTATTTCTTCGACTGGCTGATACTCGTAGGAACGTATTTCGCCCTCTACGACTGTGAGTGCTGTCAGGAACACAACTATGCTTACACGCGTGTATGAAGTAAGAACACAGTTAGTATGAAGTTGGAACAAATATAGTAACAAGATTGCGCTCAATGTCATCGGTTCTTTATTGCTTTCACACAACACCTGAAGTCACCGTCAAAATGGCTGTATAATGCTATAAAATGCGTTGATATATAAAAATGGAATACTAATTTCATTCAAAAACATCTCAGTTGGAATGCCGAAAATTGATTTCGAATCACGACAAGTAGAGTTGAAAGCATTCTGTGAAATTCCAGCGACTCTTAATTTGATACGAGAAGAAGGTGGAAAAAAGGGAGCCGACAAATGAAGTAACAGCTAATTTGAATTGCTCCCTTTGAATCGCTTATTTTCATTAATAAGTGGACGGTTCGGAATTAATTTTGTATCTTAAAAAACACCAAAATTTTCACCATCTCTTCCAGCGAATTGCAGCCATGTAGAACCACCTCAACCCATAAGGAAGCTTCAGTCTCCCATCGCTTTCTCAGAGCACGTTTTTTCGTCTTGTAGGCTTTTATGTTGGACCGCAGTCAGAATTAAGAAATAACTCCAAGAGTGTTCTAACAACAACCTTTTTCAAGAAGAAAATGAAAATGTTAACTTTTTTCTTTTGGAAAAGCACAATAAGAAATAACATTTTTCTGTAAACTTCAACTATTGAAAAAAAGACGACTTTGATCGAATAGATGAAAGTGGGGCACCATGAGCGATAGACCTTATCAGAAAATCGCTTCAGCATTTCGTCGGGAGATCGACATTTGATTGAGTCCCTATCAAACACAGAAAATGACAAAATTATTAAACTATTATTCCATTATTTTCTTGTGCTTCAGGTGGAAAAAATTTTCACGTACAAAATTAAATTTTTGCACTAATATATTTTTCGTTCTGGTGCCCAGATAAGATAATAATAATAATGATAATAATAAGCGTTTATTCATACCAAAGTAATGCATGAAAATCTCCAATGAGAATCGGGCAGATTCATCAGAAGCAGGTTGTAAAAGTAGCATGATAGAGCAATTCAAAATTCAAATCAAATGAAAGTCAAGTCAAGATGTGCAGTAAGGAACACGAAAAGACAAAACCATTTAGTCTCCTCATTGTCTGAACTTGTGGCAGAATCAGGCTGGAGCTGCGATGCGATTGAATTGGAAGAAGATGATGAGTAATGTGGCCAGTGCATGGAGTGCTTGACGGAAGAGGCGGAGTGACACATTTTCTCTGCATTAAGCGATGTCAAACATAATTATTACACCGATCACAAAATTTGACTTCGAATCCGTGAATGATACGAAAAGCCCTTTTACAAAGTAGTTCAAATTTTCATGAAAATCATGACAATACCGGGATTTACAAACACAGCAGATGCGTAATCCATCAAAAAGCGAATTGCTCAGCTAAATACAAGCACAAGCTGATCATGAGATAGAATAGGCTTTGAGATACATAGAATGTACATACGTTTAGAAACATTCGAGGAAATCTGCTGAAAATGATTTGACCAGGTGAGATCATCATTGAATACAAATCCAAGTATTTTAAGAAAACACACAGTTTTAATCTCTGCTACATTTGACAACGGAGAACAAGAAAAATTGATGTTCAGAACTTTCTTTGATGTTCAAACGTCTTTCTTTGATTGACTAGCATGCGATGATGCCAATAACAAACGTCAAAATCGTTGGCTTCAGAGGAAAGAAGCAACAAATCATCTGTTTGATGTCGAAAAACAGGAATAATCAAAGTGATGTCATCAGATTACATTGACACTTTTATCAAAGTCTGATAGGTTGATGTGTACTCAAGGAGAAAAGATAGGAACCTATCAAGGAGCTCTGAGGTATACCACTGGCCATCTGTCTGCTGGAACTTACAGTTTCAGCACGTTCAACATGCTGTTGACGTTTATACAGATGGTCATTAATCCAGTTGACAAAGATGTGCAGTTTCAAACGGCAACTCAGATAGCCATAATAACTGGAACTTATGCGGTAGACAGTCAAACGCATGGCTCAGATCAAAGGTCAGTACACGAAGTGCTCCTACATTAGATGTTTCTAAAGCTTGACAATTGTATCATGAATGGTAACTAAAGCTCAGGTGGTCGACGACGTGGTCTGTCCGCAAAATGATTTAAACCACAACAGTTGAAAATAGATGGGCGATAACTTTGTGAATGATGGGGAGAAAAGAAATCGGACGCAACGTATCTTTTTTGGCAGGAATATAAATAGAATATAAATAGTTTTTGGAACTGGACATTCATACGCAACTTTCTACAAACTTGGAACAGAGCCACTTTGGAAGACGGATTGAAAATATCTGACATATATATATTATATATATATATATATATATATATATATATATATATATGAAAAACTAGAACCCAAATAGTCAAATCAAAAACAATTGATGCACGAGCGCTTTCATTTCAATCAATCTTCAGGTGCATTCAAAAATACATTTAAAGTGAATGTTATAGATGATAACATGCATAATGCAAAAAATATGCTATAGATATAAAACGTTTCATAGATTTCTTGTAGATGAATTATTGAGCTTAGGCTTGAATAGATCTATGAAATATCTTTCTTTACATTTGCGTTCTATGTCACTATCAATTAGAATCTTATAAAATGGGAAAATCTTTAAATGTCCCTTGACACATTTCTCAAGATGTTCACTCAGCTTTATTTGTCTGTAGATGGGATTATCCAATTGCTGTTTGTGGACTCTAACTCTGGCTCTTAAGGATGTACCTGTTTCACCTATGTAGTATTTTTTACAGCCATGACAAGTTATAACATAAATCAGATTAGAAGATGCACAAGTCATATCACTTTTTATAGCAAATGTTTTTCCATTGAAGTTATAAGAGTTACCTTCCATTAAAAATTGGCATGTACCACAACGTTAGTCATCACATCTAGTGACAGAAAAAATGTTAATATCATTTTCTAAAAATTTTGATTTACACAGGATTTGTTTCACATTTTTGGATTGCCTTTTGCTGTTAAGAAATAATTTGTCTTTGAAGATGTCTTTAGTCTGTGGATCACTTTTCAAAATTGAGTTAAAATGATTAATCATGGGAAGAACATTTATATTTCGAGGATTATGCGTGCATACAAAAGGAATCATGGAATTGTTGTTATTTCTTTTTACATCATTATCATTTATTAAGGTTGAACGATCAAGCATTAATGCCTTGGATATACCATCATCGATTAAAGAATTTGGATAACATTGCTTTTTCAAAAATGATTTCAAGTCATCTAGTCGCTTTTTGCGGATCGATATATCGCTAACAATGATACATATTCTTCTAGCAAGACTGTATGGAATTGAACGCTTAATGTGAGATGGATGACAAGAACCAAAATTCAAATATTGGTGCGTATCTGTTGGTTTATAAAAAACATCTGTGAGAATCCTACCTTCATTTTAAAAAAATAAGGATATCTAAGAAAGGGATCTCATTTTCACTGAATTCCATGGTAAATTTTATATCAGCATTTAATTCATTTAAAATATGATGGAAAGCATGTAATTTATCTAAATCAAATTCCCATATTAGGAAGCAATCATCCAAATAACGTTTCCAATTTTTTGAAATTGATTTTGCGAAATCTTCTCTCCATGTTTCGATGAGTCTTTCTTTTAATTTTACCTCCAAGCATCCAAGGGCAAGGGTAACAATACATTTGTATTCCGAAATGGAAATTATATTCAAATTAAAGGTACAGCAATGGATCCTAAAGTAGCACCCACTTATGCCACCCTTACCCTTGGATTGGATAATCCCATCTACAGACAAATAAAGCTGAGTGAACATCTTGAGAAATGTGTCAAGGGACATTTAAAGATTTTCCCATTTTATAAGATTCTAATTGATAGTGACATAAAACGCAAATGTAAAGAAAGATATTTCATAGATCTATTCAAGCCTAAGCTCAATAATTCATCTACAAGAAATCTATGAAACGTTTTATATCTATAGCATATTTTTTGCATTATGCATGTTATCATCTATAACATTCACTTTAAATGTATTTTTGAATGCACCTGAAGATTGATTGAAATGAAAGCGCTCGTGCATCAATTGTTTTTGATTTGACTATTTGGGTTCTAGTTTTTCATATACTCGTATATTACTGAATACTGCTTTTTATCTTTTATATTTTCTGTATATATATATATGTATATATATATTCCACATTACCATCCTGTTCTCTGTAACTGCATTTCGGATAGTCGGTGTGACGGTCTTTATAGATATAACATATCTATACATATACATGTATACAGGTTGAGTCAAAATTAGCCGTGAACAAAAAACAAAGGTTTTCTTTCATGCTTATCAAGTTTTGCATCACTAACAGTTGTAAACAGAGATGAATCATCATTCCCATGACTGCGTGATCGATTCGTATTGAAAGTAAGTCAATCTGTCTAACAATTTTTCATTTCTGATGTAGTGTGATAAGAGATGGAATATACCATTAAAGAGCGAGTTCTGATTGCCTCTTGGGTAATTGCTGCAACAGGCAACTGTTCTGTAGAGGACTGTAGGCGACGATATCGCATTGAATTCAACAAAGAAGCACCACATCGACAAACCCTGATTGATTGGAAAAACAAACTGTTAGAAACAGGTTCTCTTGTGCATCAGAGACCAGGTCAAGGAAGACCAAAGTCCACAGAAAGCCAGGAAAACGAAGAGCGAGTTTTGGGTGCAGTTCAGAGAGATCCGACAACATCCACTCGTCGTCTCTATGAAGAACTAGAATTGTCTCAGTCCAACGTCTGTAGAATACTAAAGAAGAATGAATTTTATCCTTATAAGCCACTGTATTGCCAGGAGCTTGTCGATGGAGATGACGACCGAAGGCGCCAGTTTTGCGAAGTAATGCAAAACAGGTTCACCAATGATCCATCGTTTCTGAGAAAGCTGACTTTTTCAGACGAATGTGTGTTTCATCTGAACGGACAAGTTAATAAACATAATGTTCACTTCTGGTCGACGGATAATCCTCACATCAGATTCAGAGATCCAGGCCAAACACCCTCAGTTACCATTTGGGCCTGTATTTCCTTCAATGGAATTACTCACACAAACATTGACACTCGCACAATGAATGGGGAAAAATATTGTGAAATTCTCTGTGAAAAAGTTGTTCCTTATTTCAAAAGAAACAAGCAGATGATTTACCAACAGGATGGGGCTAGCAGCCATTACTGTGTGAACGCCCGCCAAATTTTGGATCAAGAAATGCCCCAACAGTGGATCGGTAGGCGAGGCTTTATTGAGTGGCCGGCACGGTCACTTGACCTCACGACATGTGACTACTGGTTCTGGTCCTATCTTCGAAGTCGAGTATATCATCCTCAGAATGTGATCTTCCCTTCTGTGATAGAACTGACAAATAGAATCCAAATGGAAATGACGGCAATTCCTCTCAAAATGTTCCGAGACTCTTTCAGAGATTTCCCGAAACGGCTGCAAAAGTGCTTGTTAGTCAATGGTAGTTTATTTGAAGGCTAAAGATTGTTATAATTATTTGCTAGTTGAAAAATTATTTCATGTATATAGGCCCTACACAGATTTTTCAAATAAGAAAGTTTTATGAATATAGAGACCAGTTGAACAATAATAAAGTTGTTATTATCATTCACGGCTAAATTTGACTCACCCTGTATATAACCTTATGTTTTAGATCTATAGCCTATTTTTTGTATTATGCATGTTATCATCTATAACATTCACTTTAAATGTATTTTTGAATGCACCTGAAGATTGACTGAAATGAAAGCGCTCGTACATCACTTGTTTTTGATTTGACTATTTGGGTTCTAGTTTTTCATATACTCGTATATTACTGAATACTGCGTTTTATTTTTATATTTTCTGTATATATATATGTATATATATATATATTCCACATTACCATCCTGTTCTCCGTAACTGCATTTCGGATAGTCGGTGTGAGGGTCTTTATAGATATAACATATCTATACATCTATATATACAGGGTGGCACACGTAAACCGCCGGATTTTAAACTTTTATTACTCCTCAAATATTCATCCGATCGTCATGAAATTTCGACTCATACTAGTTTGGAGTATAGGATTTATAATGATTATATCTGTTGTACTGAGAATTGTCAGAAAATTGTGATTCTATTGACCGAGTGACATGTAGTAAAATTGACATACCAACAATGTATCTTAACATGTAAAATTTAATGATAAACTTTTCCCTTTATTTCCCCCACGTCTTTATCAATTCAATAATGACCAAAACGAATTAAGGTAAATGTCATAGAAAAGATTTATTAAATGAAAAACATTAGAAAAAAGTGTTAGTAGTCATCGAACTTCAACGTGTCCTCCTCCATTCTCGAGGACGGATTCGAGTCGCTTTTGGTAGGCCAGAGCAGTTTCTCGACACATCTCAGTTATCACTTTTTGAAATGCTTGTATGATGCGGTCCTTCAGGTCTTGCATGGATGTTGACCGTGTATGGCAAACCTTGGACTTGACAAAAAACCCCACAAGAAGAAATTGCAGGGCGTTAGGTCAGGTGAACGCGGTGGCCAGGGCATATTAGGAGATCCACGTCCCATCCATCTGCTAGGCATCTTCTTGTTCAACCACACGCACAGGAAGTCCCCAGTGTGGAGGTGCACCATCCTGCATGAATATGATGCTCCTGCCTCTTCTGTCCGACTGCACCGCTGGCCAAAATTCCTCCTGTAGCATCTTGAGATACCGATCCTTGTTGACGGAGGTGTCGAAGAAGAACGGTCCGTAGATACCTGATTGACTGATTGCCGCCCAGACGGTTGTGCGTGGCGAGTGCATAGACTCTTGCTTGATCGAGTGAGGGTTCTGGTTGGCCCAATAACGACAATTGTGGCGATTCACACCACCATCCAGATGTAAGTGGGCTTCATCGGATTAGGTTAGTTCTACTAAATGGGTCAGGTTGGCTTGGATGCGCTGTAGCTCCTGTTCTGCGAACTCATTCGGTTTTCCAGATCTTCTTCGTGTAATCGCTGCACCACCTGGACCTTGTACGGATGCCATCCATAGTCATGGAGGATGCGCTGGATAGTGCGGCGACTCACTTGAAGAGCATTAGATGCACGACGGGTAGATGTGTTTGGGTCTTCCTCGAAGTGCTGCACAACTCGTTCCACATTCTGCTCCGTTCGTTCAGAAGATGACCGGTCCCGCTTGACAGTCACCACACTATCACTGGTCAACAGGTTTGTGTGCCACCGCTTTATGGTACGGGCATCCGGTGCTCCCGCGTTCTTACCATACTCTGAATGATAAAGCCTTTGTACCTCCACTGAATTCTTGAACCATTCGTACCAAGCCGCGCATTTTGCTCGTTCTGCAACCGAATAATCATCCATTCTTCTGTGTTCGATTCTTTTCAGATAGTGATTTAATCGTCGAATGGTATTTTATATGACATGGAAGTAACTGAACAATATTCACTTCAAGACTGCGCACAATTCGTTGTGCAGAATACGATTCATGTTAAGTTAATTAACTTGATCTAGATTTTCGATGTCAACAAAATGACTACATGTCATTCGGTCAATAGAATCAGAATTTTCTGACAATTCTCAGTACAGCAGGTATAGTCATCATAAATCCTATACTCCAAACTAGTATTGAGTCGAAATTTCATGACGATCGGATGAATATTTGAGGAGTAATAAAAGTTTAAAATCCGACGGTTTACGTGCGCCACCCTGTATAACCTTATGTCTTAGATAAACGCATAAAGAAAGATCCTTTCATTGTTGAGGAAGACCGTTTCAACAGAAAGCTTCAAAAACTGAAATCAAAAAATCTGATTAATGACGATATTTTTCAAGCTGTCAAAGCTAGTGGATCTCAGCCTTCTAGATTGTACGGACTTCCAAAAGTCCACAAAAGTAAAGATGATCCACCATATCGTCCTATCCTGAACATGAGGAATGCTTATTCGGCTAGACTTGCTCGGTGGCTTGATTCGCTCCTGAAAAAGTGTATTCCTAGAAAGTACACCTTGGAAGATACTTTTCAGTTAGTGGAAAAATTGAAAACTTTTTCCATTGCTGCCAGTCGAGAGTATCATCTTTGCAGCTATGATGTTACTAGTCTTTTTACAAACATTCCGGTCAAAAATAAAACTATTGCTTATATTCTGTCCATGATAGATTTTAGCAATTTTCCGCTGAAGCGAGAAGCATTGGAGTCATTGCTTGAGTTGGCATGTTCGAATATTCTCTTCACTTTCAATAATAATTTATGCTATCAGATTGATGGCATGTTAATTGGATCCTGTCTAGGCCCTACCATGGCTGCCTTTGCTATGGATGCGATTGAATCTCAGTTCAATAAGTATAACGGTCTGTCTCCGTTATTTTATCAGAGATACATTGATGATTGTCTTGCCATTTTCGAAAATGTCGATCATAGGCTGAGAATTTTCTGAGTTTTCTCAATTCTCTGGATGACGACATCGAATTCACTATGGACCACGCCAAAGGGAAGTCTATAGTCTTTCTTGATACTAAGATCACGTGCAACGATTCCTCCTTTGATATAGATCTGCATTTGAAGGAGACGAATACTGGTTTGTATATGCCTTACTCAGCGTATGCTCCTATGCGTTACAGATTATCTGCGATGCGCTCTCTATTTTACAGAGCGTACAGAATCTGCTCTAATCGTAATTTGTACGATGCTTCTGCTGAGAAGATTATCCATATGTTCACTGAGAATGGATTTAATGTGAATACTATCAAGCGTGCTAAGAAAAAAGTCGAAGAGAATATTCAGCGTGAACGAAGCGATAAGTTATTTGAAAATAAAAAAATTGTAACCTGGTCCATTCTGTTCGTTGATGAAGCTGACAAAGAATTTGATAGTAGGATTCGTTCCATCAACAAAGAGCTTCCATCCAATATGGAAATTCGCCCTGGGTACAAAGTTACCAAATTATTGAGCTATTTTCAAAATAAGGACAAAACTCCGAGGTACTTAAAATCATCTGTTGTATATCAATACTCATGTGACCGATGCAATATGCGGTACATTGGCGGCACCAAGCGCCATTTCGGTGCTCGGATAAGCGAACATTTGGAAGGGTATCCTTCTCCCACGGAAGTGTCTACCCATGTGCATTGTCCTAAAAAGGAAAATTTCTTTATTATTGGTAATTACGATAGTCCTCTTATACTTGAATCTATTTTACTGAGAACGAACAATAGCAATAATTTGGTGAACGAACGAAATGGAGCTTTTGCTCTGAATCTGAATTTGTAAATTTGTATGTAGTACCCACTTTGACAGTAAGTAATGTAAATTTAACGGTTTTATCTGCTTTTACAAATTGTGTATAGAACATAGCATTCCATGATTGTACTGTGTCCGATATCTGGTGCTCAGCGCTTTGAGCTGTACTTATTCTGTAAAGAGGTATTTAAGAAGTTTCTATCATTCTTTCGCGTTGGTTCCCGCTGATGATGATGCAATAGAAGCATTGAAACATGTCCGGTCAAGAATTTGGATAGTTTTTTCTTTTCCATTTGAATATGAAGCGCTTGGGCAATATTTATCAAAATATTAATATATATATATATATATATATATATATATATATATATATATATATATATATATATATATATATATATATCCCAACCGGTTGAGTCCCTTTCTGGGACTTTTCAAGGGATTAATGATTTTTATTTGAATTTTGCATATTATAACTCACAAGATCATAATTGGTACATAGACATGAGTTAGTTAGTTAGTAATACGTATGTCCTCTGTGTGCATATGAACTGTGCTGGTCATAGCATGAAGATAATCTTTCCATAGAATTCGATTTTCTGATGTTATACCTATAGATATGCCTACCATTGTCCTCTCTATTCCGTCAAATACATTTTTCTTGGTTATTGAAATGTTCGAAGTTATTTCGTTCCTTAATTCTCCAGTTGTTGCGATAAAATCCTCCATAATTATTATTGGGATCATCATGTTTTCTGTTGATATTCATTTGTTGTTTTCTACAGTGGTTGCAGTTCGCATTTCTCTTTGCTGCAAATTTATTTTCACTATTCATTGGTATTAAATGCTAATCCGATTCAAAAAAATTTCGTTTATTATTCCAAATGTCAATACTTCTTTTCTGTTCATCGTTACATATTTCATTCCATTGGTCTTCACGGGGCTTTATGTCCTTGTTATTATAACAGTCTTTCAGATATTCCACTATTCAGATATTCAGGGGCTTTATGTCCTTGTTATTATAACAGTCTTTCAGATATTTCAGAATCTATTCTTTCAAACATTTCAATAACCAAGAAAAATGTATTTGACGGAATAGAGAGGACAATGATAGGCATATCTATAGGAATAACATCAGAAACTCGAATTCTATGGAAAGATTATCTTCATGCTATGACCAGCACAGTTCATATGCACACAGAGGACATACGTATTACTAACTAACTAACTCATGTCTATGTACCAATTATGATCTTGTGAGTTATAATATGCAAAATTCAAATAAAAATCATTAATCCCTTGAAAAGTCCCAGAAAGGGACGCAACCGGTTGGGATATTTCCTAAGTTTAGATTGTTTTCTTTTGGGCTTTTATTACTGAATTGATTGACCATTTTTGACCTACTATTTTTTCATTATATATATATATGTATATATAAAAAACCAGTGGTACAAATTGACAGGTCATTAATATCAGTAACGAGAAAATGAAGAGCACAAACCACTCTTCAGAAAAAAAGAAGACAATGTATTCATCCATTCCAACAGCCTCCATGGAATCAGCAAACAATGAAATGATATGATCAATTGATTTGTTTGTTGACTTTCCTCTAACATCGTTCACTGCAGACCAAACGCCATTTTTAAGTCTTGCACATATTGGAGATCCACAATTTCTTTGACTTTATTATTTCGATTTTCACTTTGGAGTTGTACTGTAGATAGAGCGGAAAGTTTTCATCATGAGAGGCACGTCAGCACTTATTTGCGAGTAAAAGATCGATCACTGTTGGTGTTATCCACGGTTTGGTTTTTTGATTAACTTCGACAAAAAAGGAAATTGATACATTTGATAAGGCTTGATAGAAGATGTTGTAAAAGTATTCTACACATGCTTGGACCTCGTTGGTGTCATATATTAAAGACCAGTCAAACAGTTCGAATGTCTTCAGAAATGCATTAAGATGTGAGCTTCTATAGTCAAATAATTTTTGAATGCGAGAATTTTTGTATTTATTTGTAGCACTTTTTGAAACAGTGACAATTAAACAAGTTTGTTGGAAATCCGAGAGGTGGAGCAACCGAAACTTCAAAAGTGTTAGCCAAATTAACATTGCAGTAAAATTTGTCAAGTGTTGCTAAAAGTTGTTATATTAACAATGCTGAAAAGTCATATCTGTTTAAGTCACCGTACACGAAAATCTGAGCATCAAGAGTTGTGGATAATAGAAAATCAAAAACATGAACCACATATTCTCTAAACTGTACAAATGTATCAGCTTTGAGCCCATAGGCGGTATGTAAATACAAGGGAGATATGACACAGTGCCAGAATCCTCAAACTTTATCAAAGTGCTTTCAATACCCTTAGGCTTAACAAAGACATTAGGAAAATCGACTGAAGAAGCCTGTAAGGCCTCACATATCAAAGTATATGAAAGTTGTCAGACGGGTCAGCACCCCATGGTTGAGGAAAATTTTGTATCTATCATTAGACATGATCTCATTTGGTGTTTCTGGTGTCAACCAGGTTTCAGTTATACATACAAAAAATGGGTGAAGAGCAGTGGTCAGTGCTCGAAGCCCATATATTTTACGAAATATCGATTGTGCATTGAATAGAATTAGCCAATTATTTTTTAGGAAAGGGGATTTCTTCTTTTCTCCTATACTTACTTAATGAACAAGGCCTAAAAGCGGACTCAAAAATTTCGGGTTTTTCTTCTTAAAACGACTCTCGAAAAATCACAACATCCTCGCCGTTATCCTTGCAAAGTTTTAATTCATCTCGTATCATTTTGTGGATTGCCTATTACATCGGAGTTCTATCAGGATTTATGAAAATTTCCTGACATTTCTGATGTGACTGCAATTCTCTAGCTTTTCGTAAAATTCCGATCTTTTGTTCAATGTCGCTACATTTGAGTTTAAGAAGCCGCGGCCTGTTTCCTTGTCGGCCCTTACCGATCCGATGCGTAGTTATTCCAACAAGTTTCGGAAAGTTAGTCGCCTTTAACATGGTTTCAGAAAAATCTTTGACAATTTCTTCATAGTTGTCGAAACTATCAGAAGATGCTGATTCTGGCAATCCGGTAATTATGAGATTGAGTTTCCTGCGTTCGCACTCTTCTGCTTCGTACGTAATTTTGTGTACATTATTTATTTGTTGCTGTTTTAATGCAATAAGTTCTTCCTCAAAATAGTGACTTTTATTTTTAAGCATTTCAGTACTTTTCTGTAATTCAAAGACGTTGACTTTGATCTCAGAAATAGCTTCATGTAGTTCTTCGATTTCATTACGGAAAGCCTGTGTGATGACAGTCTTAGTCTGATCGACCAGTTTGGTTAGGATATTCACTTTGTCATCGATTAGCGATTTTATGTCATATTTTTATCGTCGAACTCACAGAATTAGACAGGTCGTCTCTTCCTCTGTTTGAACAGAAAGGAAACATTGCAGCATGCAACGTTAAATTAAATGGCAAAATCTGCTGACGTCATGACATAATACCATAGCAATCGAACGATGAGCTGCCAGCTCAACATTAAACACGCTAAATTGTGCGAAGTATCAATCTACCGGATCACACAGCAAAGAGACACAGTTGATGTCAAGTTCTACATAGAAGTTTGTGAACGTCTTTTCGTACGCCCGCTAACTTTTTTAATAATAATCGGAGGGCCCCAACATTATCGAGAAAACTTTTGCACAATGACCTTGATTCCTCGAATCTGAAGGAATCGAGGCGATCGGAGCATTTTGAAGGAATTCAGAGCAATCCGCAAGCGGCGCACGAAAGTTTTTCCTATCTCTGCAAGATTTGAAAATTTCTTTTTGCCCACTTAGTAAGTTCCTGCATGTGCCATCGTTTTGAATCAGTTTGCACTTCTAGCAAAGTGTTGCGCTTAAACAATCTAATTCTGTGATGTCAGCAGATTGTACCATTCCATTAGCGCTACCTGTTCCAATGCTTCCTTTCTAGTCTAACAGAAGAACGGACGACCTGTCTAATTCTGTGCGACCACAGTTACAGCTGGGTTACCGATAAAATATGATGAAATTAACTTGATGATGTAAAAGCCAGGGTGAGCAATTCGATGCGCAGCACAATGAGCCAGGTACATCAGCCAGAATTTCAACTGAGACAAAAGTTGCAGTGAAAGATCATATCGGATCTTTCCCAACTGAAGCATCGCACTATACAGAAGAGAAAAGATGTAAAAGAATTAATGTCCATCGTTCCCCGTGTTCATTGTTCATTCTACGAGTCGATTGTGTCGCAGTCTGTGATGTTTAGGATGTTTTGCTGCCTAATGATTCAAAACGAGTTGCCAAAAATGATGCTCATATCCATATTATAATATTATATTATATCTGTAAATATATCTCTTTTGTTATGAAATAATTATTCAGTTAACATAAAAAGCACTGAAGAAGAATCAATACTTTGGTTGAAAATTGAATGATAGCAAACACCGCCAGACTTTTAGCTCCATTTACTCAAAAATGAAAAAGTATACTTAACATGTCAATAAACCGAACCCTTCGATTTCTCTTACACCAAAATTTGTAATGATTGATTTCAATGTTTACAACACAATCTACAAAATGACCTTTCAATACTGGACTGACTAAAGTGACATCATCTGCGTCTCGTTGTAGTAACAAAAGTCGACTGTCTTGACATAAAATAGAAAAGAGGCATGATCCGCAATTAAACCCTATGGAGCACCACTTGGAATATTTGCTATTTGGCTTACACGTTGCTTTCTATCCATGAAATAATTTTCAATCCAATTACTGAGTTCCTCACATACTGGAAAATTCAATGCGCGGGAAATGTTGATAAAGTAGATTGGGGGAACATAGTCGAACACGTGAATCATGTCAAAAGTTGCAATGCGTTCCGCCCCGACATCAGGATCATCTAGAAATCGTACACTATTTTCTGTGGTAATTGGAGTATATGTAGTGAAAGAATTGCTTCTGTATACAAAATGATAACTGTCATCATAACATTTCTCGATGATTTCACAATATCTATGCAAAATGGCCTACTCATATATTCTCGACAAAATAAGGAGAAGTATTATCGGTCTCAGTTTATCTTTTTGAACAAACACAGACATAGAGATTGGTAAAATGTCTGTCAATTCCTAGAGATCAGGAACACAAGAAGTATGAAACGACAAATTGAAAGTAAAGGCAAAGGTTCACAAATATCATCAGCCGAAAATTTAACAGAATTGGGGATAGAATCATTTCCCACTGCTTTGTCTGTCAGTAGTTTCTTAAGTAGACGGTTGACAAGTAAAGATTCACAGGTATTTGCGTGCAGGAATAGCTGTCGCATCATTGTCAATAGGGTCATGAAAAAAAACTTCAGAAAATTCTTTAACCGGAAAAAGAGATACAATTTGATGCATTAAATTCGCGTCGTTCTTGCCACGCACATTTTCAACGATTGACCAAGCACCTTTGCGACTGGAACATATTCTTTTGCTCCAATTCATCTTTGATTTGTAAATTTCCCGTTTGATCCTTTCCACGTAATGTTTGAACAAAGCATAATTGTCACACCTACATGCATGTGCCATCAAGAATATAAGCACGTTAATAATATCTAAGTAGCATTTACAGATTGGGATCTTTTCAAAATAGATATGAGACTTTTCAATGCATTTCTAATAGGAATTGATAGAAAAGTTGTTTTGGTAATGCATTCTGAAAGGGCTCATGGTGCCCTATGGTCAGGGCATTATGAGCCACTTTGCATCTTTTTCTAGGCGATATCTATGTAGGTGTGTTCAAAAAATTGTTCAGTTCAGCGGAGCAACCATGCATATGTCGACCATACGACAGCCTTATCAAAACTCATGAGTTTAATACTTCAACATCAATAAAATTTAGTCAAGAGCAAAATACTGGAAAATCGCTCATGGTGCCCACTCTCCCTACGACGTCTAACGCTTCGGTCATTGACTTTAAACTACAATGTATTATGATATTCACCATCTGGCATATTCCGCAATATAGTGGTGGACGTATAATTAAGCGTAAATGTGATCCATCAATCGAAACAGCTGGTAGAAGCGATGTGGAAAATATGATTAAAAACAACAAATCAAAACGCTTTAGTTCCAGAGCTTCATCATGATGACTATTAAATCATCGTAGAAGGACACTATTAATGCATGTATTAAGTAATTTGTAACGCAGATCTAAGGACATGCCAGTCATGATATAGGCCTTATTTCTAAAATCAACTGAGCTGCATGCATGTTTGGTAGACACTTGTGACGATCACAATTTATTTGTAATTAATAAATAGACATCCGCTTATTGTCATTTATTACAGTCTACTCCTGAGGTGGAGAAATTCATCAGAAAAATGCTTCGTAATTATAGAGCGTGTATGGCACAATGTCTTGTTATGTGAATAAAGAGATTGTGTTGGTTATCTTTATGGTCATCTGAAGTTTTTCCTCTAAAACAAGTTTACTTCTATACAAGATATTTTAAGAACGGAGCCAATTTTATAACTGGAGCAAAGTTGCGCTTCCATAGTTTACGTAATTGTTATTATACCGATGTCTAAATATAAAATCATAATTGAACGCTGCTGATAAATTGCAGTACATCTCTCAAGTTTGCATCAAAATAATGCACAATTGCTCAGTAAAAAATGATTTTAAAAAGTACAATGTGTTCCTTGCATGCACTGTTTATGATAAAAATCAATTGCCGTTCAAATTATAAGTAGTTGTCGAAGAATACTAAATAATTATGTTTGACATATTGGCCGTATGACATCTTTAAGACTTGGAAGAACTTCCAAATTAAATTCTCTTATATTTTCAGCAATCAATTCGAGTGAAATATTAGAGAGTAAACCTTCTTTTGAAAAGTGTCCATCAATGAAATACTCGTGCATTTATGTGACATGGATGGAAAACCATGGGATTTTTCGGAAGATATTTTTAACCTTCAACACGATCGACCGACAGAAATGAAGTCTGTACTAGACGGACTTTTCTTGTGCAGTAAGTTTTGTATAATAGATTAATTCATATTCCTAAGTTTGCTTTTGTAGCTTATTATGTGCTTATATAGTTTATGCATTAGGCTGATTGCACATGTATACTCGTAAATATGCTAAAATACATGTATAAAAATATCTTTCCTAATGGGTTGAATCTACGCTATTTTGTAGGGATTGAATACGGATGATTTTAATTTACTGAGTCAGAATACTCTAGTGATTTAGTAGCAGTGCACGTGTAATTCCAGAGGATTCTCTCAAATTCAAGTCATTTTCATTTTCTAGATGAATTGATATTTTACCAGTATCTGATGATCGGTATAATAATCGGCTTTAACTAAATCCCTTGTTTTTTTGGATGAAAGAAGTTGATAAATAAGATGTCTGTAACGCATTTAGTTGCAAATATAAAATGTAGAATTTGCCTATGCGCATCTCTTCTAGCTCATACATTTACTCATGTATTTATTTTCACTTTCCAAAAAATATCTACTGCATCTAATGTAGATTTTATGTGATGTAGCGCATTTCTGAAATAAAATAAAAATTTTTTGCCTTAAAATATCTTGACAGCTTTTGTCTTCATTTACATGTTAATTAAAATTTTGAAAACATTTGGTATTTTACCGCTGTGATCTGTCGAGTTAGGGGAGGGTGGAACACATTGAACACCAGCCTTTTCTCCGGAACAATAAATAGTGGAAACTTTGTGCATTAGGACATTGTTTGCTGTAACAAATAAGCATGATTCCTCTGATAATTTCAATTGTTATTCCTCTCAATTTTCAATTATTTTCACAAGATTTCCCAAATCAGAACTTTTGTTTTCATACAACCAACAATAAAAAAAATCGACTTGCGTATATTTTCATTAGACAGCATTTTTCTCATGTATTCTTTATCAATTTCAATAATCTATTAGTTAAAAACTTTTGAGTGCAGCCTTATTTGCACACGAGCACGTTTTTGAAAAGTTAACGATATGGGGCACATTGGACCACCCAGGATGTGGCACTTTGATCATGGTTTATAGTGCCCCACCTCGATACCCATTTTTTCTTTTATTGAGTGATCAATAATTTTTGACATGTGATTATGCTACAAATTGGTCTGCAACGCTATGAAATTGACTATCTAGAAATATTTTAGCAGGCATGGTATTAGCTTTTGTGCGCTGTAACTCTTTTCGAGAACAAAGCACCGGGCAGCACGACGAAGAATTTACATGCATATTGAAAAAGGTATGTTATAAAGTTAGTTGATGAATTGAAATACATCAGTGATCTCAATCAAAATGATGCGGCTCTGAATAATGGGCTTCTCTTTGCGGTCGAACAAGCTGAATTGTTAATGCTTCTTGTTTTGGTGCTTGGTGATTTCTCAGATTTTTTCTTAGGCTAATTCGTGCCTTACATGTCTACATGTAATGCGTAATGCCCATAGACGTCCTCTAATTGATGATTACAATGATGAATGTGATACTGCTTATCAATGAATTTAGCAATGAATTGACAAGCCCGTGAAAGATTTTTTTGAATAATCATTAGGGCTATGCGCCACGTTGAAATTGTTTCGCATTCTAGATTGCCTTGTGATAGTAAATTAAAAGAGTCTACATCTTTCATAGCAAATGTTCATATGCTCTAGAATCCAACGGAAATGTTATAGAGCACCACGAAAATTCCGATAGAGTTAAAGAATTTGAAGTAGACTATGTAGATCTATGTAGATCTTTAATTTAGTGTTGCCAATACATGCAAGTGACTCTCATCACACTTTACCAGTGCGTATATAGATATTTCAAATGGAATTCTGCAAAACAAGATGACACAAAATCATGTAGCTATACAGCAAAAAATGGCAAAAAAACTACAGTGACTAGATTACTAAGTCAGTGGCAGACGATACGTCGGGGTTCCAATTGATTATTTTTAAATATGAATAACAAATGAAGTGTTTATTTTTGATTATTTTTTCCAAGTACATGACCAGATTAGAAAATACAGAACAATTCGAAGCAATGTCACGGCTATCTACAAAGTACTATGCAAGAAGGTCCACATCTCGACATTACTCGGTTTTATGCAGTCTCTTTGTGATGTGATAATGTCACAAATGATGAAATAAGCCTTTTGAACGGATCGCTGGCCGCTGGAATGCTCAGCCTATATCTTTGCAAGAGGAGCAACAGCAAGGTGCGTAGTATTCACTATGATATTCCAAAATTCTGAGGTCGCGGATGCTAAGACTTCGTGCCTCAAAATGATATATCATGAGCTTGAATTATGTAATTTTCGACAACTTTAATATCATTTCTCAACGTAGCCTGATTTTCAAAAATTATATTTGTCATGATATAGAAATTCAAAGTTTCAATTTAATTTATAAATGTAATTGAATAATGCTATCCGAATTGGATGAATTATACTGCGCTAATGTGTCTTTCTCTTTAGTTTGATTAATTTACATTTTGCTATTTCTTTGATGCATCATGAAAATGTGCATAACATGTATACTGCATACAACACATCTATGACTCAATGTGTAACAGATAATGCTTGAAAAATCAAAATCCTTATTAATGAATGAAAAAACCAGAGCTGCGCTCCGCGCTACGATTTCAGAGTTGCGCCCTGCGCTCCGGACTATGCCCATAAATGGACTTATAGACGACTCTGATCAGTGAGATACGCTCTTGAATGAACTGAGGAGATGTTGTTAGTGAGATAATTGTTATGATGATTGGAGTGCTTGGTACACGGGATTTTCAGAAATTCGGGCGCTTCGTACATTGTAAGATTGATCAGGGCTCTCTGCACAAAAGTGCGCCCTTTACAAAATTCAAGAAAATAGGGCGCATGGTACAATTTTTTCTGACTTTATTGCAAATTCATTTATATAATAGCAAGCAGTTATTTACCAGAATCAAAGTGCATGAAACAGAAATTTTGAATTTTCAATAAGGACGCGTGGTACAGTGGGGGTACCAAGCGCCTTTATTAAAATGATCAAAGCACTTACAATATATAAAATATTCTATATTTTGATGTTCTATAATTCTTATGTAGATTCTTCTATCACGTAAGGCTAACTCAGATCTCACTTTGCGACAAGTGTTGAAGAAAAACATATTTGGGCATATAACCTCAGCTACAAGCCTTTTGAAAGGAAAATATCAATGTTTGTCTTAGATCGTGTTTTTTGTAATTACAGTTAAGTTTGATTTTGTTTAGTCAAATCCAATAATGTATCTACTCTTCAGTTGTCTATCAACAATAATGCATCACGTGATGAAATATTAAGTTTACGTGTTATGTCGATGATCTTGAAATAAACAAAGATGCTATCTATGCAGTATTTCTAAAAATTGTCGATACAATTTGTATATTTCATCTTACACTATATATGCTTCTCATGACGATGAGATTCTCAAAGAAAAGACATATCACATGTATAGGTGTGACAAACTTCTAATACACAATTAAACCAAGCATTCGCATCCGAAGAATCAAAAAAGTTTTTGCATCATCCAGCGTGTCAATTTGAGACGCGAATTCGTCCCGGTCGCTGATATCATAAAATGAGCCTACGAATTCTAGGGATATGCCATTAATAGCATCGGTTTAGTGCATCGCTCCTCATTGGCTTCAATTAGTTGCGACTAGCTGTCACGCTTGGCATTTTGCATTGCTCCACCTTGATGAAATCACTGTCATCACTACTTTTGTATGATGGCACCATTAACCAACATGATTGCTGCTAGCATGCGGAAAATTTCCAATGACTTTTTATATTTTATTGAAAGTGTATAGAGTGCCCCATAATTTTATTATAGCGTCTTTTCTTCTGTCATGTCGATATAACACCGCAGCACAGATAATCAATACATATTGTAGCTATAGTTAAAGGACAAGTAGTCCTACATGCACAAGTAATATGGAGTTTCAATTCATCATAGATATCAAATGAAGATGGGAAGGATCTACGTACAACAGCAACTCCCATTGTAGGGCGCTTGGTACAAATCGCCTCCTATTTACGCCATAGTACCAAGCGCCCTAATTATTATTATTAAAATTATATAAATGATTCGTTCTACGAGTATGATGCCGAATATCTTGAGTAGTTTATGATCTCGTTGAATCACTGATCGAGTGACAACATTTGATGGAGTCCAACCACATTAGTCCAACCAGGCATATTATAGCATACAGGCATAATCAGTAAATCATGTTTATTGTGCGTAATTTAGGTATGGTACAATGTGGAATAATGAAGGCAACAGTGTATCCAGTAATGATGATATCTGTATCTATGCACTGGAAAGATATTTAAGAAATCCCAGTTCGCGTATATCTGCTTAGGTATTCATAGCATTACTACCCGCTTTTTTCCTACATTGCTGACCCGACCATTTCAATGACGCACAATTGTTTCAACATAGATTTTTTCGGGCAATAATGTAGGGCATTTTCCGGCGCTTGCGCGCCCTCAAATGTCATATATTGTTGTCCTCAAAAATCCATGTTAATGTTATATTCAGTGGCGTCGCGTGCTCCCTGACCATAGGTCTTCACTCGGCATTGAGATACTATTTCTATACAAAGCATTTTTATGTCACATCATTAATTTTCATAAAATCTGAATTTTTAATAACAATTTTCCGAACATCTTTTAAGGTCAAGTGAAAGTGTGCATGAGAAGTGATTGCCCATGTCACTTAACCGCCTTACTCAAGGAGCTGAGATCACTATATCCCCTCTCTGTCCAGACCACATTTTCTTGAGAAATAAGGAGGCAAGCCCAACAGTTTCTTGCGTTTCTGACGGCCGGTCAGCCACTCACATGTTGCATCAAAATGCATTAAAATGTCTTGTGCATTTTTATTTCTTTCCCTGTGAGTACTTTCAATTTTAATACCAGGTGTTGATCTACCTTGCTTGCCGACTGTCATCGTTTCAGTATATTCACTTGGGACGAAAGGTGTGGTTATGATCTCATCTGCAGTACTAAACATAGCGTTACATCAATCACGTAAAAACAAATTATGGAATTCTACCAAATCTGAGTGTTCGAGTCAGCTGCATTACTCTGCATTCATTGGAGAACGCTCATCATCTGATCGCAGTCTTGTCTGAACGTCATCCATCTGCCACTGTTGACGTATTGGCTTCT
This sequence comes from Prostheceraeus crozeri, assembly GCA_907163375.1. Classification (NCBI taxonomy): domain Eukaryota; kingdom Metazoa; phylum Platyhelminthes; order Polycladida; family Euryleptidae; genus Prostheceraeus; species Prostheceraeus crozeri. The sequence goes on from CAJQUW010007563.1 coordinate 94,581, forward strand.
CTCACATTAAGCGAAGCTAGGAACAATTGGGTTGCGCTTCCCTTACTATATTTAGGCACCGCGCCTCGATCAAGAATTGTGTAGAATTTCATTGCAAAAATTGGAGAAGGCAAAGCATCATGGCTATCAGGAAAGCAATTATTGGCGCGGGCGCGTGCGCTTAGCCGCTTACTGCCTCACACGCATACAACTCTCTTTCGCTGTCTGAACATCAGTACTCCGTCTGAAGACACGACTAGCTTGTGTGTCTAATTGTTCGAAGAAAACAGCTGTGATTCAAGCACGTGCTGCAAAACTGTTCACTCTTTAGGTTGAGCGTCTGATTTTTAGACGGAAGCTATCACGAGAAGCTATTGAATTTAAATGAATGATGACACTTTTCATTTTTATAAATATTGGAATAATTTTTGAGGATGCGCCGAAGGCCTCGCAGGTAAGGAGAAGACGCCACTGGTTATATTGATGTTATTGTTGGATAATCACAAATAACAGAAACGTACGTGTAAGCAGGCACGCGTGAACGATTTGTCGGTAGGGGTGGGCTAAAATTTTAGGTGTGACAAAACGAATTTTTAGGCGGTTAACGGAGGCATACTATAGTACTACTCATTCTGGCACTGTGGTACTTTTTCTTAGGTAGTCGCTCATTGGAATTGGAGTGTCGTGTCATCAGCATGCCTCACCAATTTGCTCACTAGGCAGTCTGGGAGGTCGTTGATAGATAGCAGAAAAAGAGTGGGTCCCAAAACTGATCATTGCGGAATTCCTGCATTGACAACCTTGGTGGAAGATTTTAGGCCATCTAAGACGACAGATATCTACCGGTCAATAAGGAAAGAAGACAGAACTATGTGGAGTTGATCAGTAACTCCATAAAACTTAAGCTTCCTAAGGAGTCCCTGATGCCAGACTTTATCGAATGTCTTGGAAATATCCAGGGCAACTGATCTCGTCTCACCTTGTCTGTCAAGGACACGACTCACATGTTCAGTGACATATGAAAGAAGATCTGCAGTTGATCGAAAGTGCCTGAAGCCATACTGTCCTTTTGATAGAAGGTTCTGAGTTTCAAGGAAGTTACCAAGATGTTGGGTTGAAAACTGCTTCAAAAATCTTGCCAGCAATTGGAAGCAGGCTGATAGGACGGTAACTAGATGGAAGAGATGAGTAAGAACATTACTTTGGAGCTGAAACTACGGAATCTACTTTCCTAGAGGGAAACTCATCGGTGGACACACATCTACTGAACAGTTTGGATAAAAGTGGAGCAAGCTCAGATGAGAAATGCTTGAAGACCAAAACCCTGATGCCATCTGGTCCATAGACTTAGAACTATCGAGACTTAGAACCTGCGATGATCTTTTTGACGTTTGGGACTGTTTCTGAAGGAGGACATTCTGTCTTATCAGTTCGCGTGGGAATTAGAGGTTGAATTCTACATCCATCGTCCACTGTTGAATTCTTCGCAAACTTCTTGCAAAGAAGCGCGGCTTTGGCTGCTGAGGTTGTCGCCATAGAAGTACTGACTTCGGCATGACGAAGTGCTGGGATGGAGGATTTGTTCCTGCTGCTGACACTGTTGTAAATCCTCTAGAAGTCTTTAGAGCCAAGCTTTTGGGTAGCAATGGATTTCCGTACATACAAAGCGTAACATCTTTTTGCCTGATGTATGGTTTCCTTGCAATTTCTACGTGCAGTTTTGTGCAATTTAAGATTGCCAGCGGTAGTGTCATGCTTGTACTTATGAAAAAAGTGGTCACGCTGGCAGGTTGCAGACGCACATTCTGGTGTGAACCAAGGTTGGGAGTGGGGCTTCATTTGGAAAGTACGGTGAGGAATGTAGGCCAACATCCCTATCTGAAGCCACTCTTTCAGTTCTTGCGCCGACTTGTGAACGTTCTCGCTCAGAATCAAATTCTCAGCTTGAACTTGACTAAGAAAAGTACTGATCGAAAATTTGAAAGTGTGAAAGAAAATGTGAAAAGTGTTGAAAAGAATTAATAAACTGTCCTATGGAAAGGCGCAGTTGGTGTGGACCATGTCTGTTTGCCAGAAACTGTGACAACACAGTGATCAGACGTGCTGAGGGGAGAAGTAACCTTGTGTGAAAAGCAAGTTGGGTTTGAGGTGAGAAACAGGTCAAGGAGATATCCAGCATCACCAGCTCGATCGGACAAATGAGAATTTGACTAAGGTTGTGAGGGACAGAAAAATCCTCGGCTGCCTGACGGAGAGACAGTGTTGGGTGAGTGCACAGGATAGTCTACATTGCGCACGCTGAAGTCATCAAAAACGGCAACCTCAGCGCTGGGATACTCTTGTTGAAGAGAATCAATCTTATCAGAAAGAACATTGAAAATGTCAGTTGATGGAGAGCGATATAGGAAAAATAAAAGAAGAGCCGTTTTCTGAAACGGCGCAATGAAGGCAAGATACTCATGCCTTGGATCCTCTGAACTACGACGTCTTCTCAAGGGAAGGCTTGTCTTGGCATAAACTCAAAGACCATGACAAGGTGCTTTACCCATCCGCTGAAATATGTATTCATCATGAGTAACATCGCTTGATGACACACTGGGATCTAACCTGGTTTGCGATAGGGCTAGAAGATCTGGTGACTTACCTTGGAGGAAAATAACGATGTCGTCGTAATTAGACCTCAGTCCTCGCATGTTGCTGAAGCTGATCTTGAGAGGGGTTTTGACCTTGACTACGTTTCTTGCATGTCTTTCTCATTTTCATAATTTCTCATACAATATCAATCAAATAAGCAAAAATTATGCTGTACAATAAAGTGATACAAGAAACTTTGGAAGGCATCAGAAAAATGTAAATAATAGCAACAAAGCTGCAATAAGTAATATGGAAAAAAACACTTATAGGCACACTTCATGTCGCAATAGCTTGAAGAAACCCAAATGAGAACCCCTTTGCCGTAGCAGTGGGTACAAGTCAGGTAGGCCACAGAGACGACGGATACAGCTACACGGGCTAAACCCCTCAGTAAAGCTACCCACTCGTAAAGCTGTCCGTGGCAGTGGAACTGTACCGCTTTTTTTCGAGCAGTTGACTGCTCCCCAACCTGCCTCCCAAACCACTACCGGTGGGTTCAGGAACCTCGAACTACTTGACGCCCGCATGCCGTGAATACGGTGGATCTGTCACACCTTAAACCATCCCAGCCCACGGTCGTCATTTGACCACCAAGCTTTAATTCCCACTGCGACTCTATTTACTGATGGCGTCAGCCCATTGATATATATATATATATATATATATATATATATATATATACCAGGGAGCAAGAATGTATATTTTTAAGATTTCTCCTAAATCCGAGGACATGTAAATTACGTAAATTGACTAGTACAGAATATATTCATTATTGGTCTATTTTCTTTTCGTTAGATGTATCTTGAAGATACGAAGACCGCAATGAATCTATGAGAGATACCATTTGAGTATATCAGAGCTTAATTTTACTTGAAGTTCATTTTGGTCAGTGACAGAGACCGCGAAATACAGTTGTTGTCACAGAATTAGATTGTTTAATCGTATCACTTTGCTAGAAGTGAAAACTAATTCAAACAGATGGCACATGCAGGAACTTAATAAGTGGGCAAAAAGAAATTTTTAATACCTTACAGAGATAGGGAAAATAGTCGTGCGTCGCTTGCGGATTGCTCTGAATTCCTTCAAAATGCTCCGATCGCCACGACTCCTTCAGATTCGAAGAATTCAGATCATTGCGCAAAAGTTTTCTCGATAATGTTGGGCCCTCCAATCATTTTAAAAAAAGTTAGCTGGCGCATGAAAAAACGGTTACAAACTTCTCTGTAGAACTTGACATCGACTGTGTCTCTTTGCTTTGTGATCCGGTTGATAACAGTCACTGAAACTTCGCACAATTTGGCATGTTTAATGTTGAACTGGCTGCTCATTGTTCGATTGCTATGGTATTATGTCAGGAGAGTGTGCCATATCAATAACGCTACATGTTCCAATGCTTCCCTTCTAGTCAAACGGAAGAAGAGACCACCTGTTTAATTCTGTGGTTGTTGTCATTTGACGACCGTGGTCTCATCCGATGTCACCTGAACTATTTTCTCAGTTAGTCCTGCGCACAATCCTTAGAGTTTGTTTCATTGACACAGAAAGAGAATGATCATGGAACACTTCGTACGTCGGCACTTATCATGTTTTCTCAGAAGTTCAATTGCTCGCCTGATGTGATTATGTAATGCAGACACGATATAGGCAGTCTCATCCGATGCATTGGGAAAAAGGATGTTATTCATAATAAGTGTGTGGCTATCGTGTTGTAATCAAGAGGGCTTTCTTTCAACACGTGAATTGATAATGCTACAGTCATATCAGTTGCTAAAGTGCACATGTTCATGTCTTAAAATTTTTGCACTTTCATAATGATTCATTTTGCCCTATCTATATTGTCCGTTATATTCTCGAAGACATCGTGATTATGCACACTGATAGAGTCCTTTAAAAAACTATGCATTTGAATTCTTCTGAGTCGATTAGCCATGAAGAAAGCTTTATCTTTACAGCAAGCCGTTGAGCTTGTTATGGACAACGGCGAATTTGAAGAAACCGATACAGCTGGCACACTTTCGCGCTTCCTCCTGGGTGCTTGGGCAACGGAAGCGATTATTAGGCAATTGATGATGACAATCTCCATAATGCGGCGGGTAAATTGGAAGTTCATTTCCATGGAAGTTTATCATTTGATTCTAGTGCAGCAACATCAAAGAAGGAAAATTCTGTGGATATATAGCCGATGAATTAGACTATAGTCTGACTGAAGGTTGACGGTTTCGAAGATGAAGCGAGTGAAATTTTCGAGTGAAGCGAGTGAGGGGGCTTAACCCTCCATAGCCCCTGTTCCCGCGTGCCTGCGTGTGAGGTAGAGGAATCTCGACAGAAGCTAGTAAGTAGCATGAAGCATGAAGCATAAACCTTTTTTGCCACTTTCTCTCTCTCTCTCTCTCCCCTTGAAAATCCTGCCTACATGCAATTGCATTACATTTTCATGTGTAGAAAAGTAATTTGAAAGATTTTGTTGCTTCTTGTGCTCTCGGAGAAACTCGGCGCATCTGCCGCGTCTTATGAGACTATCGGTCAGTTTGCAATGTTCACGGTGAGAAGCATCTTTCGATTCAATAGGATTAATTTTTGTATAATGCACTAATTGGAAAAATTGAGATATCAGCTCGTGATTGGGTGAACAAATTCATTCGACAGCCTATCGTGACTCACTCTTGAACAACTGAGTAAAACAAGTTGCATATTTCCGTCTGTCGTCCAAACTTGAATATGATGTGAATTTTATTCCAATACCATTTCAATAGTAGAATGGATGCGGCATCTTTACTTTTTATCAGAGTACATCCTGGCTGCGGTGATTAGTGTTTAGTGGAGATTATGTCTTCAACTTCAGCGTCTTGTCGTGTCACCGAACGCCGTCCATTTTCGGAAAGTCCGATTGGTCGAGTCGGTGCAGTCTTCGTCCATTTCTCACGTCGTAGCACAATTCATGGCCTCAATCATATGGCTCAAGCTAGAACAAACAAGCGTCGAATGTATTGGTTAATAATTTCTCTTTGTGCTTCAACTGGTTTTTTCATTAATCTGTATTATCTATTTGATAAATTTTTTCAGATTCCCGTCTTAACAAATGTCCTGCATGACTACGCAGATTTTGAGTTTCCTGATATTACTTTTTGTCTACTCAATCCAATATATTTTCCACCAAAGAACACGTCGGAACTGAATGAACTCATGGAAAATATAAGAAGTTATGTGGAATACAAAAAAAGAAACGATTCGTGGGTTAATGCACTGAGTGACTATTTATTTATGAATACATCTATTTCCTACAGTCATCCTGCCTGGGCTACTATAGTGAGATGTTATGTGTCTAGTACACCCTGTAATAGCAGCATATTTGTTGTGAGACGTCTGTGGCCGTATGGCAACTGTTTTACGTTACCGTCATCTGCAACAGTCTCAACTGCAGATAGATGGGACCATTTTCGGCCTGATGTAAAACTTCTTGTACATAAATCAGTAGCCTATCCACAGGACTACAAAATAGATCCTCATAATTCTGCATGGATGTCTTCCGGAATAATTGTTATGATTCACGAGCAGAACACATACCCTCATATTCAAGACAGTTTCTTGGTGGATGGTGTGACTCAAATCGATTTAAAAATTACCAAACTTCATCATCTGCCTAAGAAAAACAATTGCCAACAATATCGAGATACCATAACATATTATGATAATCTGACAGGTTCTACAGAAACGTTTAAATCGACGCCTTCTGAATGTTTGAGCAGTTTAAGACAGAAGCTATTGGCAAAATGGTGCGGCTGTGTATCATTTCATATGCTTCCAATAGACGAACTGCGCTATATTCCATTTTGTCATACAAAAGACAGACGTGCTCTATTGAAATGCCTTCAAAAAAATGAACACGAAATGAGGAACCCTGCAACTGAAATGAAACGAAAGCTTTGTCTAAAAGATCTATGTGAGCATGCAGCGTATAGCACAGTTATATCTCAGGCGAAGTATCCAGCGATTCGTGAGCGAAATTCTTATCAAGTTTGGCTTCGAATACTGAATGATATGGAACAGAGAGATTTGGCAGTTTACAACAAGTCCGACTTTTCAGAAAGAGCTTTGATTGGTTATGGTACTATTCATAACATAACGCTAAAAGAAGCCATGGCGACTGGTAGAATAGATCTTCTTAACGTCAATTATGTCGATGACAACTTCATGTTTTTACGTGTTGTCGCAGGATCTTTGTTTATGGATAGTATTGAAGAAGTTGAGGAATATCCACTGAGTCGACTCTTCAGTGACATAGGTGGCTGCGTAGGATTGTGGATCGGTGCAAGTTTGATAACTTTATTTGAATTTTTAGATTTAATGTTTGATTTTGCTGATCAAACTGTGGTCTATCAACGGCGAAAATTATTACGCAAAAAAACACAAATGAATGGAAAGTATTCTTCAGTGCCAGCAACTCTCTACAATGGATCCTTAAAATCACCGGTATCAGGTATGTCCTCTATTCCACCACTGATAGAATCTCCTGAAGGAATAGCTGACATGTTTTGTCAGGAAGCCGAGGCCGAATTCAATAATGACATTGCTCACGGTATATGTGTAGTTATGGGAAATCCTGCGTCAGTACCAACATCCGATTCTGAGCTTAGTACACCTCTAAAAGCGTTTTCAACGGACCTTGTGACAACTGTCTGAGCGATGTTTTCCGGGTAAGTTTGAATATTTACTTGCCAGGACTATTTTGATTTCTTCAGTTAACAATAACTTGGATCTGAATTACGGCCAGTTCAATCTTCGAATTTTGGACTAACTAACGACGACCGATGACAAAAGCATTCATCTTGAAAATGTAATTTAGAAATTCTTTAAGTTAAGTGATGTGAAAAGAGATTTAATAGAACTTTGCAAATTTCCCACTATATCTTATTATATCGAAGTTGTCATATGTCTGGCATGATCTATACAATTGAAAAAGCAGCAATGAAACGTTTGTTTAAATAACATTAGTTCAAATCAAATAAACTTAAATGAATGAGGAAGCTAAAAAATAAGTAGAGAAATCTTATTTGTACTCGGAAGTCCTTTGGGCATATCACCTAGTTTCTACTTATTCTATTTCATTCTTTTGTGCTTTTGTGTTTGAAAATAATGCAAAGCATATATATGTTAGGAGCTTCTGGCTTGACTCCATCTACATGTGCGGATTGGATATGATCTGTGTAATGGCGCCAGCTTCCATTTGGATTAATCAAACAAATCGCATTAAAATTGCAGTTTAAAAACAAGAGGCATCAAGTTTGTTTTGTTTTTATTGATTTTTTATCTAAGGATTTTTTATTTAATCATTATTTTCAATCGAACAACCTGCATCAGCAACCTCATCAGCTGCTTTGAAGTGTGGAGTACAGACCCTAGAATGCCAGTAGCATGCTATCCGTCATTACTAAGTTGCTGTATGTCTGTATTACACAACTTGTATTTGCGACAGCAACTCAATTTCTTGGCAGCATTCTAAACCTTGACCCCTTAACACCAACAACCTTGATTCCCTGACCCAGGAATCGAAACGAAGTCCACGCTGGATACGAGCTGGCACATTCGTCATTAGACGCGCCGACAGTACAAAAGGAATGCGAGTGAAGGCAGTTGTCATCTCCAAGTGACCCACCGATAAGATGTTGTTGGAGATGGCTGCTGCTTTCACTCGCATTCCTTTTGTGCTGTCGGCGTGGTCTATTGAAAAATGTGCGAGCGAAATCCATCGCGGACTTCGGTTCGATTCCTGGGTCAGGCGAATGCGGTTATTGGAGTCTTTTATTGACTTTATAGTTATCATTTTCTTTAGATATTCAATGTACTGCGACAAACCTTTGTTGTCATTCTGGACCTTTGCATTTGCCTCTCTAGCAAGCCTTGAATAAACAATAGGAAACTAGTTTGCTTGTCTTAATCTGTGATCACCTTGAATAAAATATCATCAAAGTCAACAGGTCAGCATCATACTCATCAAGAACTGAGGTCTCAATCATCCTCTAAAAAATGAAAGCACGATTTAAAGACCAAAAATTTACAGCTCATATTACAAAACTCATTTTCAAAAGCGTGGATTTAAAACATGCCCAGAAACCTGTTTTTCAAACAAAGTTTAAAATTGTTGAATAGGACATAGCAACCTTGAAACCTTGAAGCTAATAGCTTTGTCCCTCTAACAATGCAAATATTCATTTGATATTAGAACCCTTGCATAACATCGTTCACCTGTGTTAATAGTGCCTTACACTCATGTGTGTATTAGGTACGTACTTATGCTGAGTATTATCGCATAGCCTATAAGATACAATTAATGACTCTCAAATTCCTCCAAGCACCAAAGAGTGACTTAAGCAGGACATAACGTTACTGGAACTAATATTTATTACCTAAAATAGATAAATCTTCTATAGAAAGTCATTGCAAGAAAATTTCTGAGAAAAATGACCGGAAACGCATACCTTTTTTAAGCAAAATTCAATTAAAAATAAAATTATGGTTTTACAGCACAATATAGTTTTGAACCCTAAGTAAAATGACTGTAAGCCATGCCAAAAATAGCATTTCCAAATTTACTGCTCATAATTTCAGTGAAAATCTTTCTCGGAGAAGCTATGAAGTTATTTCAGCATGTCTTCTTTCATGAAAGTAGCCATACTTCTGGTGTAATGCAAGGGTGCCTTGCGTACAGGACTGTAATCGTATTTAGAAGTGAAACTTGAATAGCAATACTGACCAAAAAATAAATGACTTAAGTACAACCCTGGCAATGCATCCTACATACTTTGCTTATAATCATTTATCATCCGTTTAATTATGATGCAGAAAATATTGATAATTCCTTAATTATTAGTTAGCTACGTATTATTATAGGTCTGGCAGCATGCACCATGCGTGTATCAAACATGTGGTCAAAATATGATTCCTCACCCTCGTAATCGAGAACCAGAAAACAGCTGCTACTGAGCCCTGTGACGTACTGCTGCTTTACTCAGATTAAAAAGAAAACATTCGCTATTTTTCATACGACTGCGCGAAGAATGCAGAAACACAGGACATGAGTAGCCCGGGTGCAATTCACAGGCAAGAAAGAAATTTCAATTCGATTACAATAATAAATGATAAGCACACTATGATATTGTCATGTTGATAAATGATTTACTTTTTGTCAACAAGGAATTACAAAAGAATAATCAGTAAAAATTTAAAGAATGAAACCCTATTGGGATTGGGCTGACTTTTGGAGGACAATTTCCAGCACCAAAATACACAATTCAATTGGGATCCCAATACCCGACGCCAAGCCTGTTAGTACTTCCAGCACAATTGCTGTTTCATTGTCTGAGGAAAGTGATCATATTATACATTTCTCAATATTTAATGATACATCTCTAAAAATTCACAGTAAAATGAAATGAACACTAACATGAAAATGTTCTACAAGATAATCAAGAATAAAAAAAAAATCATGGAATAGACAATAAAGTCTTTGATCACGTAGGCCCTATTATATTTTTTCATTACATGATGCCAAAATTGAATTGCATGTACGCTCGTATATCTGATCCTTTGTTGAAACTTCCATTTCTGGCAGACATAAAGTTCCATTTGTTCTTCCAATTTTAAGTTTTCGCTTAAACTTTGTTTTGCCCCAAATCCATTCTATATCTACTCAGCAAACAGTGGTTGGGAGTAGAATGGACTGAGAGCAAAACAAAGTCTTAACTAAAAAACATATTAGAAGAGCAAATGAAGCTATGCTGCCTATCAGAATTAAAGTTTTGACAAAAATTCAGATGTAGATGCAATTTAGCATCATACAATAAAAAACATAATGCGTGATCATCGACCTTACTGTTTATTCCATGATCATTTTTATCCTTAGTTATTTTGTAGAATATTATCATATTAGTGCACAAGTCATCTTACTCTAAGTTTTACAGATGTAGTAGCAAATGTTAAAAGTATAATCACTTTCACTTGACAACAACACAACAATAGTGTCGGGAGTACAAGTGCAAAAAATTAGATTTTCTATTTGACTTTATTGCCTTTTTTAAGATGTTCACTGTCCACAAGAAACAACTATATATTTGAGAATGTCAGCATTTCGTTCAGGATAGACGTGACGGCTGAAATCGATAAGAAAATCGCAAACATTGTTTTTAGTATGTTATGAATTCTCTAGCTTTTTTATCATTCAAGAGACAACAAGGAGTATCAAAATTTGTTTTGAAGATACGTGTTACTGACATCATCGATGCTCCTGCTAGTTAAAAATGAAACCAAAATTTGACGTCGAGTTGACATTTGGTGGATAATTTTCTATGGACATCTCAGCAGCAAGATAGGAGTAGAAATGAAAAGCGACAGATGTTGAGTCAAATTATTCGATATGCTAACTTAACACGTCTCACCACAGAGGAGAAGGTTTAAGTCAGATTTCCATAAACTTGATTATCGTGGCGTTTTATTATTTCAGTTTAAGATAACATCTTTGGGAATACTCAAACGAGATTCACGGTAATATAAGTCTAATTATATACGCAATGTCTTCAATGAGTTCTAATATAAACATAAATGCTCCGTAAATCCAAGGCATATTATTTCTTTGTCAGCATTGAAAATGTCAGCATTATGATACACAGGTCATAATGAACTCGGAGGGTGTTCTCCTCTTTTAATAACTAAAGCATGGAAATGCAAGAAAATGTCATGCTGCGTTTCAGTGCATGTTCTAGTTGCCTTTCGTATCAGCTTTGAGGAGTCACATCGCTAGACAGATATTTTTAATCTTTAAACTCCCTTTTAGCATACATGGATGCATTTGTTTTTTCATGTGCTAGCTCTTCAAAAAAGAAAATTGCTAATAAATTTCAATTAAACATGTAGACACGCCTACATCCAATACGTATATGATACTACAATACTATCGTGTACATCGTAATGCATGGTAGATAGTATATGCATTAGATTGGGTCGAACATTAGTCTTGCGATATGTATACCCAGCTAAGATCCAAGACCAAGAAATCTTGGGGTCACCCCTTTACTGTTAAGCAAAATGGTTCGTAGTGAAGATGCGAAAGCGTCCGTATCCATTGGTCCTGAGAGTCAGTATATGGGACTATGTGGTCAGTATTTAGAAAGGGTCCGTTTTGAAGGTCCAAAGGGGTTCGGATGGTGACCGTATAAGTTAAAATGACTTTAAGTGTTATGGACTGGTTGAATGGTCCTACCATTTACTAGGTACTTACCCATACTGTGCTAAACTCACTCTTCACCTTCTACCAATTCACCAGACGGACAATTTGTCTACAAGTTGTCTTACAACTCCTCGGTTGATTTGTCAATTTATATAAGATGCCTTGCGAATTGTTTGTAACTGAAATTACCAATGAAAATGATAACATTCTATTTTTCTGGAGATTTTTCAATTCTGATAATCATTTGATGATTGTGTATTGTATCCTTAATAGAAAGAGCTCTACATGAATTTGTCTGTTATTTCAATTTTTAGGGAGGTATTTTGAAACCTGTGAAATATACTTGCTCATAACACTACTTATAAGTTCATCGGACCCGTTTTCTATTTTGCACCTCAAATACGTAGCAATCCAAATTGCGGACTGTGTTTGTTATTTTGGGCTTTATTTGTGCCATTTAGACACAAACTTTATCCAGATTTTATGCGGAAGTGCATCCTTCTAGCAATATTTCTTCACATTGCATTACATGATTAATTATTTTCTTGCCATATCTAGACAGATCATTTACAAAGAATTTGCAATCAGTAACTTTGTCTGATAAATTTCGAACACTAGTTGTTGTCTTCCATAGCCTTAATGCGGACCACTTTGCCTAATAGTGCAACTTTAGATCCAAGATTGAAAATCTCATCCATTTAGAGGTATGCATTTCACTCAAGATATAATTGAAAATTTAAATTCAAGTAACAGTGGTGAATGTCAACCCGTACATGCATGCGTGAATTTGATAAATGTTTGCATTATGTTGCATAGAAAGAGCAAAAGATCGTATTTTAAATTCTTTCTTTCATAATACTGCAATATATTTAAAAATCAATATTACAATCAATGCCTTTTGCTCATTACTTTATCTCGCAAACAGACCTAAATAAAATTAGAAGGTTTTCAATACAGTTTTGAAGATTTGAAGATTAACGCAATATTGCTGACTGCTTGCTTGTGGTAGTTTTTCAACATAAGTTTGATAGTGACAACTGACACGTATTATAGCGGTACACCGAAATATCACTGATACACAGAATGGCATTTTGCATGCATGGATTAGTGTTGATAGTTGATGGATGAGTGTGTAAGCCAATTTAGAGTTTACTTGTTATGTGCACACATCTACACATCAGAATTCGAGAAGCGATAACTTGTCATCAAACCCATATAATTTGTGTGGAATAGATGCCTGCGCCCGTGAACTGTTCAATTGAACGACAACTATCTTTGTGAATTGATAAAAAAAGGCAGTTGTTCTCTGCGCTTATGATTCAGAGGACATGGACAAATGCATGATCTGTTTTAGACAATTTTTCAGTCTTCCATATTTAATCTTGAATCTTTAATGTGATGTAATATTTGCTCTTCGAATGTTTGCGGAGAGGTGCATGGTTAAGCAGAAAGAAATTTATATAGCGTTTATTGATACGAAAAGGCTTTTGATCGGGTTCTACGATGTGCAGGTGTATTAGGGAGAAACATATAACTGAAAAGTATGTCAGGACTTTGCAAGTATGGTGTTAAAAAATGGTAGAGAAACGCGAGAGCAGGTTCGGGGAAAACAGGGATAATCAGAGTAGTCTCAACGCTTCCCTAGAAGTAAGTTATTCTCGGCAGCTTTGTCAAATGTTTGCTTTCTTTGCTTAATACAGATAATAATGCTGGTCACAGATAATGAACATTCAATTATAAATTATTACCTTCACACACCCTGGATATCAAACTCAATGCAAGCAATCTCTCTGCAATGAGATTTACAGCTACACTGTAAATCGTTCAATACCAATCACATACGAAGGATGCATACCAAATTTTTTTTTGATATATTTATGTATTCTCTTGGTATATATTTGTATGCTTTTCGTATGTTATTTCAAATGTGGTATGCTTTACATAATAAGAACCATACCAGCACAATGTTAAAGGAATGCATCAATGATTTCTAATATATGCTGATTTATGGCCTTTTGTCAATAAAGATCACACCAATGTTACTACTGTTTTGTAAGCAGTAAGATAATGACATTCAAGAGTCAAACTTACAATACTGAATTCGATTTTAATACATGCAAGTCTAAGGCATTTCATGAATAGTCAATAAGTATTTGACCATCAACAATTATGCATTATGTAATTTTGGAACTAAGCATATCCGAAATATAAACACATTATAATTCATGAACACAAAAATAGCTATGTTTGAGATGTATAAGTCAACATGGTTACTCGAAACTTATCGCTTTATTGAAATGATGTTTATCAACTTAGTTCAAGGAAATGAGCTAATTATGAGTCTTGTGAATACCACAAGTAGACAAGTAGACATTAAAACAAATAGCAAAGATAACATGCGTCTTCAATTTCACAACAAATCTAATCTAGTTAAATTCCACACTTTCCCAAAGAAATATTCGCGACTGGTATTACTGGAAAAAATGTTTTTTGTAAGTAGCATGTAATATAACTTTTTTTGCCATGTGACTTAAAGCTATTCATACGAAACACATACGAATGAGGACCAATTTGCACCGGGTCTCGTATATAAAACATACCAACAACTCGTATTTCAGTGAAAAAAAGCCAATCACGGATAGAATAGTTCGTATCGCTACATACCAATCACATACGAAAGTAAGTGAGATTTCGTATGAAAAATATAACATAATAATAAAAATATAACATGATTTCGTATGAAAAATGTAAACATACGAGAATACGAGTTTCAAATTGTATGTGATTTTAGTATATGTTTGTATGTAATTTTCGTATCCAGCGATTTACAGTGTAGAATGGTTCCTTTCTTTGCTTGGTTTTCATTTTGCCCAGAATGCTGCTTCACTCTTTCTTTCCAAAGATTCCTGTCTTACTATGGAGTGGCTGAGACAGTTGTTCTATTGCCATCTCGGCGACATGCTGAATTCAAATTATAATTCTTTGTGAATGTGACAGTAATGCTAAGCGTTTCTGCATAATTTTTTTTGAGAGGCTGTCAGAGCAAGGCAAAAAATCAATTCTGACTATTCTGCAACTTTCCGCAAAGCTTCGTCTTTGATTCTGCATCTCCTCACAAGGCGCCCCTGGGCTGCATCACTATGGGGTTAAATTGAGATGAGATATTGAAGGTCATAATAACTGAATTGTAATAGACTAGTCGGAAAAGAATGGCTTTGGACAGAGATGTCTATGAGTAATGTGATCCACATGTAGAATGATCGCGATCATTTATATGAGTAATATCATATCATTCATAGGCATCCCTGCTTTCAACCGTGTCAACTCAGAAGCTTTATAAAACTTAAATGATAGTGATGGATTAATGTCTGTCGAAAGGATAAGTGTGTTATTGATCGAAAGATGACTACTTTGTGGAATAGGATTTATTCGTCAATGTCATTGAGCAGTATCTTGTTGTTACTTAGTCTTGCAGACGAATACGGTTTCACAGAAATAAATGTCACGGAGACTTTGAAATAGTGTAAAGAAACAAGGTGCTGACGTGAGAAATAAGTATAGTCGATAACTCTGCAAGCAACCAAGCATTTTAATTTTGGCTTTGCTTTCAAATGATTTGATGCAAGACGTCTGGCTTTGTTTCATTTGTTCTTAATGCCATTCGGTTACGGTGGTAAGAAATAAATTATTCTTATCGTAAACGGAAAAAGAATTGCTTATTCGTGTTACAAAAATGTAATTTCCTTGTATTCATGACTCATTGATGCAAAAGCAACTTTCTGCATACCAATTTCAAAAAGTAATGGTCAGATTGACACTGACAGCTCAAGTAGGCCTTTTGCATCATAATTTAAGATTTCAAGCTGCTCAATGTTTTGTGAACAAGGGATGAATTATACGATAATTTATTGTGAATCAAAACCAATTGAATAGTTGCATGAAAGTGCGTGACTGCTTCTTCAACTTTATCCCTGCTAAACCGTGATGGTGATATGAGTAGATTTTTGAGTAGTTTATGAGTAGTACGATTATTATTGCCTTGACAACTGATGTGTGGTGGTGAGGGTTTGATCCTGCCAATTGACAGAGTCGCGTAAGTGGCTCGTAGCTCAGTTGGTTAGAGCACAGGTCTGGTTAACCTTGGTCGAATCCTACCAGCCGCACATCTTTTGTATGGCAATCTGATCTATCGTGTATTTAATCTCATTGTTGTTAGATGTATCTTCGGAATATTATATGAATTAACAAGAAGTGGAAGCATTGTGTAATATCAAGTCGTCTGTCATTTAAGTTACGAAATATCATTTACCTGAAGTCGTAATGCATAAATAAGTATTTCAAGAACAAATAAATAACAATTTCGAAGAATACCAATAAGATTTTCCTTTATCAAAATTTCAGGGGTTCACTACTTCCAAAGCCCAATGGGTCACTGGTAACCTATGCTCAAATTGGCGCTTAGATATTCTCAAATTTCAAAATATTATAAAATTGAAGTCAGAATGCGCAAATAAGCAATTTTGGAGAGTATCAATGATTTTCTACCATTATTTTTGATAATGTGGGTTTCCAAGGTTAAGATACGCTCATTCTTCGCAAGCTCGGTGTCAAGGATAGCTCGTCCATCATTGGCGTATCCAAGGGGGGGGACACGGGGGAATGTCCCCCCCCCTCTGAGAGATATGATTTTAACACATAAGTTTATGAAGAAGGAAAGTGCACTCAAACATCAATTCTCAATACATTCTGTGGAGTTGAGCTTTAGTGCTTGATTTGCCTGGGAGTCTTGTGTCAGAATGTGACGTTGCTTTCTTACCGATAGCGCCGATAACACATTCGTCAAACACTGACTTGCAGTGGCGTAGCGTGTATAGTATTCACAGTATTCAGTGAATACCTATTTATTTCCACTGTGTAAACTTAATGAATTCTATCCATTCTTAAATATAACTAGCTTTTTGTCCGTTGAAAAATCTTCTTTATTCAACCAAAAAGTATATAAAAGAAATTTGCATTATTTCAAAGTACATTTATGATAAGAGCTCATTAATTGCATCAATCAACGCTAATTTGGTCTTTGTATGTCTTTTCGGACACTTTTCCTTTGCTCTAAACTTTCCGAACGTGTTCAATGCGCCATCACACGCCTCCTTGATTATCTGCACAATGTCGACAGTTCTGTTATCAGTTTTAATTCTCCCAACATGAGGCTACTATTCAACTTGACCATCTGAACACCACTGGTGAGTATTCCAATCGTGAATATTCTCTCATTCATAGGATAACAAGTTCTCAATTCATAATCGGACTCGTGTTACTCAAGAAAATTTTCGGAATCACAGAACAACTTTCGATCCAACTTCAGGCTAAGAAGATAGATTTTGTGGCAGCCATGGAAGAAGTTCAACATGTAGCTGACATCTTCAGGTCTTGGAGAAATGAGTCAATTGTATTCATCAATGGTTACGCAGAAGCCGTGAAGCTGTTTCAGTGCATTACGGACGATCCTTCTGCAGAGCTCGAAACACCGCGACTGACATCAAAGCAAAAATATCGTTCGAATGTGCCTTCTTCATCAGCATCTGATTATTACAGAAAAGCTACATGGTATCCTTTGCTTGATGCAATCATCTCACAGATGAACGATCGCTTCAGTGAATCTTCAAAAACTGCCCTATCTATGTCAAACTTCATACCAGATCGAGTTGCCGATGTCATAGTGGAAGATATGAAACGTATCTTTGAAAAATATAAATCCATACTACCAGATAGTCTTGATACTTGTATGATAGAATTCTACAGATGGCAGCGAAAATAGAATTCAATTCCTAAACAAGATTGTCCTTCAAGCGTTGTGGAAGCCCTGAAGTCGTGTAATTCTGACCTATATCCTAATATCTATATCCTACTGAAAGTGTTTGCTTCAATCCCAGTAACTTCGGCGACTGCAGAGCGGTCGTTCAGCAAGCTTCGTCAAGTGAAAACGTCGTACCTCCGTTCAACAATGAAAGAAGCACGTTTGACAGGATTGACTTTGCTGGCAATACACAAGGACATTCCACTGGATTACGACTCTGTGATTGATTTGTATAAGACGGAGCACAACTCACGCTTTAAATTGTAATACATTTACTTAACTCCTAACGGTCTCTCGCAAAAACATTAGTGTAAAGCTCAGAAAAATGTTATGTTTTTTAGCTTCTTTCTTCAGGAAATGTATTTTGCAGTGCCTGTATATTGTTCTGTAATTTCACTGTACTGATAGAGGATATCTGAAGTATACATGTAGAAGATGCGTACACTAATAATACTGTTTGTGTCACTGTTTAGTTTGATAATAATCTGTACCTGTTCAGTTTTACTGAATTCAATTTTAGGACGTTACAGTATATCAAAATGTGGGATATCAAAATTCGGGATTAGCGAAAATGAATATGAAAGCGAAGATTAAATTATCGATAATATTACATGCGACTATGATTATACTACAGATTGTTTCATAAAAAATGGATCACCCTTAAACATCGCCTTAACTTCAACTTTGTCCAACTCCGCCAAACTTGAACGAATTTCTCTGAAATTTGGAAGATATGTCAGTTGTGCTTACTAATATCATTGTTGGAAATTTCAAGCATGAATATTGAGTTGTTTTCCTGTTATAGATAAAAAAGTAGTAGATAATTTGATCTTCATTTAGCAATGTTACACAAAATCATACCTCACTCTTAAAAAATTACGTTTGTTTCCTTTGTTATGTATATGTTATTCTACAAGCCAAAAGCTATCAAGCAAAACAAAAATAAAGAAAATCGGTCAATCAGAGCCAGTATAGCACCATTATTCATCAACAATAATGTATCTGCTACATGTGATTAACTGGACTTCATGTTCCATAGCTTCCTGACTTCGTTGCGGTGGTGTTGGCAGCACTCCTGATTGCTTTCAGCTAGAAATCTATCTCTCACCGGTTGAAAACAATACAAAGCACAAATGAACAATAACGAGATCGCATTCACAAAAGGCAAAGTGTCAGCCTTGCTAGAACTAGGGTCTTCTTTGCGAGCTACAAGCAAGCGACTAAATGTCCCTTACACAAATGTGCATCGATGGCATAATGATGATTTTCGACTCTGTCGTAAAGAGGGCTCTGGCCGTCCACGCAAAACATCCAAACGTAGAGACCGCCTAATTTTGAGATTTGTTAAAGTTGATCCAAGTCTCTCGTTAACTGAGATGGCTGCACTAGACTCGTCTATTTCTAAGTCCACTATTCGTAGAAGACTTATTGAGTCCGTCTGAAGGATAGTGATGGTCGATTGAGATTATGGATAAAATCTGATCAGGAAATTCCGAGACATTTACATCGTCCCCGGGTACAAGGTGGTGCGACTCTACTGATTTGGGCTGGCATTTGGACCAATGGCCGCTCTGAACTTCACATACAGCAAGGAACCATGAATTCTGAACGCTATGTGAATGTTTTACGAATGAACATTGGCCAAATGACAGATCAATTTGGTGATCCATCGACTTGGTTATTTATGGTTGATAATGCCACGTGTCACAGGAGTAGTAGAGTCAACTTATGCAAGTCTCAATTAGGGCTTAGGACATTATCTTGGCCAGCTCGTTCTCCTGATCTGAATCCCATTGAAAATGTATGGAGTATTCTAAAACGTAAAGTTCGTCGTTCACTGCTACCTACAGATGGCGTATCACAACTTACGTCACTGTTAAAAAGAGAGTGGAGAAAGTTAGATCAGTCAAAAATCAACGATATCATTGAATCAATGCCTAGACGAATTGGTAATGTCATTGACAATAAAGGTAGGGCCACAAAATATTAGCTTCTTAAGAACCGTTACTGTATCATAGCTTATCAGATTATATAAGGACATTTACATATATTAGGGACATGAAATAACATGAAAAATGCTTTCTGAATCATACTCGTGTTTTATTTAGTCAAATTTTAGGATGATCCACTTTTTATGAAACGGACTGTTATGATTATTATATTTCTTTGCGATGAATATGCATAATCTTCGTGGTAGGCCAAAAAATTCATTAATTTTTGTACCCCCCCCTTTTCAAAATCCTGGATACGCCCCTGTCGTCCATACTTAGATCTCAAGTTGATGCGCTTCTACGATGTCGGAATTTCGTGGTAGATGCATTTTACCAAAGCCAGAGAAGAAGAGACCAAATGCAAGCATTGCATACTTTCCAGTAAGAGATGTTCTTTAGGTGGTTAGCAAATAGTGCTTTCATCGAAAACATGAAATTACGTGTCATTCATTGACAAAAGGGTAAATGTGAGTGAGAACAAAGAACTCTTGGAATCATGCAGAAGCAACCATCAAGTTTATATGCTTGAGCATCCCAATACTTTTCTGCATCCTGGTGCAACAGGATCTCATAAGTTGCATAGTTCAGGATTTCAAACTCAAAGTATCATCGGAAAAAAATTCATGAGAATTTCCTGGGAAGTTGATATGAATTCCCGATTCTCGGGATTTCCCAAAAACGCATTTCCCGTAAAACCAGATGGCGGGCAACCTTTCTATTGATGTGATCAACTGAATGAATAGAGGGAATTTATTTTACGCTGACCATCTTGTCTTGAGCTTCCTATCCACGATGCAGTCATATGCGAATACAAATAGGGCAGTTATTTTGTAATTAATCGTCATCAAACTTACCTTCGTTTTCATTATGTTGAAACATCTTTAGAGCTGTTTTTTGAAGTTCGACAAGACAATGTTTATCGCTAGCATCGAATAGGCAACTGTTATAATTTGTCACTGACCTGAGATGTCAGTTTCTATCACCCCTATTCGACGTCACCAAGTCTATTGTGTCCTAAACCGACCAACACCGAATGCATCGGGCGAGAAGAGGACAAGACGTTGACATCTTTCTACGATTGAGATACACATTGTGTACTGATTAAATGGCAGACCTAACTTTGTCATGAACTGCTCCGCAGTTGCCAAAAAATATTACTGATGTCGTGCACTTTGATAAGACTTGTGCATCCATTGCATACCTTTATATTAAATGCTCCGCAACCCGTGTCTGATGGAGTGCAATCGATAAGTGTTGCCGTCGACAGTTACGAGCATCTATAGCAACAAAGTAGTTACGCTAAAGCGAACTTACGAATTTATATCCTTCCCGTATATGGTTGGTTCATTGCACTTTTCACATTTCTTTCTTGCCTTCAGTGGATAAGTTGAACTTCCACTTCAAATGAGTGACCCATTGATCCATAAATACAATGTACAGCTCTAAATTTTTCTTTGTATCATCCCCTCCCTCTCCATAAAACTATTTTTCAGATTTGGACAACTTAGCAGAAGTGCCATTATGAAAATCTTGCTTAAAGCAAATAAATGTACATAACTGTTGTTCACAACATCTTCAAACGCTTTCCTTTCAACTATGAATGCTTTTGAAAAAACAAGTCGCTTAAATTACGATCTAGCACCATAAGTCTTGATTTTTCCTTCCTCGCATTCCACGATGTTCTGTGAATGATCTGTAGGAGATATCGTGCGCTTAGGAGGTAAAGAGCCATAGAGATGATGACAGATCGAAAATTAGGAAGACGAATTGTGACACAAATTGCGGAACTGGAGAGACCCCAGATTCGGGTCATTCATTCCCTTGCTTCTGTTATGTTGTGCATTCTATACAGTATGCATTCAATATCGATACCGAGAGATTGCTTTCTAATGTCCAGAAAAACAGAACTGAAACGCAGTAGTCGATATCGATAGACATATTAACTTTAGGCTACTTAGAACATGTATGTAAATGTATTTAAATTCTTATTTGTATTTGACCCTTTTAATTATCAAAATTCAAATTTAATTCTTTGTGTTTTTAATGATTTAAGAATTAAATGAATTGAATTTGATTCTTAATGTTTTAATATATTTATTGAAGATAGCAGAATATAAATACATGTATATTAAAAATAAAAGAATATTGCATGCTGCAATACTTTTGAAGATTCTCGCTAAACCTTCACTTTTGGAAAATAGGTTTCATATTCATTCCTATTATCGTCAATTATCGTCGTATCCACAATCTGCGGTTGAAAATGCGCGTCCCGGCCGCTTCCCGAAAATTGGCAATTCTGGCTAATAAATGGGCTAACTGAGTATCAATGACACGGTTTTAGAACAACCTCATAATTTAAACTTTGACAGACTTTACAAATGTTTTGAATGTATTTGGAAAGAGCCAATATTGAAAGATGATGATTTTATTTTCTTTTTTGTTATCTTTTACAATTAATTTCAGTGAACATCCGTTAACTATCTTCAGGTAAAAAGGAGGGAAATTATGGTCTAGTATAAAATTTAAAATTCACACCTGCATCTATGTCATAATAGAGCCAAGACAATATATTCAAGACTTTACAAAGTTTCACCTCCCCACGAAAGGTGTTTAATTTTTAGCTCACACATCAGGATGATCATAATTAAGCACCGAATAATTCAAGACAGAGGTCCATTTACCTCAATCAGGATAATACTTTCATAATTAAGGCTTTACCAAGGTTTCATATGTTTAGCCTTGCTTTGCCAGGTGTTTTAACAAAGGGACACCTGTTCAATCCTCTAGCACGTCCAACCTTTTGCAACCCTGAATATATTCCGTAAATGGATATGCTCTTTAAATTCTCCGAATTCCGATTACGTTTATCCGCAATGTTTGACAGATGAAGTTCAGTATCCGCATGTCGGATTCAAAAACGATAGTCAGTAGGACATATGCGCTCATATATATATATTTCAACAGGCTTGCCGTGAGACGAGATTTATTCGTCCCATTCCCATATTTATAATTTTTAAATTTCAATTATTTCTCATAAGATTTATTTGATAAGCTTAGCCGACTGAGAACCCTTGGCAGCTAGGCTAGGGAACATTCTGTTCTGATGTAAGTCTGCCTCCCTGCATATACAATCATTCATGATAGTGCTACGTGTTCATCAAGTCTCAGTAACTCGATGGGTACATGGAGCTTCGTGTGTTTTGGGATAACGTAAAGTAAAGGACTCTGCACTGTCAGGAATCTACAGATTGGTCTACAATCCAAGACATCAGACTACCGTGCAAACTTGCATTTCGAATATCTAATCTCGCTTCATTATGTCCTTTCATGGATACCTGTTTTTAACAAGATGAGCCCCAGTCAAAAGAGACTATCGATGCATCAATCCTAACATGAGCATGAACTAGGTGACATTGCCACGCCGAATTCACGCGTAATTACGGACCACCCCAAACATCCGTGGTTAAGGGAAATTTATACTTCTACGTGCGTACACACGCGCTGCACTAGGAGTCAGCAATCACGTGATCTGATGCTGTCAAGACATAGAGAATGTTTATGAATACACGCAGGCGAGCGTCTATAGTTTACTCGTCGTCTATGGTTGTCCGCGCTGCTGCTTGAACCACGGATGAACCGCTAAACATGTTCTGTCTTCCCTGAGCATGAAATTGAGGTCCCATCACATTGCTTATTCTCTGATACATACAGACACATGAGACCCAAAGCCTATATGACAGGACTGTCGACAAACGTTGCAGGAATATCACGCGCACGTACGGATGTTTAAGGTCATGTGAAATTACGCACAGTTTACGCGTGAATTACGCGTAATTGAGCGTTGCATGTCACCTAGTGTGATAGGCCTAATTCAGATGCGTCCCTATATGAAATATTGCCACCAAATGTTCCGAGTGGATCGCCTCATGTCTACATGCATACAGTAGCTGTTGCAACGCCACTCAACTATCGCAAAAAGCTCAATCTATAGCCTAAACATGCTCATACATGGGCTAATCCTCACTTTACCAAGAAACAATAACATGGTTTACCATGGGGTGTGAGTCACCCCATTTCATAAGAATCTGTTGTAGATGCTTTTAATCAATCATAATTCATAACTATATTTTAAACTAAACGATTTTCGAGCATTATAAAATTGTACTGGAACCGGAATAGAAGCATTGAGACGGCCCGTATATTGTCACGAAGATTGGTAAATTCTACGAAAATAGTCGTGCAAATAATCATTTATTTAACATGTTCCTCGTTTCATTGATCATCAAGTAAAATTAGGATTTATGCCAATGTTTTTATAATTAATAAATAATAATTTATTCCTACTAATTAATTTGCAATTTATACCAAAATCATACCAATTTGCAAGTTTGTTTTTTTATTGAGTTAAATTTTGATCAACGTTTCAGAAATTCATTCACCTGCTGACGAAAGGATGTATTCTAATTCGATTATCGGACTGAAAAAAATTCTCAAAACAAATATGCACTTTTACGCTGTATTTTCGAAGAAATTGTGACTAAATTTCGAGCTAGCTATTCAGCTGGATCTGAATTGATTATGCGAACATCTGGTTAGTTTCAGAAGCGCGCTATCCTTTTAACTGTTCATCTATTCAAAGCCAGGTCTCTATGGAATAAAGTTATGGACTTAGTGTAATTCAAAAACTTACTATTGTAGAATTCTCCCTACACAGGGTTGCGATGTCCCGGAAAGAGACCAAGGTCAGCGTATTGTACTACAATTAACCGATTTTCTCACAGGATCTAGGCGTCACATCTGTATGGACAATATTTATGCAAGCCTACAGTTAGTTAGCAAATCTTTTCGGACGTCAGATGACTATGAAGGGAACCATTCGTTGTAATAAAACTGAATTACCTTCGGAAATGATTCCTGACGCTGCGTGAGAACAATTAACTGTGTATTAGGATTTCAAGACAAAGTAATAATATTGTCCCCTACGTCCCTAAGAAAAATATAGCAGTCATTCTTCTGTCGACTAACCATCACGATATTGACATTTCAAGTGAAAAGTCAAGAAAGCCTCAAATAATTCTTGATTATAATGGAGGATAGTGTGGTGTCGACACACTGGACCAACTGGTGCGAAATAATAATTGCATTCGAAAGTGCAATCGTTGGCCTCTGACTTTGTTCATGAATTTGCTGAACAAACATGCATGCTCGTGTAACGTACTGTCATCCAGAATATGAACAAAGAAGTGAATAAGTTCGAAAGCGCCTTCTGCTTCAATTGTCCAAAGGTCGTAGGCACAGTCTAGCCGCGACTTAAGTTCCGATTAGGAAAGTGCTATTTTTAGCAATTTTGTATGCACAGCCTAGTCGCAACTACATGTACTAGGAGCTTCCAAGTCGGCAGAACAAAGGCAGTACAGTTTCAAAGCGCAGATAGGATTGTGAATGACTAATAGCTAGTCGCGACTAGGATTTCCATGCACAGTTTAGTCGGGACTAAATGGAATTCCGTCTTTTTTTAAATCTGGTGTATAGCTGATCGAGTCGTATTAACATGTCTTCAAATATGCCTAATTCAGTGCTACTCATCAAAAAAATAGTCACCAAACTTCAAGTAGACGTACTTCAGGATATCTGCTCAAGTACGTGTACCTAAAGTTTTGTGATGATTGATTTATTTTTGCTGATTTTAGACAATTTTTAAGACGTGGGGGATTAAAATGACTCTTCTATAAAAGCAGTTATGAAACAATTTACAAGATATTGCAGATACATACAGCCTAGATGGAAATTAGGATTAGCAGAAGCAAGAAAAATGAAGAAATAATTTCCGAAACAACAATTAGAATATTAGATGATTAATTAATGCTATTGTTTTCATTTTCTCCGACCTTTTCGTATCCATGATTATCCAGAGACTGTTCCCCTAAATTTCTATTAACGTTAATATTATGACATGCAAGTAGGGTTTAAAGCTTTAAAGGATTCTTAAGCCGACTATCTCCTGTGAACGAATATTTTCCACACCTGCAGCGCTAGTCAAGGTCGGTGTACATGCGTTCGTTATCAAGAATCATTAGAGTTCACCATGTCTCTCACTGCAGCGGTAGCAGTTATCTGTGTGTACTTTGATGGGGGCACTGAAATTTCAACACGCATCTAATGCAATGACTATTCCAAGCGTTTCTATTGATTTAATGCGCAGCCAATGATAATCAGTGAATGACTTCGTTGTTAAGATGATTGACGTTGAAGACGAAGTAGTAACGCAGTCATGACGCAGCGAGGGGAAAAGTCCTTCCCTCGCTGTTATTACCGCTAGTCGTGACTAGCTAGACTCGACGTGTGCATGCCACATCAAGTCGCAAATAGGAAATTGAGTCTCTGGTCGCGACTATTCTGTGCATACGGGCCAGGGACGCAGCGCACTTGATCCAGCAAGATTACAAATGCGACCTATCAACCAAACGGTACCGAAACAGAGGCGATGCAACCTTTGTCCAAGTGAACATGACAGAAAATCAACAAGAAGATGCGCTTCCTGTTAAAGACGGTTTGTGCCGAACACGTCTTCATAAAATGTCTAATTTGCTGAGTGTAGAAAATTGAATGCACCAATTGTTAAGGAGATCACTATGGAAACTGCTAGACACAAGAAAACATTTCATAAATTTGCCTTGTTGTTCATTTGCAAAAATATATTTTGGGTGTATATAGCCTACACCCCATAGTAAACAGTTGCTATTTTTCAAAACTATTTTCACCGCGTAGTGACGCCATACTTCATAAATTTTATTGCTGCAACATCTTGGTGAGGTTCAAGTCAAGGATATACTGAGAGGACATTGTTAGATTTTATCATGTCTAAGAAATACGCAAATAATGACACGTCTTGGGGGCGTGTACACAGTCCATGGTAAAGTATGGGTTGAATCCATGTGCTAATATGTATTCAAGCATATGTTGCTCATATGACACCGGTACCTAGACAACCTGGATGGAAGCAGGTCTGTATACAGTAGGTGCCTTAGTTTGAAATTTCAATGTTTGATCCTCATACGCACGTCTATACATGTAGCATATTTTCACACTTCCTGTTCGAGTACAGTCACGAAATCTTGACTGCCTTTGGGTAATGCCCTGAAGTTGTAATTTTAGGCTTCACTTTTGATAAATGATGTTTCTTTGAACTGGTGGGTCCAAATTAGTGAAAACCACATAAATTCTTTAACGGTCTGCCGTCGCTTAACTGTGATTACACTAAAAATGATTTTATTATGTGATGAAAGGACATTTCCGTCTGTGTCATAACATGTAAAAGTCATTCTGATGCGATGACTAGCCGATGAACGCTTTCATCTTGATTATGCATGTAGGTAATTTTTTTTAATTCGACTTTTCGCATAGCAAAATTTGATGCAAATTAGAAGATTTTGAAATTATCATTTTCAGCGCTAGACGATTTGGGCTTATCATTTGAAAGGCATTTTATGTGATATATTAAAAAATCATAGTTTATTTTCATCTAGGAAAATCCAAGATTCTTATCTGTGAAAGACTCAAATCTGACAATTTTCTCCATAGCCCGAACACCTCAGAACTTCAAAATAAGTCTAGCTTGAGACATCTACGAGTCCAAATTACAATTCATAGGAATCACCTCATCGCCATTTTTACTGAGAAGGCAAAGATGGATGGTGAAATGCTCTGACCTCAATGGTATTATAACAAATTTTTAGACGGCGTTAATTCAGCAGTTAAGGCCGTCTTATTTGGAATTGGGGATATATAAGCGACTTTCATAGAAAAATGAAAATTGAAATATTGGCTGACAAACCTACTTACTCAGCAACAATGTAAGAATCATACCTGTATGACATGATTTCTATTGTTAGTATTCTATGATTTTTATATGATATATGATCAATGATGATTCGATATCTTCCATGTGTTATGGGATTTTATGTGCTGATAGCTGTCTTTAAGTCATGCAGAGATTCTGGAAGGTGATCGGGGCAAGTGGGAGAGGCAACTGTTGACGTCAGGACACTTTTGGATCACACAATTGTAGAAGAGAAACTCCACTCATATTTAGTTATTATGTTATAACGTGGGGGCATGCATGCATGGTGCGTGCATAGCAAGGCTACATGCATATAGTAGGTATATCAGGTAGAGTGGTATTAAAGCCCCAATGTGTATACACTTTCGATTTTATTAAATAAACTCAAGGGAGATGCAGATGGTATTGTCACCAAATGTGAGATATGCAAATTTTTGCAGTTTTGCAGAAATTACAACGGAATTGACGGATCATGATTCTAATGCAGAATTAACGAATGATGGTATTTCACAGACTCTCATGAAACCCTGGAGAATTAATGTTTGCTAAATTAGCAATTCGATGACCTGCGCTATTGCTTTCTTGCCTCAAGAGAATCTTCTTAAGCGCGATCATATTACAGGCAACCTGCAACTGGCAGAAAATCACATAATCAGAGACAATGATTTCATTTAACTTTGAAAGATGTACATAGTTCCACATCACTATTCAGATTCTAGAAATTAAACATGAATTTAGTGAATCATAAAATAACGCCGGTGAAAATTGAATTAGAAACGAAATTTCAGCCGAGAAAGTACGAATAATATCGCGACTTCTTCATGAAGACTTTCATTATAATACAATTCATGAAATTCTCTTGATAATCAGCTTGATTTCCGCTTAGTTAGGATGCTCTCCAGCAAATATTTATTCCTTTGATATCCAACTTGTTTCGTACTACTTATATAGGAGAGTCATTTCGGTAGTATATAAATTGGCAAAATTTTGACTTTTTCCAAAAGTGCTCAAATAATTTTTTGGACCACGGGAACGTAATCTCCGCAAAAACTGAATCTTTTGATATAAAAATTTTCACTGTATACAGATACTTTTTTGAGTCGACACTCTACCTATATATCCCTACTCTATGGCTACATGATTTATCAGTTAAGGCTTTACCGCGTTAATTTTTCTCCTATTTTTAAAACTTTCTTGCGCATGCCTTTGCTTAAAGAAATTCCTTTGTTGGATCTGTGGCATGTGAACTAAACTTTTGTCCCATTTTCTACATACACTATATATATGCTACTTAACACTATAAACTGTACCCATCCAATGGACAGACAATTTACCTGCCACATCAGAGTTTTGGCTGATGCTGCGTATTAACAGACAAATTTCCTGCTCATCAGACAATGGTTGTGTGGTCACGTGGATTAATTTGTATTACTACATTTTTTCCATGTCATACTACTTATGATTACCATATAAACTTTCATCAAAATTGGCTGGTAATTTTTGTAATTTTCAATAATGTGCAAATACAATACAAAAAAGGATAGAATACTGTCTCATAGGCATGAGGATATGGCGATAGCAGTTCTAAATGTTTGACATCTTGATGTCACATGTTAATCTCGCAAACGTCGAAATTGAATTACACGTATTTAATTTCACACACGCAAAATAAGCTGATTGGTAGCTACCCTCAGTTACAATGCTTCCATTGTAAGACTTGATTCCGATTGAAGTGGTTGAGATTTCAAATATCGCTCTTAAATGTGTAGAGATTTGTCACTATTTCTTTCCATGTCTAACTAGGCCTTCGTGTTCTGAGATTCTCCGAAATATATCATTTTAAAATATTTTTATATTGAAATGTTGGACTATCTTTTATCATTCTCGGTTGCAATGTTTGTCATTCACTTGGCAATCAAATTTGCTGTATGCTCATTTAGTATTGAAGGTTTAGCTGATTTATTCGAAAATAATTGTTTAAGGCATGCATACTGGCAAACGATTGACTGGTTAATGTGAGAAAACTGCATGAACCAGATAACACCCTAGCATTGAAAGCTGCGTAGGGCCTATGCAATGGACAATATACAGCGTGAAACATCAATTTACCCTCAGAAGCAGCAAAATCAACTTAATTTACATGTATATCGCAACCCTTATTCTCTCTAATACACGAATGTTGAGAATTTCGAAAATCATTCATGCATGTAATGTTATTCATAGTATTTGTAGATTTTATATGAATTTATGAATTAGACACAACGAAAATAGTAAATATATAGAACAGTGTTTTTAAGGCATTCCCACGTACGAATCGTACGTGTGGAATCATTCACCGAGCGCGTCGAATTTAATTCAGAGCATAGGCATATTTAGGGGGTTTTAATTTTTTACCGTGCGTGTAGGTTAATATTAAAAAACACTGATATAGAGTACTGTAATAACTTCTCAAATCAATTCAATCGCTTGACTGATCTTGCTAGCATTGCAGACAATTAGAATAATGTTTGATTTATCCACAACAATACAAGTAAGTACATTATTTAACCTTGTCTTTGTCTTCTCCTATAAACGCTATTTCGAGAAATTTAACATTCTGTCTGACCTGTTAGAGGACAAAAGAACCTGAACTTCACTCACTTTCACTAAAAAGCGAAGTCGCTGTCCATAGGGATGTTGTGTGACTTCAGATAAACTTGCTATTCTCATCTGTTGTGGCGATCAATACTAGCAAGATGTTGGCATTAATAGCACGCGATATAGATTAATATGAAATAGCAGTATATCCAATTCTATATAGTTGGAGCAAAAGCATTCACGGCTCCGTATAGCACATGTGACATGATGAGTGAGTATCTCAAATACTAAAATTATGCAGTTTTTGTATCACATGACTTTTGAATGAATTATCATTCACCCTATATGCGTTGATGTCAATGAAATCTCAGGTCAAAATCATTAAGACTATCATCTACTCGTATTTCAGCAATATCTTTGATGAATTCACATCATCCAAAACAACGGTACTTTTATTTATATCACTTACACATGCTATATAAATCATATTGATTGTCATTACAAATTCGAGTAACATTTTGGAGGTCTCAGACGAAATTTATCTCATACACACTGTAGATGCATACATTATCGGATTGACTTGAAGATGAGAGACATTCCTTATAAGCCCCTTCTACACCGTGATCACACACAAGAGTTGTATTTCTTATGAATGCGCTACCAATTATACAGTATGGGACAAATTATTACTCAGTCATGACTTTCTCGTGTATTTACCACTTCGAGTTTCAAATCGCATGCATAACGTACGCAATGCGCTATATCTAACTTGGTCATTGATGATATAGGTATAGTACATTGTTGTCGTGATTGAGAACAACTTCTTTTCAAAATTAAATAATATTTATCTTGAAAACATAAAAAAGATGCCTGTAAGATTTATGATATGCAGATACAGCAGAAGCCATTACTAATCGCATGGGATAGCACAACGGAGTCACCAAATACTACGACAGCTTCCTAAGACATAAAGTCATGCATACAAGTTGTTATCCTTCAGAACAGTTTTTGGCATGTTTTCATCAGATTTAATGGCCCAACAAAACTCACAATATGATCGGCTTGCTTGGCTTAACTATCTTTTCAGCGGATCACCTCCATAACTCCTCATGTATCGCCAAAGATTTTTCTACAAATTTTGTATCACGGGCTTTAAGTTTTCCAATAAGCTCCTGTCTTGTGTAGATAGTAATATTACTGAATCTTGCTTTTAGTAATATCCAGATATTCTCCAAATGCCAAAAGTTAAGGCGTACTCTGGCCTAGAGGCAGAACTTTCAGAGATCAATCAATCGCTGACGAGGTTTGCCTTGTGGTAGGGTGCATGTCATTCATAAACATGCAGTTATCAATTACTCCATGTCAAACTCAAAGCTATGGGATCTTACCTGATTACATAATCGTGAGGTGTTGAGTCTCACTCGTCATACTATCCACTGTGGGGAGTCCATAGGACCTTGATGACTTGTTCTCCAGTTCCAAACCATTTACTTAGTTGGATGTTTATCACAATGACTGGGATAATACAGAAAGGTTTCCCTAAATTTGAAGACATCAACTTGATGTTTTCTGTAGCCATTTGACAGTCATTAGCAATTTTGTCACAGAAAGCAACTGCAACAATTCTCCAGAATTCCTTTGTTTTTCGAGAGTAGGCCTAAGGCTTATCAAACTGGAGTCTTCTGTTTTCATTTGAGGAGTCAAGCGCTGTACTCTCTCAAGTCTTCTAAATGTACTGCAGTGTACATTGTACTCCCTATCTCACCAAACCTTCTTCTCGCAGTTGGTGTGGAAATCTGAACACCACAATCTCTAAACTGTTCACTGACGGTCATGTCGCTGACACAAGCTCGTAATTTCAAAACATCTGTAGCCTAAAAAATATCAGAGTGAAGCAAAGTTTTGATATTTTAATGTTATTTATTCCGTATTTGCATTATTTGTAATTGTTCTGCTAAGAATGTGTCATGAATAAAATAATCTGAAGCGCTTTCTTGAAAACAACTCGATTCTTCTGAATTTTCGTGGGTGAGTGTAATAATTTGTCCTATACTGTACAAGCAATTTACGCACCGAAGTGATGACACTCTATATATGAAACCTTTTCAATATCTGGTATCACTCAATACTCTAAATCACTGGCATACATCCTTCGAATAGTAGTCTGTTGGTAATTTCCTTAATTCCGACACCGTGATCATGCAGCAGATCTGCATTTATCATGCAGTATTGAGTTGTATTGAGTTGCTCTTTCTTTTGTGATAACAATTGCTGAATTCTATTTGGAATGGCTTACAATCTAAGCTAACGGAGTCAGAGCTGCTAGACTGTTAGGACAGTGTTTCCTTTCACTTGGCAAAAGGATGGACCGACTGCTACATAGCAAAAATTCTCTCATACCATTCAGTGCATTCATGCGCCTCGTCAACAACTGGCAGACTGATTTCTTGAATAATTTCAAATAATTAAATTTGATCTCATGTAATCAAATTTCAGCAAAATTAAAAATTATCATACATACAGTTGTATAATAACTTTGAAATTCAAAATTTCATTTCTGATATGTAGACTTGAATTTCAAATGTGAAGTTCGTTGAACTTTTGCAAAGTTAGAACGTGTTTCCACTCATTGGATAGAATATCTCTAAAGACCGATTAGTTAATCCTTTTGGGAGCTTTATTAAAAACTTCTGACAGAGCTGGAAACGGGTCCGCGGATCAACGGGTCACTGTATTTAGCGCAGATCGCCCGCTTTTCAATGAATATTTTAATCAATTTAGGATTTTCATTGTACTGATCAACTGTATGTGCTTCAATGACACATGCAGTTATGTTTTGGACCAGATTTGGTTAGGTGAAACACTGTCTGAAGAAAGTAATCTAGAGGCAAGTGTAGGTCCGTCTCTTGATTCATCGGATCCCAACTCTGTCCTGCTGTCTGGGAGACCTTGTAGTACATTTGAAAGCAAATATGTTAAAGTTTATGATTTTCGGAAAACTCATGTTGATGATGCTATGTACCTTTTATCTATTACAGACTTCGATTGTGTGATCAATGCTGATACTATTGAAGATATGTGCGATTATTTTTATGTAATAATCTATGTTCTGATATCCTTCATTCCATCCAGCTACTGTACGTAGTTATGACAAACAGAGATAAGCCGTGGATTACTCCTGTCCGGAAGTCGCTTATTGATAAAAGATGGGAAGCTTTCAGGAAAAAGGAATGGAAGCTCTATCATCACTATAAAGCAAAAAATAAGAATGAAATAGCAAAATCGAAACGTATATGGTCGCAGCAGCAAATAAAATCTTCAAAGAACATTTGGTCCGTAGTAAATGAGCCTCTTACTGAGCCTTGGAGAAACTATTTGGTGATGGCGATGATGTCAACAACATTGTGCTCGCTATTTATGATAAAATGTGCAAGAATTTTAACTACGAAGATAACACTCCTACTCCTCAGCTTGATGATGGAGCATGGACTTTTTCACTTACTATTTCTGATGTATATCGTTCTTTGAATAATATTAACTTGAAGAAGTCTGTCGGTAGTGATGGTGTCCCCAACCGTATATGACGTGATGGCGCTATCTGGTTTTGCAACGCAATCTATGCAATCTTTGTGAAATCTGTTGAAACACGGACATTCCCATCTAAATGGAAACAAGCGGATGTTGTTCCTGTCCCAAAGTGCAAGAAACCATCTGTGCGCGATCTACGTCCCATTTCCATGACGTGTGTTCCTAGCAGACTTTTTGAAAGACTGGTTCTCAAAACAATCTAGCCACAGATCAGCCTTTTATATGGTCCTTATCAGCACGCTTTTCGACAGTACGGGTCTACTCAAAGTGCCCTGATAAAGATCCATGACTCTGTGACATCATATCTCGACAGTACGACCACAAGGGCAGTGGGGCTGACTTGTCTCGATCTAACGAAGGCCTT
The DNA here is from genome assembly GCA_907163375.1 of Prostheceraeus crozeri. Lineage (NCBI taxonomy): Eukaryota > Metazoa > Platyhelminthes > Polycladida > Euryleptidae > Prostheceraeus > Prostheceraeus crozeri. The sequence continues at coordinate 128,631 of CAJQUW010007563.1, forward strand.
TGATAGGATGAGCCCTAATATTTTGCTTTATCGTCTTGCCAATAGCAGTGTGAATCACGGTTTCATCATCTGGCTGAAAAGTTACTTGGAAGAGCGAAAACAACGCCTGAAGGTTAATGGAATTTTTGGCCCGACAATCACCATCCCTTCTGGAATTCCTCAGGGCTCGATTCTAGGACCTGCCCTTTTTGCTGCCTTTATAGGTGGTTTGCGCATTTCAGCCGAATCTTCAATTGTCCTTTATGCCGACGACATAATTTCTTTGTGCAGTAAATGACGAAAACCACCTTCTTCATCATCTTGTGCCTCCAGTGATGACTCGCTCACAAAAAAACAAACTCCCTTTGTCTCAGACAGTCGCATGCTCCAAAACATTTATGACATCAATGGCTAAATTATCAAACAGCGGTTTCAGCCTAAAGTAACTTTTGTAAACTGACTTGTTGTTTGTAACTTTTTGTTGTTGTTGTTGACTTTCTACTTATTTTTTGTCTTGTAATGAAAAGTGTTTTTACTTTCAAATGTTGTACATTCCTCACGCTTCTCATTATTGAGGAAATTCGAAAATATACGTTATTCTATTCTATTCTATTCTAACATTGATTGAGCCAGTATCTCGTGAACTAACTCCAAGGAATCTTAAGAAAATTGAAGAATGGCTAGCGAACCACAAAATGAAGCTGAATCTAAGCAAGTCTTACCAAATTGTGTACTACCGAGGGCAGCCTGATTACGTAGCCTACAGTGATATCAGTGTGGCAAATTCTGTAAAGATTTTGGGTGTGCATTGGGATAATCGCCTTTCTTGATCGCTTCATTTTGACCATGTTTTAAAGACGGCTTCCCAGTGATTGTATGTCCTTAGAATTCTGAAGCCCCTTATGTCGTCTAACGAACTTTGTGCAGTGTATCAAGCTTTGATATGTAATTTGCCACTTTATGCCGCCCCACTATTTTCCTGGCTTCCAAAATCAATAGAAGTGAAACTACAAAGGTTTCATCAACGCGCCCATCACTTAATTTGTGGAAAAGGTTGCAGTTTTGGTCGATTCCCTATGATATCTACAATGGTAACTGACAGATCTCGATCCTTCTTTGTTAGATGCGAACGACATAAAAGTCACCCTTTGCATGACCTGATACCGCCCCGACTCGAACGAAGTAATTACTTGCGACTTCCCCATGTGAACACTACCAGAAGACTGCATTCTTTCGTCCCTTGGATGTCTATTATCATGAATGAGTACAAGTAATGTCTTTTCTTTACCGGTGTTATTTTTGTGTGTGTCCAGTATGCCTTGTTTGTTTGCTTACATGCTGTCTTTGCAAAATGTACGAGTATGTAACTTTGCTGTACTTAATGATTTCCAATATTTCGAAATAAAACGCTTACTTACTTACTTAATGATGGCACAACAAGGTACAGGAATAGCCTGTTCTAAGTGATGTGGCACACTCCTTGTTTGTTTTACAAGGTTGTAGCTCTGAATTCGAAAGAAATTTACTTCATCTATAACAGTGTTTCTCAAACTTTTTCTCATCGCGCACCACTACAACTGCTGGAATCGCTGCCGCGTACCACAATGCCCAATACTCCTCTCATGTACTGCGGAGCATGATATACGTAGGTTTGAACAAATCATGCTTGAAAAACCATGATTTTTCTATTCCTGAGATAATCTAGATCAGATACATGATCACGCATCTGATCGTTTTTCCTCGTCGTGCTTCTCATGATTTCATTTTTATGATCGTATTTCATTAGCAATTATTAGCAATTAGTTCATTCCTAATTTATTCTACTTCTATTCTGCTATATTTTATTTATTCGCATGTGAAAGCTAGAATGACCATAAGTTGTTAAGCATTCACTAATTCATGATTGAATTAGATGAAGATTCAATATCTAGAAATGCGGTTCACGGGTTATAGGCTCAGCCGGTCACCCGATTTAAACTCTCACTTTAGAAATGTAACCGGGAAGCCAATACTGTCTACAATATCAAAGATGTTGCATTCCGTAGCTCTCAAATATTGTATTCTCAACAACTCTCAAAATTAACTTGACAACTAGTTAGACTATGGTGCAATGCAATAGGTCGGGATTGACCCACGAACTAAAGATTTATTTTGTGCAATCAAGATAACAATCCTCTATTTTGATCCACTATTATCCGCTTCTGTTTGGAAGCCTGAATTGCCACGGGAAGCCATTAGGAAGCCTGAAGTCAAGACAGGAAGATATAGAAATACTGTTGACTTGAGTCTTCAGTAGGCATTTCTATTATAACTTAATACTCGTAAAAACCTCTTAAAATGAAGAGGAGGAGTCCGAAGAGAATTGTACTAATAGTAGCACTGCAATAAGATCACATACATTTATATTTCTTCGAAATCCAACAAAACTAAAGACAGCATTATATCTCTGAGATAGATTTCCATTTTCTAGAAAGAATCGTTGAAATATTGATGATTTATTTTATGCTTTCACAAGTCGTAGAATGAGATCTTCCAATTGACTCGCAATATTCCTGCAAGCGAGACGTGCTCAAATTATTTGTTCGTTTGAACAAGACAAATTGTGAAGCGTGATATTAAATTGAATTTAAATAATTTCCTGCATATCATTTTAATGTTGAAGATAGATAAGTAAAGCTTGAGCAGAAAGGAGAAGTTTAAGACAAAATTCGTTACTTAACTCTATTCTAATTCTAATTAACAATTTAGAGTTGAGAAGTGGATACCTTTCACCTAATGTTTGACAAGTTTCAACATTTCAAAACTATTTCTTCACATTCAGCACTCTTGTTATGTGCACATTCCATTCTTCGCCACCATGCGACTATGTTTCCCATTGTTTGTTTCAAGCTTGTTTTTGCATTTGATGTTTACAATTTAAATTGTCTTTCTTGTTTTACACAAATAATTGTCACCAAAGCATTGTATAGTGTGAGCACGAGAACTAAATTCGACATAGCAATAGATAAGAATGAAAAATATCGCCATAGTTGATAAGTGGGTGACTTTGATCCCTCTTGGCGGGATCAAAGCTTCTTTCAAAGGCAGTCGCTCCAATCTATCTGTGAAATGATATTCTTCAGTTCCAAGTAGCTTCAGATGCAATGATGACGTAGAGTGACATGCACCTACAAAGAATTCAGATGATTTGTAAAAATTAACCAAAGATGACTACTTAAAAGTGCCATTACTACACATTTAAATAACTATTAATCACATAATACTTGAATTTGCAATGCTCTATTTGATGTCTATGGCATATAGGATAATAAGCATATTTTTCATGGACTCTAATCTATCAAATACTACTCATGCTGAAGACTGACTCACTTTGTAGGCATATATTCAATAATATCATACAATGATATGGATAATATGATAATAAATAAGCAAGTTTTTTTTGCAAAAAGTAGCTAATTTCAGACCTTCAAAAATGTACTTTTCAAAATAGGTCATACATATGACTATTTAGTTGACCAAACCAACGAGGAAAGTCTTAAACTACGCTCACAAATGCGTAAGTCAGGAGAATTACCTTAATCAGACCCACATCGAAAATTCGACATTAGTGAAGCAACCGAAATGATCTTCTCGAAGTTACAGAAATCAAAGAATACGTGGAAACTACATTTTACATTGTCTACTGATGAGAACCTGGCGCATGAGAGCCACCTAAAATGTCCCTGATTAAACTAAAAAAATAACCTGGGAAAAATGGAGATGACAGTTCCCCTAAATTGATGTGAAATAATGGTTGCAGAATGCACTCCGCACTCCACATGCCTGCATTAAAGCAGTGCCATGCTGGCTTATTCACGCTGTAAACAAATGGTCCGCTGGCCTCTGGCTCCGACGCCCCTGGTTTGGACTATACCCACGACCGATGAAGCGCAGCATGTCCCGTGGTGCTTACATCTGTCAAGATTTGATAAATTTATCAATTGTCAGGCTGCTTGTTAAAAAATGTGTAATGATGTGAAATAATTACATTCCGATGCATACGTAAAAGTTTTGCAAAGGAACATCTACTGAGGTGTGAGTCGATTACTTCTACCTGTAGATGGTCTTTCTCGACTTGAATTTTTTTACGGCAATAGAGGGAGAGTTTAGATCAAGTAGTGATCAATCGAAAACATGCCTTTACGGATTTGATAAGTGATTTAACTTTCTGGTGGGATTGCGAAATATTAGTGACCAGCAGTGAATCAACCAGTCTCCCATTTATGGGCCAGATGGCTCTGCAGAGCCACTGAACAACAATGAACAGCAAAGAAAAAAATTATTTCAATCTTTACTTTATTTATCTGCCAAATTTGTAATTGACAAAACTTCATTAAAGTGAGACAAAATTTAAGTGATCACTTTTTATGATCGTCACTCAAACTTGCAAAATATGCAGCAATTGTTGCAATCACCTACTCCTTTACCGGCGTTGTATCCTTGTGATAAACTACTCGCTCAGAGCCTTGGAAACCTGGGTCATACTATGGCCGGATAGAGCATAGAACATTTATAGATGCATTCTTTTATCGACGTAAATTATAGCCTGAGTTTTCGCTTTTGTGTTCTTGCTCTCAGCCAGCGATTGCCGACGTGTCATGAATTGCTGCCATTTCAGTCGGATAGGTGATACTCCCAATATCGGCAGAGGCAATGCAATAAATTGTGGAGCATGAAACAGGATGCGAGTCTATATGTAGAATTTCCAGTTGGTTGTAACGCCAGCATTTTAGCCATGTGGCGTTTGTAATCTGAAAGAGTTAATCGAATACTCAAGTATCGGAGGTATAGTCAAATAGACTGAGCAAGTTACCTCTCGCTTGAAAATAATGCTGTTGTTGGAACCACTTTATAAATGAAAACGTTGATCTGCGATGTTTTCTAAAAATGATACTTATTCAAATCTTGAAACTTGTGACTTCGCTTTCCGTTGTAAACCGCTTGTTGCAAAATGATGTTGATAAAACTTTTACATTTCGAATGGAGTTTTATGTCCTCTGCGGTTTTCTGTAATTTATCGTTTTAGAAGAAGGTCTGCGTCTGTTCTTCGAGCATCTACTAGCTTGCTACTAATTGTTGACTGTTATGTTACGACTTCACATTCATAAAAATTAAAGGATTATCCATAGAGTAAGTATATTAGGTAGAGTGGTTACTCCGCATTTATTAAATCCCCAATGTGTACACACTTTCGAAGTTATTAAATGAACTCAAAGTGCATACAGTCGGAATTGTTTCCAAGTGTATGCAAATTTTGCAGTTTTGAAGAAATTAAAACGGAATTGACTGATCATGATAGCATAAAAGCAAAAGGAAATGATACCATTTTAGAGATCCTCCATGTCATGACAGCCTTGGATAGGTAATGTTGGATAAACTGGCAACTCGATGACCTGCGCTATTGCTTTCTTGCTGAACCTCAAGAGAATCTTCTTAAGCGCGATCATATTACAGGCAACCTGCAACTGGCAAAAAATCACATAATCAAAGACAATTATTTCAATCAATTTTGAAAGATGTAAATGGTTCCACATCACTATTCATATTCAAGAAGTGAAACATGAATTTAGTGAATCACAAATTCATGCTGGTGAAAATTGAATTGAAAACTTGAAATTTCAGCCGAGAAAGCACGAATAATATCGCGACTTCTTCATGAAGACTTTCATTATAATACGGTTCATGAAATTCTCTTGATAATCAGCTTGATTTCCGCTTAGTTAGGATGCTCTCCAGCAAATATTCATTCCTTTGATATCCAACTTGTTTCGTACTACTTATATAGGAGAGTCATTTCGGTAGTATATAAATTGGCAAAATTTTGACTTTTTCCAAAAGTGCTCAAATAATTTTTTGTACCACGGGAACGTAATCTCCGCAAAATACTGAATCTTTTGATATAAATATTTTCACTGTATACAGATACTTTTTTGAGTCGACACTCTACCTACATATTCCTCCTCTACGGGATTATCACGCATTTGATCAATTTGTCATAGACTACCGGCCATTTTCCCAAAGCATAGAAAACTGAGAGCGTTGCACCCGCTCCGAAGAAGAAAATGAAGGATTATCTTAACATCCGCAATTATCGACCAATCTCGAACCTTCAGTGCTGTCAAAACTTCTTGAAAGAGTTATGTCCGATCAACAAAGATCACACCTTTCATCCGGCGATTTACTCCCAAGTTTACAATCTGCCTATCGGCAAAACTACTCAAGGGAAACTGCTGTCTTCAAGACAACATCTGATGAAAGTATTTTACTCTCCATGGACAAAAGTCAGCTCTGTCTACTGTGTTCTCTGGGTTTATCTTACGCCTTCGACACGATAAATCACGAGATCCGATCGACCAGGCTCTGTTCGTCATTCAGCCTGACTGGAATACCACTACAATGGCTACGCTCCTACATCAATGATCGCTCCCAATATGTGAAATGGGGGTGCAGCACCTCAACCCCGACCACTGTGTCATGGGTATTCCACAGGGGTCAGTTATTCGTCCTCTACTTTTCACTGTGTACACGACCGACATAGTCAAACTTGTTCAGCGCCATGGACGCAAGATCCACATACACGCTGATGACATACAAATATATGTCCCGTAAGCAAGACGCATGAGCTGAGCTTGCATATGTCTGATTGTCTCGACTCCCTCATCCCATGGTTCGAAGCCAACCGTCTTCAGCTCAATGTTGCCAAGTCTAACATAATGCAGTTCGCCACCACACAACGAAGGTTGCTACAATCTTCAAGTCTCGTTCCTATTCGCATTGGGAATCTTTTCATCCCCCCTACCCCCAGCATCAAGTGCCTAGGTGTCGATCTCGACTCCAACGTCTCGTTCAAACTGCATATATCCAAGACCGTTTCTTCATGTTTTGGCATTATGAGACAAATCTGCTCTGTGAGAAGTTCTCTATCTCAAAATCTTCTCACGGCGCTGGTAACACCCTTGATATTCCTCGCCCGGACTTCTGCGTTGCTTCCATGCGTGGTTTGCCTGCTCTTTAGGTCCGACGATTGCAAGTCGAACTCAATGCGTCTGCTCAGACTATTCTCTCATCCAGCCACTTCTCGCAAATTACTCCCTCATTGCATGCCTTGCAATGACTTCCAGTTCAGGCAAGGATAGACCAACGACTCGCCACCATCACTCACAAATGAATGTGGGGTGAAGCGCTTTCCTACCTTGCAGATGAACTGACACCTGCCCACAGTCTGTCTTGACGATCTGCTTTGCGATCTGCCTCCTCATCTTCTCTTCACGTCCCTTTTGTGCGCCGTTCAACAATTGGTGTACGCTCTGTTACTGTCGTACAGACTACTGCGAATCTGGAATTCACTACCTTTTTCCATCACCAACCAACCCGTCCACAGACCTTTTAAGCTTCTTCTTAAGTACCACCTCCTATCTGGTTATCGTGCATGAACGCATTAAATGTTTACTTGCATAAACATACTACATGTTTATGTCTTGTATATGTGCACATGATATCACAGTACATGTACATGAATGTAGTCGACTACCGAATGTATGGCAGATCCTAAACCTACATTGTATTTGCTTGTTTCCATTGTGAGTTCGTCTGATTTGTTGAGTGGCCTTGAATGCCACTCAAGTATAATTCGCTTCTATCTCTCTCTGAAGCAAATTTCGCAAAATCAAAATATCAATTTGGCAGTCGGTTATATTCGCATCAGAAATGCTGCATAACATATAATTTTGCGAGCTTTCTGCAAGCTTTGAATGAAAACTATTATGTAAAGATTAACCAATCTCATCTATCGGTCAAGGCAAGCAACTACATCTGCATTGCGCTTGCTTTCGGAACTTATCAAAGACATGTAATAAAACGGCGGCTGCATGTAAATAAACTTGTGACTGGGAAATATTGAATGTAAAGAAAGCGATGCAGAAATGTGCATGTAAGTGTCACTCATTCTGCCCTAAGGTTGTACTACAAGCGCAGTTCACCGAAAAAGTAAGTAACTTTCTTGCCAGCTGGGAAATTCCATCTTTGAACATAATGAACACTTGATGAGAACACACACAGAAGAGGCAGAAAAAGGGCTTATGGAAGCACCAACACACCAGTCTACCAAATGGAAAACGTGAACGATTTATGGCAGTACAAGATAGGGCAAGAGAAATGCAGTGCGAGAAGGAGAGAGAAAAAATTTAAGAATTTAAGTTATTTATTTAAGTTTTTATGAAATATGCCTTGATTTATTGAATCATTCACTATGGTCGGAAAATTCAAGTACTTTATTATTCCAACCTTAAGGAATAGTTGTTTATGTTCGCCCTGCTTATGTTCAATTCGTATTTATTTAGTTCTCTCTGTGTGCGTATCCATCATTCTTTCTCTCTTTATTGTCCCTGAAAATCATAGTCGCTCTTTGTATGATGTTCTCAAGGAAACAATACAAAGTGAGTTACTAGGCATGGCTGTACCAATACAGAGCCTCAAACAATCACAGGAACTTTCTCAGATATTTTATTAATAGAGTCTTTCCATGATGATGGAAACTCACAGGAAAATTATATATGCACTCTTGACACCTTTCTTGACACATTGAGAATGCTTTTCAGTTACTCCTGTATTTGAATTTACCATATCACATCAATAATTAACTTTCAGTGGTTCTCTCCTTGTCTTTCTACCTCCAATGTCTCCTCCATGTCATCGAAGGGCATAGAAAAGCTCTAACAAAAGAAGGTCGTGTTTTGAAATTCTTGACCAGGAGCATAAGATAAGCAGGGATGAAACCGGCCCTGGCCATGGCCGGTGTTTCTTAATGAACATAGATTTGTGAAAAATATCTTAAAATTTTAAAGAAAAAAAGTTAAAGAGTTTGTTTTCGCAATGAGTATACATTGTAAATCTATATGTGTAAGTACATGCTCACACCGGTTATTATATAACTAAAACTCAATTTGCTGCAGTGCATACGACCTCTTTAATATAGTACCTACGCTACGTATAGACTACAAATGTATCCACATATATGTACGTACGTAGTACATATTATAGAGGTTTATCCGCTTTCGAGTAATAATATACACTGTAGGTCTATCAAAGTGTTAAAGTATCGCGCATAATTATACATCGCATACTTGAATTATGATAAATGAAAAGCAATCTTGATTTGCAAATTCAAAAGCATATATTAACTAAGCGTGCGCAGTCTACTCCATCCCCATAAATCGTTGGTAGATGCCTCTTTGAGAAGAGAGAGAGAAATATTTCGATTTAAAATCAAAAATCACATACTCACAAATCCACAAAGTATATATATATATATATATATATATATATATATATATATATATATATATATATATATATATCAGCAAGTCAAATTAAGTCAACAAAATGATTGACTAATCTTGTAGCTAAAACTACAAAGCAGTTTTGTCTACGTTTTGTTTGACATATTGGCACAATTACCCGTCCGTTCATCATTTGAGGAGTATTACCATACAAAGGGTGATCAATACAATGGTACTTCCGATAAAACTGTACAAAAGGTCTCTTTCGACGCTTCAAAAAATTGTCGTTGTAACAAATGATCTTTTTCGCTCGACTAAAAAACTTCTTGACCATGGTATAACATTCTGCTAGTGATTTCACAAACTCTGAATTTAGACCTGAACGAAGTTCACTCACAATTCTTCCTGCAGTACTGAAATGTTGTTCTGACTAACCGCTGCTGTCTGGATGAAAAGAACTTTTCTCACTATTATAGAAAGGATGGGAAGCTCGTTGACTTTCTTCGTCCAAAATTCAAGTGGATTCTCGCAATAAGATGATGATCGTGAATAAGTCGAACATTCTTTCTCCGTCGTTGTACAGCTCCAGAAAAGCAATCACTGAAATACAAATGTTCTTCGTCAGTTCGACATCCACTATAAGATTCATTTTGCTGCATTTTTTAATGAGAATCGCTGATATCGAGTGACACAACATGGATTTTTTGATATCAAATCAAATCAAAAAATCGAATACTTTCCCTCCAGTAATCATTCATCAACAGGACTCCACATTCCTAACCTCTCTCACGGTACCATGCCTGACTGTTATAATGGAATAAAAAGCCTTAAGATTCAACCTTGATAACATTGAATCATATGACCGATGCATTTTGCTTGGTGTTTCTGTGGAATTCTTGCTAATGTAAATTTACATGTTTTATATTGCATTAACTTGCCTGTGTAGATTATGGAAGTGGTCAATCCATTTATCACTTTCTTTCTAATTCGGCATCTGAAAATCGACCGATTGTTGAAGGATGCTCAACAAAATGAATATTTTGCAAAAACATTTTGTTGGTCTCACCAATTAAAGATATTAATTTGGTTTCTAAAATTTTTAACAAATCAGCGGAATTACTCATGTTCTATCATTTCCTAGTGATTTAGTTTCTCTCATTCAGTTTTTTCAATTGAATATCTCATTAAAAATTCAATTTTTCCATCCTAGATCTTTCAAATGTGAAGCAATAATGTGAATGATTTCGAGCATTTGGTTGATTAATCTTCTAAAGCTTTGATCGACGCCGTCAGAGTGCATTGTATCAAGACATGAAGCAAACTATTAAGGATGCAAAAGTTAGCGCTCATTATAAGCTAATCAATTGCAGGTTCAATTGCTAATTGACAAAAAAAGATTTTGCTGCTAAATAACTATTTACAAATAATTAATATTAAAATGAAAACGTGATGTTAACCTTCTACCCAACAGTTCCTCAAAAATGTCACGCTTGCGTTGTCATTTGATTGTCTAATATCTTATGATTTACATGTACAATGTAGAACACAAAATCTCAGAGAGAGCGGCGTGAAAATAAAATAATGATCGATGATCAGTTAATTGAAAAATATCAGAGATTGTTCATTTATTCAATCACATAGCTAGCCTGCATGTATTACTCTGTAAAGATTCAGAATTATTATCAATTCTCGTCCAGTAAAAATCCATTTTCTAAGATAATTTACAATACTCCATAAGACACGCATCTACAACTATGCAGGTTTAGTTTCAATAAGTATCATGATCTTGCTACATCGGTGCCTTTAAGCCGAAATGACGATCAACAAGCAGCTAGTTTCCATTCTACAGTCCTAAGTGCGTTGAACAAAAGCGGAGGATTTCTATAGAATGGCTAAGAGAGAGAGAGAGGGAGAGAGAGAGAGAGAGAGAGAGAGAGAGAGACAGCGAGAGGGAGGAATACTAAGGACAAATGTCATATGGAATGTGATCTGTAGAGGATGAAAGAAATGCCTGCGTGCGGTTAATATTTCATCATCACATGAACTTAAGTCTAATTCTACTTTTTGATGATTTTATATGTGAATTTCAATAAATGTATATTCAACAATTTGTGTTTCGATGAACTTATCCTTTGAATAACCAAAAGCCGATGAGAAACATTTCTTCCTAATTTCCTCAGTCGTTGAAGGCACCTCCGTTTACCGGATTGATCCATCATATCAGTTCGCATTGTTGAAACGAAAACCGCGAACGTAGATGGAACTTCACAAAATGCACTGAGCTTTATCTATCGTCGAGAAATCTATTACTTTTTAAAGAATTTATTCGTCAACAGAGCAATGCCGATTTTTGTCTTAGGAACTTCTTAAATTGACGCATAGAAGACACGTTTACTGCTATTTACAATAGCAACCTCATTCGATGAAATACAGGCAACTCTCGAGGGAAGAGTGTCACAAAATTAGACTGATCTCCTTCGGAACGAGTCCGGAAGATTAATTGAGACTTTTGCTTCAAATGTTTCGAAGCTGTTTGCTTTCGACGCAACATAAAACTAGAACTGTTTTCGTTCCGCCAAAACATAAAACCGAAGAGAAGCAAGATGAGGTGCTGCTTGAAGTGAATATTAATAGGGAGCTGAAACCTGGAATATTAGCGCTAAATGCGATCCTGTGTAGAGACGACGTAATTCTGAATCAAGACAATAAAATAGAAAACTTACTCAAAAGCTGTCGCCATAATCAACAAAAATCGTCTGATCGGTGAATTTTATTATCAGAAGGTGTGAGTCAAAGAAGATTCGTCAGTCAGATAGATTTTGGTGGAAACATTTGACTTGTGAATTGGAAAATTCAGCTGCATGTTTGATTACTGTTCTCAATGTTTTCAGTATTTGTTTCTATTCATACAGGTCAGTGAAGCGCATCGCAATCACGGTCGAGGGAAAAGCGATTCGACCTTTAAACTGTACTAATCATGTCATAGATGAGACCTTCGGAGACTCACGGCAGTCGGTCTATGTTAGTAGAAGGCCAATTCTGACGGGTTATTTATGGCCAGTCTTCAGGGTAACTCAATGCACGGTTTCTGGTGGGATATTTTAGTCCAGGCTCCATAATTTGAAATTAGATTATAATGCTAGAAATCATGAAATGCATTGTAATGCCAATTAATCACATTTGATTAGCCTATTGATCACATTGATCATGCTTACGCATGGCTATATTTACATAGCATTAAATTTTGATTATAATCCTGCAGAGAAATTACTTGTATTATAGACAAATAGTATTCATAGACAACAATGCAATACTGGAACAAAAATGGACAGCCGATTTTATGAATTTATCGTCACAATGCAATTCACGGATATCGAACCTTTTCGGCTAATGCGGTCGATATGCGCTCGTCTTTATGAAATAGTTGTTGTGATTGAAATTATTCTAATTATGAGTGATTGACTATCAGTGTATTCGTATTCAATTTACAACCATTTCAGGAATTTCACGCATTTCGGAGTCATCTACAAATAATGGCCGCAGTCTATCAGATACTCTGAAAACACAAATACTCAGTACAGCAGCTAATGAAAGCCAAAACTCAACAGTATGCTATGTCAAGTCATACGCGTATGTATGATGATGACAATTTCCACAAAAATGCATCTGCAAAGATCAAAGGAAGCCGGTCTGCTAAAGTCAGGCAACGCTAAAAGAGATCAGACTACCGCCAAAACATCTATTTACAGATCTGGCTTACGTGCGTTCACTCCATCAGCAATATTATCGTCAGTTTCTATACATACATGTAATTGTCAATTCGAAGTTCTTGATTTTCGAACAGTAAGGAATTCTCATCATAACTCACGCGCTTTGTCGCCCGCTCAACGATTATAAAACCGGCAAACTAAAATATCTCCATCCTCCGTTGCTCACATTCAACACACATATACCTACATCGCTCGACTTAAAATTCCTCAAAAGTTTTCTGATAACGGTCACTAGAACATGGCACACACACGCACACGACGAACGAATAAGGACCACACTTTATTACTTCTAATCTCATGCGCGAGTCATCAATAACCGACAGGCCCAATGAACCGGCGTGCTTCTATTTAAAGAATCTAACTCTCAGCTTCTTATGATGCTAGTAAATTTGAAGATGAAGACTTTAAAGATAGATATAGTGCATGTAGATGCAAAGAGATAAGCATCGGCACTGTCAATGTCGCATAGTGAAGAAAGTGCGAGCTCGTCTCCACCGCAGATTTCGGGTCAGGCCAGTAGGGGTGACGAATAATGGGTGTTGGGACTTTTTGACTTAATAGTTGTCATTCCCTTCAGATATTCAATATAAAACGACAGACCTTTGCTGTCAGTCCTTCGTGGAAATCGTGTGTTTTGAGTTTTGCTCGACCAACGGTTTGAAACATAACGTCAATCTGAGAGAAGCGGGATTGCTGAACGAATAGGATGACTCTCATTCTTCACTTCGCATTGAAATCACATACAGTCATGTGTACATGCATTTTTTTCTCACGCGCTTCCAATACTCGTCCTGCCGTAAATCACCTGTCATTCGTCTCCAAATTCATCTATGATTTCAATGTCTTGGATTTTATTATGTAAGGTCATTTTGTTCGGCAGTGCTTCTTTAAGGAATCTCGTGTAGTACCTTTTGAAAGTGCTCCCTTAAAATTCAAGTGTGGTTGAAATTACACATTTAACCTGTGTGAATATCCACGTGCTCACCACACTATTTGATTTCGAGGAAAGTGCACAAATGTTGGGAGATTTTGAAAATACGGTAAAGGGTCTTCCATGCCTCAATGACCCTTTCATGCTCGGAGGAGGAATAAGTCTTCGACTGAGAAAATAAATATGTATTAATCAACGTTTCACGATCAGTTTCAACTAGATAAGTGTTGAAAACTTGCATAAAAGTGTATAAAATACGGGTATACAACGGACGCATGCATTCCGCTCTCGTAGACGCTTCAACAGCACTGTCCAGGTCCACCTAGTTCTATCGCCCATTGATGGCACGGGACGCCGAGGTACTTTCTGATTGAACCGTCTTAATTTAATAGAAGTTTGACCATAAAACAAAGGAGAGCTACTTTTTTTCTTGCTTTACAAATATGTAGTCGATGACAAGAAAATGTCCAGTTATTCAATGAAAAACGGTGAAAGCAAACTGCTTAATCTAATATAATCAGCGTAAATGTGGCATCACGGAGCATAAAACTTGCATTCAAATGTCTCGATTGTGTTGCCACTTTGACATTACGAAACCAGCCTACAGTTCACGCAAGTGTGGGAATTACTGTACATTAAACTCTTTCTTAATTCATCCATTTCAAATGTAGTTGAACTTTTCTTGAGAGATTTGTTAAATCAAGACGCAACTGTATAAGGTGTAACAACGCGCAGGATGCTGGCGGGCAATTTCAAATACCTTTATGGAGACAAGCTAAAGATTAGCAGAACATCACCTGGCCGACATAGGCTTTCGTCACAAATTTCATCTTACAAGTTGATGCGCAAGCGTAAGCTGTTTTCAACACTCGGCATAGCAAACTCAGTCAGGCATTCAAAATTCTCCTCAGATGTAGTTAGACATCTTTTTCTATTAGATGTCCTCCAATAGTAAGCGGAAACAAAATATTCCTGAGTTCGATATGAAAAGCATCGCCTCTTTCAACTGATCTCCTTAAGAATCTGCAATGAAAATGTAGAAAGCGATTTTTTCAGGTTATCCATCAATTTTCGGGAATACATGTCACTCAGATCAAATCAGAAGAGAAACTCTCTGATTAGCCTTCTGCATATCTGTTCAGACCCACTTCGGGATCTGAATCGCATCGTGATCCCTCCTTTCTTCCTAAATCAGTGCACAACGTATTTAACGTGTGAACTTTCTAGTGGTGGTCACTTGCACCATTAGCAATTTGAAAATTCTGCAATTTTGACGTTTTTTCGAAGCGTCACCACATTTTTGCTATCAATCTATTTTAGATGCCAAGCCGGTCGACTGAGAAGCTACTCATGAATACACATACGAAGAAAGATGACATTAATTGATGAGATTATGCAATGCAGCTCAAATAAATACGCACACATGTATATGCATACGGAATGTGGAATGTATAGGCTATCGGCAAAAGATGTACCCAAAAGTGCGATATAGGACCCAGAGTAGCAACAGTCTATCCCAATCCACCCAGCACCAAACTAGCACCACCCTTGGAGGCCCTGATTTGTTGCATGGACACTACGCTCCACAAGGGATAAGGCACGCAACAGCTGTTATGGGAAGGTCCCCATAAAGCTGCTTAACTCCGACTCGTTTCCATTTGCGTCATACTGACTTCCAACGGAAACAACCCTGTCGGTAATCCTCCGCTTAATCAGAGACGTACTGACTAGCGCTGACTCTGGTGTCTCAGGCACACATTGCCAGTTACAGGGGTGTCCCCCAGTCATTAATAAGCACTAGCTCGTAAGGGCCAGGGACCAAAGAAGAATTAACCCAAACAACGAGCAACCAGACCAAATTATCGCTTTCCCAGACACAGCAATCAAGCAACTGCTGTCAGACTTACGGCTCGTGAAAGGGATCCTGTTGTGAGATTATTGCAGATTATTGCAGTACGTTTTGCAATCTGCCTCCACAAATGCATTTATTGCGCATAAACAGAGTGACTACGTCGATATAGAATGTAGAAATGATATAGCACGTAGAAATGAATGCGCTATGAGAATTAAATAAAAGGAGATAGACTCGTTGAACAATTGCATAAACTAGTCTCGGCGGCTCAACGCACACCGAACATGAATCGCGGATTTAAAAATATATGCATGATAGAGTCGGTCAACTTTCTTTGTAAAATCCGAGACAGTTTTTTTCATGCTTTTATCAGAAATTTGATATCAATTTCCAGGATATAGTAATTATCCAAAATTCACTACTGTAGAAGTCATTATCCTTCTGCTATATACTTTATACTATATTAATTGTATGCAATGCCCAATTTTCTTATGCATCAAATCGTTAATCATGTAAATATACTTAATATTCCTAATCATAGGTTCTCGACACCTGATATATATCTGTCCATCAAATGATCAAGCTGCTAATGAATAAAAAAAATTTGTATCCTTTATATATATATATATATATATATTCATTTAATGGGCCTCCATATATTGAAAGTCAAAACAAATTGATTCTGTTAAAATCAATGTTGGTTCCAGACGCGTTTCAGAGTGTACAACTCCTTTCTCAATGGTTACACACAAAATCGAACAACAATGCTTTTATATGAGATGGATGATTTGATTACAGTTTAAAAATGGCATGATATGAAAATGTACAACAATGATCTACAGCAGTGCAAATAAAATCAATAAAATCAATTGTCGTAACAATCATTAGACGCTGTGATGTGCATAGATGTCAAAAGATACATTAGCTATTTACAAATTCAACAATAAAGGAATGGATCCGTCCCTGTTATTCATTACATTTACTGATTCTTTGATTAAAATCGATTCGAGTAATTTGTGATTGTTAGTGCACGCTATTATTCTAAAATTATTCTTGTCTATAGGGTGTGGATGCGTAGAAATTTCAGTTGGAACAGGATAGCCTTTCAAATGTTCATCAACGCGGGTAATAAGATGCCTGGAAGTTTCTCCAAAATAGACGTAGTTGCACCATCCACAAGTGTACGAATAAGTACATTTAGCTTCAAGATCAGAGGAAACAGCATCTTTATTCCGAAAAAACATGGCTGTCTTTAAAGTCTGAAAAACTGGTCTAACATTTAAGGCTTTTGGTAAATTTTTGTTCAAGTCATGAACTTTCTTTTTCAGAATTTGACAATTTTCACGGATGTAAGGCAAATTCCAGTTTATAAATTTCATATTATCACAAGTGGGCAAATGTTCTGTCTGAAGCTTTTGTTCAACTTTTTCCTTAACGTCATTGATAGACTGCTCCTTGTAGCCGTTGCTAATGAACATGTGCCGATTTTTTTCACAGGACTGCTCATAAGTTTCAGAATCCGAAGAAATCCGTTCAGCTTGATAAAACAGGGACCTCACAGCCGCTAGCTTATGCTGCTTTGGCGCGTAGGCACAATTAGGGATGTACACTTCAGTATTTGTATCCTTTAGGTGCCACGAGGTTTTGAGCCGATTATCAATTTTGGTAATTTTAGCATCCAAAAAACAGATGTTGTTGTTATGTTCGGTTTCCATAGTAAAACTGATATCAGTATCTAGCTTATTGAGGAATTCAAAAAATGTCGGAGTATCCTCATACTTTTTGAAAATAGCAAAGCAGTCGTCGACATATCTTTTATAGAAGACGAAATTATTGCCATTGTACTTCTCCAACTGCGACTCAATTAAACTCATGGTAAAAGCAGCCATAGTTGGGCCAAGGTTCGATCCCATTGACATGCCATCTATCTGCCTGTAGAGAGTTTTATTAAATGAAAATAAAACATTCTTGCAAGCAATAGTCAACAAATCTCGAAGAGTGCGTTTCGTGACTGGAAGACTGTCTTCGTCAAAGAAATGATGTAGTCAATGGTTCTATCTACCGGGATATTAGTAAATAAGTTCGAAACGTCAAAACTGCACATGAAAAAATCATTTTCATTGCTGGTATCAACGTTTTTTAAGGGCTCCGATAAACTCAAAAGTATCCTTGACGTTGAAAGATTTAGGAATGTGGTCTTTCAAATTTGAATCAAGCCGCATCGACAAGTTTGAGAGATGAGATTGTTTCATGCTTAAAATTGGACGATATGGCGGATTTCTGGAATCTTTGTGCACTTTGGGCAGCCCATATAGTCTTGCTGGTTGAGATCCTTTGGCTCTTGCAGCCTCATAAATAGAATCAGAAATCAATCCGTCTTTCTTAAATTTAGTGAGCTTCCGATTAAGTCTATCCTCCTCAAGGATATGCGGATCTTTCTTGGCTCTTTTATCAGGAATGTATTCCTGAAACCGCCTTGGGTCCGAGAGCAAAGAAACCATCTTACTATGGTAAGCGTCTCTGGTGTCAATGACAATACCGTTTCCTTTATCAAATTTGGAAACGTAAATGTTTTCCCTTCCAGCAAGATCACGAAGGCATTTCACTTTACGAGACAAGGTTTTCGCTATCTTGTGCTTAGAAAAATAACTTTTGAAAATGCTCCTCATTTGGTGAAGAACATCCTCAGAGAAATTGTCACTCTTCCTCTTGATTTGATGAGCGACTGACTCAGCCTCAGCCTTTTCTTTCTTTATAAATATTTTTTCTCTCGGCCAACACATAGAAAAGCCCAAGTGAAGGCACTCAAGCTCGAGATCAGTGAGCTGGTAAGTAGTCAAATTTATGATACTGTTTTTACTGGTGATTTTAACAGTGGGTGGTCCATTCCTCATTAATGATTGAATTTTCTTCTCTTGGACATTAGAAATAATCTTTCGAATCCTATCCATTTCAAATTTGACAAGAGAAGTGATATACTGTCTTTCGATGTCATTCAGAGAGTTAATGTGTGTCCACAACTGCTTGTTTTTGAGCTTAGCATCCTTGTAAGCCTCACCTTTACACTTATGTAGCTCTTTCGTTTGGGATTTTCGAATTGCTTGCTTTTGTCCTTGGAGATGTCGGGGTATTTTGAAAGTCAGAAACTTTGGGATCAATCGTTTTCTTGCGCAGGTTTCCAAGAAAATCGATCTCCTTTTTGCTTTCACAGCTTTAGACGAATTGCATGCCTTGAAGTCAATTTACATTATAAAATCATGAAATAGCTTCCAGAATTGCATGCATGTCATGTATAGATGGACATAGACTTCAAATGATCAAAATCTAATTGGGTAGGTATGAGAAGGAGGATAGATATTTAATCAGATGTAGGCTGTCATTATCATAGATCTTGGTTTAGCAATGGTTGTAGGATTCTTATACAGACCTTTTCTTTTTCTTCTCTGTAACTTTTCCCACAGTTGGCGGGTAACTTTAAAAACGGCATCACATCAAATTTGGGCTTTCTAGAACAGCTATAGATGTGGTGACTGACTTTCTGAATTCTATATTGTTCATGGTTAATTTGTTGTCTGTGTGTTCGAGTTCTTGCACGTAGTGTATCTCCCGATTGTCCGAGTATAATGACGGGCAAATGTCGGGCAAACAATTTGGTTTTTTGGTTTACTTCTAGGTGTCGTAATTATTATCGTATATATTTTACCATTTTTGAACCGTTATCATTTTCATATATATATATATCCATCAGACTTGTAAAAGAGACAGTCGAAATATTGTCATAATAAGATCTTATTTATTGGCCTTGTCTTTCTTTTCATTTATTTATTCTACCGGCCTATGGCGAAATTCATCATCAACAATATATATATATATATATATAAAAGATAGAATGACCACTAGATTTCAAATAAATATAGTATATTCTGCCGATCGATTTCTGCCAAGTATCTTGGCTTTTCAAGGCAAACTGAATACAAATAATGTAGATATACAACGAAATTACTTAAAAATCAAACATCATTTAATGATGGTTTTAACAGAGAAATGAACATAGCTTCCTTCGAAATCATATCCAGCCGAGTGGCAGTAGGAGGAAGCTGGTAGAAAGGAGCCGCGAGAAATCCATGGCCGCACATAGCAATGTACGGCTATGTGCGGCTATGTGCAAACGTTGCTATGTGCGGCCATGGATTTCTCGCGGCTCCTTTCTACCAGCTTCCTCCTACTGCCACTCGGCTGGATATGATTTCGAAGGAAGCTATGTTCATTTCTCTGTTAAAACCATCATTAAATGATGTTTGATTTTTAAGTAATTTCGTTGTATATCTACATTATTTGTATTCAGTTTGCCTTGAAAAGCCAAGATACTTGGCAGAAATCGATCGGCAGAATATACTATATTTATTTGAAATCTAGTGGTCATTCTATCTTTTTTATATATAAATTTAGTCATTTGCATTTTAATATCCATTTTCCTATATATATATATATATATATATTCTAATAAATGAATGAAAATATATCAACATGCATATTCCAAAGAACCGCAAAGGGATTCCAAAGAAATTCCGAGCAACCCACAATCATTTTAATAAAAAGGCTATTGGCCTACTCTTAAGTATGGTAATTTTGGATTTAACACTTAAATTTTCGGATATCAGTTTCCATACGTTGACGGTGTTTCACATCACTAATTCACTAGAAGCTATCGAATCATCTCTTCATATTTTCGCATAGTCTCCGTAAATCAAAGGTTGTACGGCTTTGGGATCCACGATGCGCTTCGGCTTGGACAAAAAACTAATCCAGATTCAATGAAAAGTTTTTCTGTAGCGGCAGAGGACATAAGCATGAAGGAATGGAAAACTTAATTATTGCCTTTGACTGCAGAAGGTGGATAATTAGAATTTTCTTTCCAGACTAGCGTCGGCAGTGTCGGCACCTTCATTGGTAACATCTTTGAATTCAAGGCAAACATTTCATCTTTTAGATATTCGTTGGGCCTCTCTGACTGTTTTCACTATTTTAAGGGGCGCAATGTATGCAGTGCTAGCAAATTCAAAAGCATTTGTCAACTGAAAAGAAAATTTAAATTTAGCGAAAAGAGCGCATGCATTACATTCATTACCAGACGGGATTAGACTATGTCACTGGAAATTAGAATTTGAAAAGTCCTCTGTTATATTTCAAAAACGAGCCTGACACTTCTTTATGAAAACATGAAAGGTTCTTCTAAATCCAATGTGATATTTTCAATTTCGGTAGCAATTTTGTCGTTTAGTTCACCTGGTTAAACATTTTGCGCCTTCCCGTGAAAAAAGGGACAACTTTCTCAGAGCCGAAAACCCGACAACGGTCAATTTGAAAAAACGAAACGGGTGGCGGTTTCGCGATATATACTTCAGCCTAACATGCGCGAACTTCTCTCGACTCAACATTAAAACGATCGAGGAGGGGCTCTCATATCGACGGGCTCGTCGAATCGGTCTTTAAGAGTGTTGAGGGCTCACGCGCGGTAGGGTGGCATGTGCGAGAGCGCCAGATTGTTGGAGGACAACACAGGGCGGAGGCAAGAGTAGAGTGCGGGGGGGCAGGCGTTGAATCGAAATCACGACTGCATCGAGAATCAGTTGATGAGAAATATGGGCTCGGGTTGGAATAAAAAGAACGGGAGATTTAGAATATCGAACGTATTGTCATTTGGGAGGCGGAGAGAGTCAGGAAACAAAGTTAGCTTTGGCGAGGCTGAAAGGTTTCCGGCTATTAGGACAAAAAAAAGCTGAGTTGAGTTAGGTTATGGGTATGAGTTGAGTGAATTCACTCCATGCAAGATTGCTCCCAGCTGGGTGGAAATAGCTATGCCACATATAATTTCGGGTTGGGCTTGTCCAGGACACTTCGGGAGAGGAAACAAGTGTTCGCTCCGGTCTGAGGGAGATCTTGACGGACGGAAATGAAGTCTGAGCTTGCCGATAAACGAGTTTGAAATGAGAGAGGGCGCCGGCAATATTGTGAAGGGAGGATCTCGGCGAGATGGCAAGGTTGCTATCCTGTTGCCGAAGAGGTCGATTTGCTGACTGGCTGGTGGCGAAGATGATTCGTTTACGATTGCGGGTTGGTCGTTGAGGTCGTGGGGAAGCGGTCGGGAGTCCATAGACGTTGCTCAGGTCGCGGATCAGTGATCTGAGGAAGAGTAGCAGTGGCAGGATTAGGAAAGGAGGCACTGGTGCGGTCACGAGTGGCAGCAGGTTGAGAAAGATCGCAGTTAGAGGTGGTTTGAGATGCCGTAGAAACCAAAGTAGTTCGGTGAGTAGGCGTAGAGGGCACAGGTGCAACCAGGGTCGTGTTGGACGAAGGCTGAAGTAATTGGGCCTTCCTGATCTCGGAGAGGGACGTTGAGAGGATGTTGGCGTCGAGCTTTTTCCCTAGTTGACGTGTAGCCCACTTCGATGCCACGGAAATTGAGCGATTAAGGAACTCCGGAGGCAAGGGAGAAGAGTGCATAGTGTCGAGGGCAGACTGTTGGAGGGCGGTGTAGTGATCCTTTAAGGCTTCCAGAGACAGAGAAAGCCAGGAGTCAGCGACACAAGTAGCTTTACGCCGAAAGGAGTCATTGCTGAAGGCAGGCTTCAGGAGGCCGGCCAGGTTTTGGGCTTGCCTTTGAAGCGTCTTGGGAACTTCGTGCTGCAGATGGGCCGAGTGGTGCGCGCACTTAATCAGGGTAAAGTGGGCCCTGGTCACAGAGAAATATTGCTCTGGGATGGAAATGTCCAGGTTGGAGGCCGGGCGTTGTTGACGGGGTTGACTTGGACGAGTAGCAATATGCCGTGTATTGGAGGTGCGTTGCCGACGGACCGGGGGAGAGGAGAATCCTCCCGTTAGTTGGCTTGGAGTAAAAAATGAATTAGGAAATTGAGTGCAGCCGAAACGGATGTCCAGGAGAGGAATAGGAGCTCCTTGGTGCAGCGATGGTGTGCGGAGGAGGGCTCGACGCATATTGACGTTGGGTATTCGCGTACAGGCTCAGGACTTGATGAGAGGGAGAGGGAGAGAGAGAGAAGACAGAGAAAGCTGTCTGTGTCACCCGCTCTGTAAACGATGGGTGGCATATAGTATGAGAGAGAGAGAGAGAGAGAGAGAGATTATGGCAATATCGCTCTCCAGCAGTGGGGCGGGCGCGATTCGATTTTCGCGCGATTCTGAATATTTTGAGATTTTCTCAAATTCACTGATTAGAAGTTTGCAGTTAATCTAGCTTGCATTACTTTTGATTCCTAGACCAGTAATTTCATTGCAAATTTGATACATTGACAATGAGTCACTTAGCACATTAAGACATTAAAATTATTACTACGCTATATGCGATGCGTTGATATATGAATCAGAACTGTATAGTTCGCAAGCTAGGCTTAAATGAAGATAAACTCAAGATCATAAGTCAATTTTTGTGGTGAATTCTCAAAAGGTAGGTAGCAGCGAATCAAGATGAAATGAGCATCAGTGCTTTCCCCTTCCTATTCTACAGCTCTGGCTGTCGATACTACATATTAATTAGTCAATTACTTCGATGTTGTTTGTGGCGTGAAGCCACATGTCTTCAACACCTGTTTCACTCGTTCTTAGCATTCGTTGTTCACTATCTCTTTCACGTCTTCATTGATATTCCCCTACTGTTGGGGATACCAACATGCTTGTGACCTTCTTAATTGATTTCATGAATGGTCGACCTTTCAATCACCAAAGCATTGCAAATATTTTATGTGTCCTTATTGTTTTACCAATCTACCACATTTCCAATACGAATTTCTATCTGTTATACCCATTGAATATTTGACCCTTTGAATCAATGCAATGTTATCACCATTTTTGTGGCAAAATACAGGAGGCTATGATCTTTTCACCGCGCTCTTCCGAAATCGCATTCTTTTGCATGGAGGCTCTTACCGTGTGAAGTAATTGAAATTATACATGCACATTGTGCAATTTTCAAAATTTAGGCTGCGGGATAACCAGGCACATGTGCTTCTTTTCAGGTGCACCATATTGCCAGATACAGACAAGGGATTCGGAGGGCTCCGTTTCTTGTCATTCAAGTCCATCAAGCAATTCGTGTTCTTGCTTTCAACACATCCCCGATATCGTTGTGATTTATAAAGCTCCTCATATTTTCTACTGCTGTCTAATGTGACCACCTTATGGCTGGCAGGCATTCTGCATGTCTCTAAAGGGCGTGCGCGCACTAAGCGACCATGGCCGCCGCGGCCAAAAAATGTACGACCATGAAAGCGGCTGCGACAGCGGCCAATCAACGCCATTTGTACAGGAAAAAATGAATGAGGAAGAGGTTGCAGCAGTTTATTATCTATTTGTCGCGGGAAGGGTCGCCAGGTGCGCGCTCTGTCATAGGATGCAATGCATTTTACTAGTCGCCGCGACATCTTGGCCGCCTGTGCCCCGCTGCAAATTTTGATGGTCGCCACGACCAATTGGTCGCGTCGGAAAGTGCGCGCGCAAGGAGACGACTTCCCATCTCCCCAACGATGACTAAGCATTCATGCTGGCCGCCAAGACTTGCCCGCCTAATGCGCGCACGCCCTAATGCAGGTTGTTCATTGTTCACTGATAAAATGATGATGATTGGATGCTGGTCAGGGCAGGAATGCGGAGTCGGAGTCGGAATGCGGAATCAATCTTGTTATTGTTTAGGGAATGAGCCGTGATAGTGAAAAAAAGGATTGTCGCTTCACTCGGTGATTAAGTAGAGAAGACAAGCCTTCCTAGCCTCGATCACACTTACACACCGAAGGTCACATCAAAGACAAAATGAAATACCAGTTTGTTTGAGAACATTACCCCTTACCTTCACGTTAATCGTGCATGATAGCTCCTCTAAAGCGCATATTAAAATAGAAGGTATACTTATATTTTTTGGAGAAATATGAGGGATTTTCCCTCCTGGTAGAGACTAGAGAAAAACCGTGTGAAGCACGCAGCAGCAAGATGGGATGAACCCAGTCGTTTGCATCGAACTTAAAGCGACATTTGATAAACTTTCATCGGAAATGATTGATAATTGATACGGCAATGATCACTAAAAAATGTTCAGATAAGCCTATAATGATCTATGATTTAGGTTGCCAGCGTTTTTAAATAAACTAGGCTTTATATACATGTAATTGCCACTCGGAGTCGGAGCCCTATCAGAATGATAGGACTCCGCATCCCTGGGTCAGGGTAATTACAAAATATCAATAAAGACTATGACTGACAAGTGACTTGAAAATGGCCTATTTCCTAAATGTAGTGCAATGAGCAAATTTTCTTATAAACATTTCATATATTGATTATATATTGAGGTCTTGGCATGAAAAATTCTTTTGATCTGGTGACTGTCTATCACCGTGAAGCTGGAGGCCTTTTTTGTATTTTTATATTGAAAACCGCCTAAAATTTGGTGAAATGATTTTCATCATTTTCCCCCCAACCGCACATTTCTCTAAATATATGACAGCTGCGACGCTACTTTTATTTTTTGTAGCTTTTAGCTTCCATCTGCATGCACCTCTGACAAGCAATTTAAATTATCATGAAATTTTGTAATTAAATATATCTAATAAACTCAAATGTTTTCATAATTACATGCTTGATTGTTATTGGTGAGAAATAATAGATTTCTGGAAACCATCATCGAATGTCTAAATTTTATGACTGAGAAATCAGCAAAGATAAAAAATGTTAAATCTCTATTTCTGCTCACGAAAATCATTATTCAATGAACAATATGTAATTTGTCTGATGAGGACGTCTTGTTCGAAGGAATGTGAGAAGAGATAATATTCTTATTGTCTTTTATCAGAGTGGTTGTAATCTAAGACACGATTCGATCTAAATATAGCTTTTTATTGAGGCTGAGACGAGAAGATGTCCGCTAACTGGCTAATTTCATATTTATTTGTTGTCTCTGATTCAGGAATCGACTTTTCGTTTTGTCTGTGATCTTATTTTAACGACCTCTAACTTTAATCGTCTTCCTCTGAGGTGAGAGGGCATTATGTATATAATAACTAAGGATCGATTGATTATTAATTATTTGCTGACATTTATACAGTATGCATAAAATGTTTTTGGCAAGTATTCGGTATCATTATATGGAATCAAATTAGCTCACAACATTCTCAACGCAGGGTCTTCACCAATCATGAAATCACAAAATAAGACACTTTGTTCCGCTCCTTCAGTGTTCCTAGAAGGCATCTGTCATAGCACTATATCGCATACTATTTGAATTGGCACACATTCTCTCAAACAAAAAGCAGTTTTTGGACACCAGCAGGTGAGCGGCGTGTTTGTTGTACATGTACATGTAATATCAATTCGGATATACAAAGCAAACATAACTGTCTAGCTTCATTCAGTGTAGGCAGTGAGTCACTTTGTATTTACCACTGAAGAAGGTCGAAAGAAGACCGAAATATAATTGATGCCCTATCCTCATCGTTTCTTGGCGAGCATCGTTATTGTCAAGGGCAGGCGTATGACATGCGTCGATCGAATGGTTGACGCTTTAACTCAAACAAAACCAGCCAGTGAGCGGCGTGTGTGTTGTAATATCACTTCGGACATACAAAACACACATCACTGTCTAGCTACATTCAGTGTAAGCAGTGAGGAATGCTGAGAAGTGGGTGGTGAAATCATCAGGTGAACCAATTTGCGTTCGCCTACTATCTTCTTTGATAATAATCGTGATCTCCTGTGAGGACCAACATTATGGTGATAACTTGAGCGCAACTATCTGAATTCTTCGAATCTGAAGGAATCGTGACAATTGTAGCGCTTTGCTGGAATTTACAGCAATTCGCAAGCGACGCACGACCTTCTTTATATCTCTGAAAGGTATTAGAAATTCCTGTTTGTCCACTTACTAAGTTCCAGCGTGCGCCATCGTTTTGAATTAGTCTTCAATTCTAGTAAGCAGAAAGAGTTAAACAATCTAATTCTGTGCATGAAATATTTCGTCTGGATGGTAAAAAAGTCGCAGTGTTGATTGAGACCTTGGTGACAGTCTCATCACCACAGCATATATTTCAGTCACATCAATATTTCATATATTATGCATCTGCAATTTACTCCTTATGATTTGACTATCTTTTAACCTTTTGACATGAAGACAAATTTTTTAACCGTATTCTGAGTTGATTAAAACTATGGTTTGAATTGATCGGCAAAAACACACTCTAAATTTTGTCTCTAAAAGAGTGACCTCACGTGCAAATTTTGATCTTCTTGACTTCTGTGAGCTTATAGTAAGCTTATAGACTTATAGTACTAACAAATGCCTTTTCATATTTTTTTTCATCGAGATGCAGAACATGCTTAGTGATAATATGCATGTAATGTACACGAAAATTCAATTTTATCTCAGAAGGTAAATAAGTGCAAGTAATATAAGAAATGGAGTAGGGCGAAAATCAAAATCCGAATATTTACCAATCATCAGAAAGAACATGCACTTCAGTAAGAAGAAAATCTACAGTACAATGTACTCGTAAAATACAGCCTACATTCACTGTAAGAATCAAAAGTCATTCCTAATTTCCTGTCGAAGGAAGGTGTGAACTGAAGCTGTAGTTGAATTCTTAAGTCTTACAATTTGTTAGCCGTCAAAATACAGTTGTATATCAGTCTTAATTGCCAGATTGTGATGATGCATAGTTGAGTGAGAAATCGCAAATATGGCTGTGTTGAAAAGTAACGATGTACATTCAGGAAGGCATGGCGCGCTCATTTCATTCATGATCATTTGACGATTTCCTTCTGTCTTTGTAATTTGAAGCTAATTGCATAATTTGGTAGAAGCACCGCTGAAAACTAAACAACGTAATATGCTTGGCTACTTCAGAATTTGCGGGATTATAGTGCGTTGTATTTGACAAGATATTTTGACATTTCCAATTCATTGTTATTGTAGGAACTCTTGTGTTATCTTCAAACTAAAGGTATGATTGACAAATTGACTTCAATTCGAGAGCGAACGCAGAATTATGGAGTCTGACATAGAAGTAAACAGCAATTATCTGTACCGCGGATATCTCTTGGCCATAATATGTAACTGATTTTGAATGCTAGTAAATATTGGCTGAGACTTATGTTCGACTAATGAGCTTCGTTTAATGAGAATCAGATTCATATTTCCGTGTGCAGAGTCTGTTTGTCGAACCAATTCGCGATCATATGAAAGACTGCAAGAAACTTCAACAGAAAGCGCTGCTCTTATTCATAGAACTTGTAACAAGGATGTCTATGAATACCATGAAGCAGAATTCGGGATATACGACTCTTGAAGAGAGGGAAATTCACTGCAAACTGAAACTAAACAAATCTCAACATTATGAAGACAGGTTTGTCAACATTTTGGGGTTAATTAGAATTTCAGAAGTTAAGCGAATGTGCGCAGTTAATGTGACATGAAAATCAGCGTAAGAATGACAATTATAAAAAACAAAATATTGCTTAGAAATATTGCGTAAACGTAATTTAGTAGAAACTTAACATTTGTACACTCTCGCTGCTTAATGCTTCAGTGAAAAATATCATTAAAGCACTTAACAAAATGTTTAACATGAATAAATGAGAAAAAGTTGTGCTTCAACTACACCGTGATTATAGATGGTGCTGACAGGGGATCTTTAAAGATCACTCATAGTGTGATCCATGTATGATCCGCAGAAAGGATGCCGACCCAATTGTAGAGGAACCAAAGAGCAACACGCGATAGACCGAACAATAACATGCGAAAGCAAAAAGCGAAAGAAAAACATATCAATGGCATGGATTGATTATCGCAAGGTATTCGATTCTATCCCGCATCCATGGATAAAGAATTGCTTGGAGATGTATAAGGTGAACAAACGCATACAAGAAGTAATCGCAGCATCGATGAAAGTCTGGAGTACTATGGTAACACAAGAGAAAGAGGAAATTAGAATAATTCAAATAAAGAGAGGCATATTCCAAGGAGACTCACTGCCACCATTGCTCTTCTGCCTAGCGATGAACCCACTCAGTGATGTCCTAAGTCAAGTAAAGAATTCATGCAAGTTAACAAGTGGATACCAGGTCAACCATCTCCTCTACATGGACGACCTGAAATTATGCGGAAAAACAGAAAATGATATAAATTGCCTCATCAACGTAGTCAGAACTTTCAGCAATGATATAAGCATGGAATTTGGCATCGATAAATGCGCAAGGCTCGTCATCTGTCGTGGTCGGATCGTGCACACAGATGGATTCGAAGCAGAGGGGATTCGTATACATGACGTAAGCGATGAAGGATACAAGTACCTGGGAATTCCTCAACAGCATATCAACCTCGATGACGATGCAAAGACAAAGGCAACAGCTGAATACAAGAAAAGACTTCAGAAAGTGATGAAATCGAAACTGTACTCAAGAAACAAAATCGAAGCTATAAATACATTCGCTGTGCCTGTAATAAGTTACACTGGCGGAGTGGTGAAATGGAAGCAACAAGAATTAGATGAATTGAATCGCAAGACAAGAAAGATATTAAATATATACGGAGGGTTGCATCCAAATGCACCACAATTGCATCCAGGTATCTAAATTGTGAATACCTGAAGCGGCACAATGAGGTGGCAAGAATCATTCACAGAGACATCAGCATGTGCTATGATCTAAGCGTACCACGAGAGCCATGGCAGCATATGCCCTTGCCAGTAACAGAAAATAATTCGGTTAAGATCTTGAGGGACTTTGAAATTCGAACGAACAAGAAAATCACAGCACGAAGACCTGACATCGTAATAATAGATAAGGTGAAGAAAAGAGGATGCATAATTGACATCTCGGTACCAGAAGACAGAAATATAACGAAAAAAGAAAGAGAGAAGATCGCAAAGTACCTAGACCTGAAACTGGAAATCCAAAAGTTGTGGAAGATCAAGGTGAAAGTGATCCCTGTTGTCATTGGGGCATTGGGTGCTCACACTCAGAATCTCGCAAAATACTTGAGAGAAGTACCCGGACTTCATCATGTACCTCAGTTACAGAAATCTGCTCTGTTGGGCAGTGCCTATATCCTCAGACGCACTCTCGATCTCCCTGAATCCTGGTACGGTTCCGAGATCGTGGGTTGTAGACCGACCGATGTAGAGGTCGTGTACAAAAAAAATTCTTATGTCTTTGTTGATTAGGTAACTTTGTTCGTTGTTTTTTACTTGTGACTTGACATCATTACAAGTGCAGATTTTGCGCGCATGATGATAACGATATTGAAAAAATTGTGACTTGTTTATTCAAGAAACTAGCATCAGAAATTCAAAAAAATGGGAGCGAAAATAAAACGTAGAGCAATAAGTATGTAAATCATCACATCGCTAATTATATCTTGTACATCAGAGTCATTCATTATGTCTGAACAATCAAACATCCGCATATCGAAAATTTAGATCTTTACTTATGTAAGCTGTTATTCAAGTTTCGTCATTGATGTTATCGTTCAGCTTGTCTGAGAGATTCGCGTCGAACAAATTCCAAGACGGTGAAACTTGCGGGATAGTTGAGTTGAAGAGATGTTACTTTCAACTGACGGAGTCGTTTTGAAATTTTGAATAAAATTTTGTAACAACCTGATGCTCGTTAAACTACACAATACTACATGTGTACCAAGCATGAATTGAGTTCGTTATTCCATGACATCTTAAAGGCTCGAAATGGAAATTCCGCCATCTTTTCCAACCGCTACACTCTCATTATGGGACTCTATTTTTCTAAATAGTACTTTAATTTTTTATCAAATTTATTTTATTCATCATTGAAATTTTTGTAAGACTTATTTTGGAAGTGATGAAATGCCAGAATGATTACCTAGAACTGCGAAATTTGAAGTTGCCGTGAAGCACAGATAATATCTTAGGTGTATATCGACATGCCGGACAATTTTCGACAAATTACAGGTATATCTAGATCAACTGAGCTTTACGCAATTCCCTCATCGATGCATTATTTTCCAAGAGAAAATGTAGCACTGTTTTCAAATGGCAAACATGCTAATCAGACAGAGCACTTAATTCTCATACTTTAAGAAAACGAGAAGACGAGGGCATGGGTGCTTTGTCCTCTTTAAGTCTACGAAATATGTACTCTATATTATGCGTGAAAAAGTTGTCGACGTTACCTCTCACAAACCAAGTAATTGTAAAAGGAGAATACATTGATATTTGCCAGAATAGTGAGGTCAATTGTCTCGTTAACTGCCCGAGGGTTTCTAAACAAAAGATAATTGAACGCTAAATCTCAGTTTAAAGAAAGCCGAGCTCCTTTTTTCCCGCTCTATGTTAAGTGTTTAGCAAGAGTGCAGAGTGTGCCTGTTCTAAAAATATAAGGCTTGACCTGACCTAGATTTGAACTCAGGTCCCCCGGACGCAGAGCGAACACTCTACCACAGGGCCACTGCGCGATCACAAACTGAACGTATTGGATATTCCTTCATGTATAATATTTGTCTTTCGATTCTACACAAACTCTCTTCAAAAATTTAATGTTGTAGTTGGTGTTAACTTTAACATCTTCGTCATTCCATTGTCTGATCGAACAACTGAATTCCTTGTTTTAATCAAGCTGGTGTTATTATGAATATTTGTTCATCATTAAATATGGCAGGCATAATATCTGCAGCGGCTTCCACATGAGTATACGTCATGGAAATAGAGCTGTTCTTCTGACAGCTTGTGTAGGCACAAAGACTTTTGAATGCCCTTTATTCAGATAGACATGATTGACTGTGTTGGAAGCCAATGGAACATTTGTATGTATTAAATTTGATTATTAAATCTCCATATCTTTGACTTGGAGATTCAGTTAGAAATAATTCTCTTCTTCATCAAGATTGAAAAGCAGTCAGACTTTCACTACTTTCTACCTCTGTGAAGAGCGGAATGCCTTACACTTGTCCTCTCAAACCAAGCCACTTGAGTTGCTTCAATTCAAGCACTCGTTTAGCAAGATGTTGTAATTTATTTTAAGCAGCATTTGTTATATTTATTTAGAGGTTTTAAGCCAAACTGCTAAAATAAAATGTGGCAAAGTGATCTTTCATTGCAAATTTTCACCGTTAAGACGGCCTTATCAAGCAGATACAATGTTGAAAGGAAGACATCAAAATTCAAAAATCAGTGATTGATATTCTGTGCATTCCTCCCTGTCATTTATTGTAGGACATAGTCTTTTGATTAGCACAGATTCTCAAAGGCGTAAGTTGATGGCATTGATATCTCCGTCAATCAGTGCTACATCAATATCAGTTTTACACAACTAGAGGTGTTTGTTGACAGAGGAATGATGGTGAGAAAGATGTTCATTGATTCGCTTGTGCTGAAATCTGACTGTGTTTCCTATGTAAAACTGTTTACAGTTTTTACATTAAATTTTATAAATAACTAATTCACTAAGGCATATTCTTATTTGGATTTCTGCTATTGATGGAAGTACACTGCTTCACTTTTCTGGGGTTTTGTAACATCATTTGTAAAGTAGTAGGTCGATGATAAAGTCGGACAGGCAATTCTAATTTTTGAAAGATTGTTTTGATTTTGACTTTAACACTATCTGAAATATATGGGATGTGGAAGTAGAAGAATTCGTTCTTATGTAGTTTTGTATGCATGTGTGAGACTTTAGGCACTTTGCGACTCATAAACTTAGGAGGATAATCTTTTAGTTGTAAAATATTTTCAAATTCGCGTTTACATTGTTTCTTTTGTTGAGTATCTGAGCAACGTTCAAGTCGTCGCTTTCTTTCATTTTTCACAGTTTCAGTTTCATTTCTGTTGGTAGAACTGAAAGAAAATTTATGAATAGGGGTTTCTTTGCATCTTTCTGATAGTAAGTACTAGAAATTACTTCGCCATTAAAGCGGAGCTTAAAATCGAGAAATAACAAAGAGTTGTCTGTCTCTGGATACTCCATGGTAAATCTGATACTTTCATGAATATTATTGAAAGACGCAAGTATGTTGAATGCCTCTTCACTATTCGATGTAAGTATAAAACTGTCTTGACGGTGAAAATTTGCAATGAAAGATCACTTTGCCACATTATATTTCAGCAGTTTGGCTTAAAACCTTTAAATCAAGCACTCTTGTTCGTTCTATGAAGTATATTCTCATGCAATTAAGGGATAAAGGATAGATAATAAATATATTTTAAAAATGTAGATTAAGTAAGTGAGTAAACCTAAATAAATAGAAACCATTCACATTACACAAATTTGCAAGTCTCTGTTCAATAGTATCATGCTTTTCACTGCAGAATTACAGAAAAAATGCACCGGTATTCGAAAAGCTTTCGGTACGCGTAAAAAGCAGTTAATATCTCCTACCATATATCCGCTTTCTTGGTAAAAATGTCATTAAGAATATGAGTTGTGCTGATTCAGTTTTGTCGGAAATCTTCATGGCTGCTTAGAAACATTCGAACACCTTCAGATCCTTTCGATATACACTGCAAGTACTATTTGCTATCAAATGTCTACTACATATCGTTTTGTGGACGTGACTTTCAATCCTTTGAATGTGTCAATCTTGTTTTTTGGTCAACACCAGCGAATACATGACTTGCATACTTGGAAAGTGATCGCATCAGTGATGCAGACACGAAGTCCGGCTGAGGTCATCTGAAACCTCAAAACCAAGAAGTTCAATCTTTTGATCTTGCTGTATTGGAGACAAGTTCCGCAAACAGAAGTTATCAAGTAATAACTGCATCTTCGATTTTGCAATATTTTGTCTCATTTGATCATTTTCGCACCATATCTACTGCCTAGTGCCTCGTCATTTTACGCTAGTACCCTACTGATTTACAATTCTATTCCCACTTTCTGTCTTCTGTTCATCGATGTTTGAGCAACTAACTGTTTGTCATTGCGCTGTTTCTGTCATTGTTCGGTTCACATGCGATAGCATCTGTTACAACAAGCCCACATTCTTTCATCAGAACCGCATGGGAAATCAACTATTCGAATTATTTATTTCCCTACCATCCTGTTGTCGCATTAAACAACAAAAGAGCATTCTTTTATCAAATCTCAACAGATGCAACCAAAACACATGTTCCGTCCTATGGTAGCTTGCCACTACAGGGCAGCAAAGCATGAACTTATCGACTAAAATGCAAGCACATGTGCGTTTAGCAGAATTAGCCACAAAGACACTGTTTTGTTGGAATGCAGTGGACTAATGCTGCATTCAAATTTGAGACACTACTCATTTCGCATTTTCATAAGTAATGTATGCAGACTGTAAGTGAGCAATTTTACTGTAATCTTGCATGTAATGTTAGTTTTCTATGAAGGCTATTGCTCAGATGGACACATCATTCTAATAATGCTTAGTGACAGTTATTACTAAAGTGCTACTAAAATGATATTAAGACAAGTCAAAGTAAAGTAAGGCTAAGTAAGACAAGCCAGCGCGTCAATACACATTCTTATACATATTTCCTGCTGCAATGAGTGATTTGGAGTCTCATGTAACTGAGAAATGTGAGGCGTGTGTTGAGAAAGTCATCTGCATTATTTTCGTCTAATGCGAGTGCATAACGTATTTACCACTCATTCACTGAGCACACAAAAAAATAACACGAATTTGTGTATCTTAACATGTTCTTCCACAGAACCATAGAAATAGATTGTTTAACTGAAGTTGACTAGAATGGAAATTGACTCAAGGTCGCGGCACATCCGGGGGAACTAAGTTGGGGCATGAATGACCAATGAAAAGCTTTGATTTACACATGTGACTGATTCTGACCAAATGATACAGCCGTTGACAAGTGTATCTAAGTGAAAATGCGTGCGATTTATGTGCCACTATTGTGTATTGTATGAAGCTTAACCTCCGTTCTAGGGGCTTTATTGCTGTCGATTTCTATGCACAGAACACGCTAGATTTGTTCTCGGCAACCCGCAAACGTGTTGTTCAACAGAGGATGCAGGACCATAATGCATTTTGCGATTAAGAACTAAAATAACAGAAGAGTTAGGCATTATTATTATGCACGTACATTATTGTTATTATATAAAAAGTTGAAAGCTCGCACTATCTCAGGATGAATGAATAATATTACGAACCCGCGGTCATCAATATAATCAAACTCAAACTATCTGAATAAGAAGCATCGATGTAGAGCATTCTCAGTTAATAAGCCCGTGCAATAAGCTCACGTAATAAGCCCTTCATCGACACTGATTGATGATGCATACTTGCTCTCTTATTCATCGTATAAAGTAACGAGATTTGATTTGATCAACCTTTTGCTGCGGAAGGCCTACCAGGTATGCACAAACTGATCAGAAAATTCTAGTAACTAATTAATGCCGAAATCTGTTTTATTTGACATATTCTGCGCAATACATTTAAGCACAAAAAATAAATATCACTTTTAAAAAGCACTTTTTTGTCTGCTTAAACCCCACGCATATCCTCGCATGGGTCTGCATGATCATTAATCTATGAAGAATTGTGTTGCCGTATAATAAAATGGTGTAGGGTGCATCAACTTTGAGTTGGGGCAAGTATGACCGCTGACGCAATTGTCGGAAACTAAAGATTCAATGCACTTCCCATTAACGCATTTAGTTAATTATCAATTAATATTTGCTTGTAGCTCAACAGCATTAAGCGCTTACCAAGCCAAACATGCCGATGAAGCAGAGTACGTTCGACCTGACAATGATGCCGTAAACAATCAAGTGAAAAGTATAAGCACTTTCAATATGTGATCTAAATTAACTAATTGTGTATATCCACTCTTTTTGATGGCACAATGTAGCAAGCTAATATATTCCCTCGACATTTTCTGAGATGATTATGGTTTATCTGAAGCTATTCGATGTGTTCACGGTGCGTATACCTATGGCAACTTTTAGGAAGACCACAATTTTTGCATTTTTGTGGTCGACCATAATGCAGCACAATGTTTGTGAATACGGTATGTTGTTATTTTAGGCTACGGTACGATACAATATTTGGGATATCACAAACTCATTAACGCAACTTAACAAATTTGAATAGGTCTACCTAAAATCATCGAGTCGAAACGCTTTGCACAATAAGCGATGCGCAGAAACGGGTTATGACAGCAGCCACGGTCAATGTTTCTGACACAACAAGAAATGCCTGTACAATTTGGACCTATTTTAAGTGTAAATGGTTACTCACCTTCTCACGTAAAAGTTACGTTACTGCAGAAATTTTAATGAAAATATAAGAGTAAGTAAGGGCGGCATGGATTGAGGCTCCAATATCAAAATTCAAATGTCTTATAGTTTAAATTATTTATCTGCGGCATGTCCTGTTTATATATATATATACTCGTATATATACCGGTATATATATATATATATATATATATATGTATATAACAGGGGTGTAGTGGAGGGGTAACGCGGTATAACGCCGTTATACTTCCTAAGATTCTGGTCGAATCAGCAATCAGCGTGTTATACTTCCTAAGGTCATCAAATGAACGCATATATAAAAAAGAAGAATGAAATGAAGAATAAAATGCTTTCATTATTACTTGGATTCATGTGGAAGTCCTTCAAGGATAAAGTAATCGCCGAAAGGGGATGAGAGCGGTTGAAAATTCTGAAAGGGCGATTATGTAGCTCTCGAACAGTCCGTTATGGTTATTATGATATTGATTATGATTATTGAGTGTCACAGCCAGTCCCTTTCGGTTATAGGCAAGGTTAAAGAATTCCCATTGGAATCCAATGGTAAAATTCAAGAAATATCTGTGGATTGTGAAACACTTGGCAATTCTCGTACATTTTTTTGCAGAAAAGAAACTATTTATCAGAATGCCATGAAATTTAAAACATGATTGATTTCAGACCATCAACTTCGACATAAAAGTTGAAGTGAGTCACATGATTCAGTATTTGATATCTGAGAGCCTCTACAGAATGAGTAAATTTCATGTTTTGACTTAATTTTGGCGATTTTACTCACTTTGCAGAAGCTCTCAGACATCAAATACTGAATCATGTGACTCACTTCAACTTTTATGTCGAAGTTGATGGTCTGAAATCAATCATCTTTTAAATTTTATGTCATTCTGATAAATAGTTTCTTTTCTTCAAAAAAATGTACGAGAATTGCCAAGTGTTTCACAATCCACAGATATTTCTGGAATTTTACCATTGGATTCCAATAGGAATTCTTTAACCTTGCCTATAACCGAAAGCGACTGGCTGTGACACTCAATAATCTGATTTTTGCATTCAGCGTTTCAAAATCTACAAACCCATGCTATTAAGCACTTTGTGCGCGAATTTATGAAGAAAGTGTCAATAGCTCCCCGACTATATAGAAAAGTGCTTTTACATCCGTGATTTTACATGCATAATTCGGTAATTTGAAAATGAAGCACCGTCAAGTCGAAGTAGACATCCGATCATACGGTGGTTTGTTAGAATGAGGATTTTTTCAGTCACTGTAAAACTCACTCTAAAAGCACTCAATGGCAGTTGACAGTTTCATAAATTCGACTATCTGTCTTATCACGTCATTATTACGATAACACTATCCTTCGGAATATTGATTTGACTTCAATTGGCAACTCCCACAAGATGAAAACTTAATAGATTTATAGAAACTAATTTTCTATCATAAGCAGGTAAATACCCAGCCATGGAAACATAAAACTAAATGTTTGTTACTTATTGTTATGTTCGTTAAATATTTCAGCTGTTGACAGAATGATGTTTTTCGAATTTTAACATATGGACACACAAGCGGAATATTTTTGAGCTTTAATGTTTAGAATGGAAATATTGAAAGCGGATAGACTACATTTTGCGAGGCACTTAATCAGAATCATTCAATCAAACTTGGTTTGAGTTTTGTTTATGAGAAACGGATAAGTAAATTGCGTGGAGCAGAACGCCTGACGTTCCATTGCATTTCGCTCGAAATCAATGACCTCCCTCAGGAATTTACGTTGCGAGCTGGGATCTAATTCTTCCAAATTACCAAATGCCGATCATTCATTAGACAAGATGGCTTTGTTTATTCGATATCATGCCGACCGATAGACCTGGTATCCTTGCTTCGATGGCTATATAAGCCCGTGAATGTTTTATTGATAAGTCAAACGGGTTTTCACAAACCAGGACAGAAACAATGCAGTTTTGTTTACACTCTACGAAAATTCGAAGCCATAATGTCCTTGTCCCACGGGAATCTAAGTTTGTGAATTGTTCCGGGTAAGCCCAATGGGCGGAGGCGTTTATCAGTGCGTGAGATCCACATTCAGGCCATAAAATAATCTTAATCTGTCGAAATTACTCATAGAAATGTCAATGATGATTTCTGCTTGCAAAGAATTCAAGCTCAGCTGCAACGAGTTCATGAAAAAACGGAATGCCTTGTGTCGAAGTTCTATCGATTCTTTTCTTTCAAACCAGATCTCCCACAGACCCTCAGACACCTTTTGGAGTCTAGTGGAACCACGTTTACAAAATCGCAGATTTTGTCCTAAATTGATGTCGGAACAGTAAGGAAGTTAATTATATGTGCTTGACAATGATATTTACGGGTAGCTGAATGATACTTTTGATCATTTGAGTGACATTTAGTCCTCTTAGGAAACATAAATGACAATTTACTGTCTTCAAAAGTCAAAGTCTTTGGAGGGATTGAGTCAGGCAGAAAGAGAAAGAGTGGAAGCCATTGCTTGATCTTCGTGTTGGTTCTAAATCAAAGTAATGGGATCACGAAAATGCTGCTACGTACATTGCAATGCAATACAAGCAAATTTCTCTCCAAAGACCACCCCTGTTATCTGACCAGGATGACATGAAAAAATGCAATAGTTCCACCCTGTTAATCGGTCACAGACGTGCACGACATCAGAAGAAGTCAAAGATGAAAATTATACAAGACTGTTCACTTATTGAAATGCTTCTTATCTAAGAATGGTTGCGTGTGAATGAAACAAAGTATAGATTCTTTCTCGATAAAGCAGATCATTTGACAAACAGGTCATCAATACAATGCTTCTCTAAATAAGATTTTTTAGGGCAGGGAGGGAATTCGATCTATTTTTGACCTTGCACAGCCTGCAGTGTCCGAGTCCGAGTCTGGTCCCGATATGTGGATGCTCCCATACATTAACATACTCATGTAAATTTACTAAGACTACATTAACCCTCAGAGACCTGAGCTTTTTCACACCCTCTGAGACCTGAGGGGGGTCCAGTGGACCCCTTTAACATATTCTTAGTTTACCTGCTTAAATCGATATCAAAACATTAGGAAAGTTGATTTTAAGTAAAACAATGATGTTTGCGTGTAGCAGGTCGGTATAACGAATCCCTTGAGTGACTTTCATCCTTCTCAGTAAACACGTGCGAAAATATGGTGTTTTTGTAAGTCAACCACATTTAGTACAGCATCATTTGTACTAGGAGGCAGCTCTACGATATTTTGTGTCACCATAAAGCCTCAGATAGTTGATTTTGATGAAATTGATTTAATTCATGCAGCTAATACCTTCCATTTGTACATTCCTTCAGATTTATCCAAAGCTATCAGAAATAGACCTAAAATGAGTCAAAATTGCTGTACTTCTAGAACCAAAAACAGCTGTGGAGATCTCAAACTTATCATTACTGCTGTGAAAAGTTTGTCATCAATCATTTTTTGGTGCTCAACTATGAATATAGTGATAGCTTTCATTTCGAACATCGATTTATGTCGAGTTGTTCATATAGGCCAACCAGTCACGCGAGATCATGTGCGA
The DNA here is from genome assembly GCA_907163375.1 of Prostheceraeus crozeri. NCBI lineage: Eukaryota > Metazoa > Platyhelminthes > Polycladida > Euryleptidae > Prostheceraeus > Prostheceraeus crozeri. The sequence continues at coordinate 168,311 of CAJQUW010007563.1, forward strand.
CAGCAAAATATTCACATTTTGCGATCTTCCAACACATTGCACATCTACGAGCATAATGCAAACAATGAATAAATGACTTTCACTCTTTATACACCATCGTGGACATGTTCGAAATCATTTTTCATCTAATTACAAAAATTTTGTGACGGAATTTCTACACCCTCTGAGACCTGAGGGTGGGTCCAGTGGACCCCCTTGGCCTATCTGGCATACTTCTACTGATTCAATTGAAATGAAATAACACATGCAGATTCACTGTCAGAAATGATGATTTTGTATGGGCTTGAGTGGTTGATATATCGTCAGCGTAAAAAATGAAATAGAAAAATGTGGCTCCGGGGCCCACTCAGGTCTCTGAGGGTTAAACTTATCAGACTGTTGCTCAACCTCTAGGTCTCTATGCTTACAAATTGCATAGGGATGCTAGTTTAGTCCCATCTTTCCCCACGCATTTTTGAGTTCCAAAATCCCGGGCGCTCCCGGAGACCTCTGATTTTGATGTTCCTACACTGATGGTATCCGTGTTTACCAACGCGGTCCATTTTGGCATATTCAAAATTTGAATTCCATTTCAAAGGGTGAAGTTTTGAGTAACAGTTGGAAACCGATGGTAAATGACTATGAGAAGCAATACATTTTGATCATTTATGCCATATAGACGTCTCAGCACAATGCTGGGAGTAGGCGTGATTGCATTGATAGGGTGAAATTGGGTTAAATCATCTTCACATCCATTTATTCCAAATGTCCACATTTTTGTCCAGTTGCATCGATATTGACACCCGTATTGACAAAAGAAGGTGGCAAAAATTTGCTGGTCTCAGATTCGGTAGAATTTATCCACTGAGTCCAAGTCTGCACTCCTGGTTTTGTTTATTATTTGTTTTATTGTTTTGATAATCGCAATTTATTTAGCTCCATTGTTTAATGATAGAGAACAAAGGCTAGAATTTAAAATCTTTCAAAAATAGAAGGCATGGTCATATACCGTGCAAGCATGCATAAGCATATTCTGTATGCACAATGAAGCCCCAATAATTCTAGAAAAACTAAATTTAGATTAACTAATAGTGTAAATTAAACTCGAATCAAGCAAGAATTGGCAATAATTTTATAAATTCAATTTTTGCTTCAAGGATGACGATTTTCATTCATCTGATTCGTTTTGCTTCCTGCTCTAGGCTAGAATCTAAGGAGCTTCACCTGAATCGTTTCTCAAGAATTACTTTATTAATCACATGCTAAATAAATAAGTTCCTCAAAGAATTGTTCAGAAATCATATCATTGAAATTATTATATATCATTGAGATTATTATATATCATCATATATCATTGAAATTATTATATGTATCTAGAGAACAATTCGACGCGCGATTATAACGGAAAAGAAAAATAATCGAAAGTTATTTAAACAGAATAATTATTTCGCCGTTGTGGCCGCTTCAGCTGCATCATTTACAAATATAAATTCAAAGGTGCGACAATAATATCAAAGTCAAATCGTATTTCATGGCCAAGATCTTTTTGAAGATTGCAAGTGAATTGATATCAATATGTATAAGAAACATGTGGATGATGTCAATCTCGTAGCGGTATACACCACGTGGTACTGCGTTTATAGACAATACATTGGCCTATGATGAGGTGACATTTGAAAGAGACTTAATGAAGACAGAAGACGAACGAACGATGGAATTGACACTCAATAAAGCAAACAGCACAAATGTAATATTCAATTAGAAATTGATTATCCTTCTAAGCATATTGATAAAAAAGTGGCAATACTCGATTTTAAAGTTTGGACAGTAACTGAAAAGATATATATTCATAGAAGAAAATTTGAAATAACAAGGATTATACATATGAAAGAAGCATCATCAAAATTAGTTATTCATGCGAACTCTTCACATGAAAGTAAAGCCTACTGTTTTGACCCAAGAACTATTGAGAGTGATGCTAAATTGCAGTCCTTTATAACCACGGAAACAAACAGCAGCCCATGTATCTGAACAGGATCCATTTTCCGGTAATTCCCAAAAATTCAGAATAGAATTGATTCAATCAGCATTAAAAGCATATGACGACATTGTAAAGAAAGACGAATCAGGTAGTCAACCAATGTACAGACCAAGAAGCTGGAGAAGACATGAAAGAATAAAGAACAAGCAGAATAAAAAGTCAAAGTGGTTCAGAGAAGGAAACGTTGATTCAATATTATTTGTGCCATCATCACCTATTTCGTAATTAAGAAGAATCATGAAACGTGAAATACGTAAAAGCAAAGTGAAAATAAAAGTTGCGGAAAAACTGGTACTTCTTTAAAAAGAAAATTGCAAAAATCAAATCCATTTCAAAAAGCAAAAAGGTCAGTTTTTTGAAAAGTCAAAAATGTAAAGATCGATGCTGTCCTATATGCCAATCAGGAAGTAAGGGTCCTTGTAACAAAAGTGGAGCGACTTATTAAATAGAATGTGAAGAATGTGACTCAGTATACATCGGTGAGGCTTCAAGAAGTGGCAAGATTAGAGGGAAAGAACATATGCAACAATTACAACAGAAAATAATAACTCAGTCTTCTGGAAACATTGTAAAGAGAGACATGAAATCAAAGTAACGAAACTCAAAATGAATATTATCATAGTGTACAACAGCGATGCATTTACAAGACAAATAGCAGAATCAGTAGAAATATGACACGCAAACAATGAAAAATTAATTAACACGAAGCAAGAATTTTATTCACTGAATTTGCCTGGATTAGCGATATCACAGTAATTTCCAGCCTATAAGGTTCCACTTCTAACTACATGACATACTTCTACCTTATGTGAGAGAGATATCTTGGACATGAAATACGATTTGACTTTGATATTACATGTATTGTCACACCTTCGAATTCATCTTTGTAAATGATTCAGCTGAAGCGGCCAAACCGGCGAAATAATAATTCTGTGTAAATAACTTTTGATTATTTTTCTTATTCCGTTATAATCGCGTGTTGAATTGTTCTCTAGATGCATATATGATATAATAATTTCAATGATATGATATTTTATTAATCTTTGGGTTGTATTTTTGAATCGCCGTCAAGTAATTTTAATCAATTGACTGCTGAAGGAAGATAACAAACAAATTGATTGATTAATTCATACTCCGAACTTTCGTCTTCTATTTTGAGTATTTGTGTGTATATACCGGGTTCATATGGACATTTCATAGTATGATAGCAACATGAAATATGAAATGAGATGACATGTAGACTAGCATTATTGGCAATAAATTCGGTCAATATAACTGTTTTGCTACCATTGGTCGGGCTTCTAAGTACATTTTCCTACGGCTGTCTACATATAGTCTGAATATTTTGAACCTTCATCCAGGGTGAGCCTTCGTCAAGGGATATATAAAAGACATTTTCCATGTTTGGTCATAGGTTTCATTTCACCAGGTTTTCAGCATCTCAAAAGAATGCATTGTTCTGTTCTGGTCATCACGGAGGTTATCATAAAATGCTTAAAAATTGATTTACCCTTTGTGAAACGCTAACAGCTGTGCAAAACTTCGAATTCAAATAAACACGATTATTCTTTATCACATGTGCTCTGATCGGTGATCAAAAATTCTCAATGTCACAACAATACAAAATCACTGTTTTGATCAGTTCATGTACATGATAAATCTGATTAACTCTCAGATCGGATAGGATATCTCCTCACTTCATCAATATGAGAGAAAATAGTTTTGAAATCTGATAAGAATTGTCAAGCCAGATTCTCAAGGCCTCTCGGAAGCTCAAATATAATGATCGAGTTAATATCGCATTCTCAAGTTGAGTGGCCATCAAGCTTCAATTCTTCAATGAAGCGTTTTATTTCATGTTGACTGTCTGCTATCTTGATTTCTCTTCAGTGGAACGCATTTTTATCGTCCTTACCATCTTAATATTGTATTCGAATTTCCGTTCATCCTTCATATCTGAAAGAATCAAAAGCATAAATACACGTCAAGTGGTATAAAATGAAAATTCAAAAATTAACATCACCAGAGAAGTGCTTATAGATGTTTTCTGAAACAGCTTATGGTTCCATCGGCTCTAAATATTCCACAATTGAGCCACTATAATGCAGTCATATACAAGGTCTACTGCTTTCTCAATATAACGGAACCCTTGACTAATCGCAAGTGCTTTCACAACCTTTGCAAGAACAAAACTGACCATGTATAATTCACAATTTTCTCAAAGTTGAAAAATCTCATTTACTTCGCTTGATTGATGGCATGAAGCATTTTGTTAGAAGAAGAATGGGAGAACTGATAATGCGGATTTCTATAATTTGCTATCTCTTCTTCTGGTCTGCTTTAGATTCCATTCGGCTGCAAAAAACGGCAGTCAGGCCTGGCAGAATGTTTACTCCTCGTCCAGACGACCTGGCTTCAATATTGGATGGATCAAACCTAAGACAGATGCACTTTTAAAACATTCTTGCTAAAAATTCCGCTTGAAGACGATGAGAACGAGACAAACAAATGAAAAACATAATTGCAAAATAACATAATCAAAGACAATGATCATAATTAGCTTTAAAAGATGTAAATGGGTTATTCAGATTCAGGAAATGAAACTTAATCTAAAATGAAAGTGAATCATAATATCGTGTCGATGAAAATTGAATTAGAAACTTAAAATTTCGGCCAAGAATCTCAACAAGACCTATTAACTTTTCCATGAAGACTTGCATTGTGTTGCTTATTCCGATTAATTGAGACTGTTGCATGTTGGTTAATTTTCATTCGTTTTGATAGCTGATAAGTTTCAAACGTTATATTGTGGTACCAAATCGTTAGTATACAAACACAGTAATATTTTGCAAACATATGGCCTATTAAAAATTTGATCAAATATTTTTTAGATCGTAAGAACGTGATCTCAAAAAGCTGAATATTTTGATGTAAAAAGTTTCGCTGTTTACTGACGTTTTTTGAGTCGACGCAGGCGCGACGATGCCAGTACATCAGAAACAAACATACGTGCATTTATGTCCACAAACGTATTCTCTAAGGCAATAAGGAACTTTTCACATACCTTGAATATCGCCTGCTGACCTCACATTGGGGATGTAGACCTTGTAGATATCTACGGTACATTATAAAGGAAATTTATTAGATTCAGCTTTGCTCACATTTTCATAGCACACTACTAATGCTATGGAAGAGAATATGATGTGGCATGCATGAAACATTGCATAACTGAATATTTTGCAATATTTTTTGCATTGGTATAAAAATGTAGAACATATACCTGCCTATCTTCTCTCACAGGCGACACTTTCTTTGTGGATGCTATAAGACAAAACCGCACCAGCTAATTTAGTGAACTTTACCATGCTCACTAAGCATTTCTTGAATAATCAAACATGCGAATTTCCATGGTTTATGTTGATGGAATAATTAGCGCCCATTTCATGCAATTATCCTATCAAATTTGTTACAATTTTCAAAAATTCTGTCATAGATTTGGATTGAGGTCTGCGGAAATGGTTTGTCAGGATAGAAATAGTGCTTAAGATAAACAATATCAAGGTATAATTTCATCTCATCGATTATTGATATTACCAAAATAATAGTCATTGCCCGATTGCCATTCCAAGTAAATTTTCTACCGGTTTCATAGCAATAATGATATCTTCGTCTTAGATTTTTCATTTTCATTTAGATTTTTCCTTCGTACTAATCAATTGAAAAGCACTAAAATCATTATTGAAAAATTATCTACAGTCATTTAGTCATTAATTTACATATATTAAGTGCATAAATAATGTTTGTCAGTTTCTTGCGCTATGTCTTCACATGTTTTTCTCACATGTCTCAGTCGGGAAACAAAGCACCGAAGATGGTCATTGTTTCATTTGCTTTATTAATTTCGGCCTCCTCTTAGGCTATCATCAGAAGCAGAGAAACAGTGCATGTAATTACCATAAATAAGTAATTGCCATCTTCTGTACTTGGGTTGTCATTGCTATACCTCTTCACAAAACCAGTCTCACTCACATAGTCGACTAAACGAAATAATACGCAAAATGAATATAGCTAAATTTATTGAAATTGCTAAAGCCTATTGCAAGAAGTGACAGCAATAACAGTCATAACATGACATTATTGCAACATGCCCCTTGCAGGAATGCAAGCAAAATTCAAACTGCACATAGTCGCATTCCGTGAGCTGAATTGAGACGGCGCCTTTCATTTCTGAACTATAAGTAGTCTACTGAAATCTTTACAGCCATAAAACGAAAGAGAAAATGTTAAAAGCTTTGTTTCTGTTTTCGACAGCGAGTGAAACTTTACTCGACAATGTTGTCTTTGAATAAAACATTAGCAGATGACTGGCATTTTGTCTTAATGCTTTGGTGCATTCTTTTAATATTCCGCTTTGAATCAAAACGTCAGTAGTATGTTATGAATTGAGCTGATTTCTCAAACCAAGAAGGTAGAATTTACTTTAATGCTCGGACGCACATAGCATACATTTCATCCAGTCCAATACACAGTTTATAGACGTGATTTGACACAACTCCCTTAGATGTTTGATGTACAGTCACACCCGGAGTAGGCCTATATCTACGATTCGGAAGAATCGTTGTTATCTACTCACACATCAATTAGTATGACTTGATGGCATCAGTTTGTTGATGCAAAACATACTGACGTGCTACGATGTTGTAAGATCAGTGATGAAAAACGCGGCTTGTGCTATAAACAAAAAATGGTGTATAACACTTTGTAAACAACGATATAAAAAAACCTTGTTTCAGTATTTGCATTTTTTCCGCAACACGTTGTAAATACATTAATTTGATATATACTGTATGTACATCCTTTAAAAAGACACCGGTAGGTCAGAATGATTAAAAATCAATGGAAAAAAACACTTAATGACACTAGACTTCTATGGTGGATCATAATTTTAGGTTGCAAAAAACAGCATTTATTATCACAGTCTGCAATATTTTAGGCCACATGTCAGTTGTGTGTTAGAGGTACTATTTAATGAATGCCCGTCGAAATTTCATTTAATATGCCAATTCCGCATCTCGATCCATCTAAGCTTTCGAAACGTTCACAAAATGCTGTTCCCTTTACCATCCGATGTTCGTTTAGTGAATTGTACAATAAATGCTGCACTGTACATAGTGTGCCTTCATTTTGAATTAGTTGGACTTAACGACAAATATTCACGGCTGTGGACTCGATTTCGATATATTACATTGCGCTTCAACTCATAAATAAATTTTGTACAAGAAGTCCGAATAATTTCCTCTTTGAGATACAGATTACAATAGGAAAATATCTAGCTAGTAAAACATTATTAGTCCATCACCAAAAATCGACGTTTTGTACGATGACTATAACTTCTGCTGTTGAAAGTTGGTCCATGTTTGAGATTCGAGATGAAATGTTAGGAGCTGCATGTAGCATGGATCAAAGCTGCAGTAAAGCTCGTATATCTGGCAGGCAAGGACTTCTTGACGGAAGACCTTTTATAACCTTTTGTAAGGCATACTTATACAGGTCTGCTTTTAAATATCGGACCCGGACTCATACTTGGACTCGGGTTGCTGGAAACCGAATTAGGACTCAGACGCGGACTCGATCAAAAACATCGACCGAGTATAGCCCTGCAAATAAAAATGCCTTTACATAATCTATTGGTTTCCCCTAATAGCAATTACTATACATTTCACGACAAAGTTGAGCAGTGTTTGGCCTAAATGTTTTGAAAAGTGGTTGTAAGAAATAATCGACCCTGGCAAACATGCGTGCTCCGAATAGAAGAAACCAAATAAGCTGTCATGTCAGCATGGGCAAATCAACATAACATTATGACTTCATGCTTAAGCCAAGGCAGATTTTGTGTTACAAATGTGTCGCTTGCTTATTCATCCAAATAATATGCAACTCGTCAGAAGTGTTATTGACTATTGGGAATGCCGATAAAACATTGACGGAGCTGATTTAAGCTGAGTGCATTACTCTAAAAATTAATAAGGCTTTTCAATTTCGATGACTGTAGGAAATTATGTGACGTCTATATGGTTATTACATTTGAAAGCATATATAAAGTAATTTAAGAAGTGGAATATGAAGCGCTTCTCAACGATAATTAGTTACATTAAGCTAAAGAATATTAATCAGCACATTTTATCATCTATATAGTGTACTATTCACTTCCCAGTGGTAGGAAATGTCTTTTAGGGGAAACTAAACTTCAATAACAACTTGGGCAATCAGCTATTTAATGCATTTTTGACCAACTTTCCAGTAAATCATCTTTAGATTTAGAAGTTTTGCGGAAATCGTCGGTAAAGTTTGCAACACAGGCTGCTTTAGCTTTGATTTTTAAATACGACCAAATGGCAATTGTATTTGAGAAATGCATTATAAAAACATCATACCGTCGCAATCGATATCGAGCTGAACAGCCAAAAGCAGTACGAAAAAATGTCTTTCTTGAAGCTGCGACGGTTTTCAGGTTGGACTCAGTGTCTTTCTCCAAACAAAACTTTCTCTAAATATCGGGATAACGTCTAGACAACTTGCGCATTACATGTTCATACTGCTTATAATACCTTAATCTTGTATTTATTCGAACAACTAATTAAATCCAAGTCAAATCAAAAATGCTGCGTATATATTGCAAAAAACATTGTGCTCGTGTACATTTTTATGTGAGACAGAATATATTGCGGAATAAGATCTTTTTGCCTCTCCTAATAGCTTATACAATAAATTAATAAATTAATGTGCAAATATCAAAGTCTATATTAAAGTAGTATAACGCGATCTTTAAGTTACTGATATCTTGGAATTAGTAGTTTCGCTTGACGGTTAATACCATGTTATCTTCTGGAATGAAGTCATTTGATTGGATTACGCAGATTCTTCAATTGAGGACTTGTGTCGCCCTCTCGCCCCTCGATAGCTCAGTTGGTAGAGCGTCGGTCTAGATTGCCAGAGATCGGTGGTTCAAATCCACCAAGGTACGCAATTATTTTCCGCCTCTTATATTATTGACGAGAAATAGTCGGCAAAACGATAAGTCGCAAGTACAATACAAATTAGTCACAAATTTTCATCGGCATCCACGATCCCGCAACCTGCACCACGACGAGTAGTTCTATCCATTGAGAAGTAAAGCTGTGTAGTGCATGTCTCAATGTCGTTCGTAAATCAAGCTTAGCGTGCGATGCTTCTATCATAAGAAAATGTATCAAATTGAGACTTCATTCGAAAAATGCAAAAATAGCTATGGAATAATAATGTATGTATTTTCGGCCTTTGCTATATATGTACATCACTCACTTTTCAAACAAATCCATACATCGGCTGAAAAAGTTCATTTTCAAATATTTCCATTAAATAAACCATTGGATTCAACTTATGACCTATTTTGAAATAGAACTATTCAAAGTCCTAAATTTTTCCGCAGAATTTTTGTGATGATCTTTCACATTACTTATTTCTGGTCATTATTCTATCACATACATGCACAAAAGTATTTTATACATATTTTTACTCAAAATAGCTTTTCACTGCTCCTTATTGCTTCAGCATTGCAGCTAGGAATCAGTAAGGGACTTTATGTTCGAAATTGTGTAAATTTTCAAACTATCGATTTGAAATTTTGCTATTTCCTGTATGCTGAAAGTTCACACACTTTATTTGTTGCTCTCGAATTTGATCTAATTGGGAGCACCATTTTATGAATGTAGCACGGTTGGAATCGTGCCATCCGGGACCTCTATTTGCTTCAGTTCCCAATGAGAATAATTGCATGGTGAATTTGGTTGCCCATTGGTAATAGTTTGGAGTGTCTGGACAGGTAAAAAATTTTTATCATCGTTTCTGCTTTCGTCGGCAGATATATTGAGTGAATTCCTCTGGATAATTTTCATGTGACATGTTTAATCGTATCTAAGTTAACTCCTTAGACACACGCCGATGTGAGCTGGCTTTATTGCTATTTATAAGCTTATTAGCTAGACTATTGTCATCCGGTATGAAAAAGGGATGTAAAACTATGACAAATATACAAAGGCTGATTGAAACATCATCATCATGCGTCTATTATAATCATTGCCGAGATGACAAAGGATTAATAAAATCGAAATCAATAGAATTCATCGTAATCTAGCTGAAAATTTACGAATGCTCAATCAACTACATGTAACTGTATTAATAAAAGAGATGTAAATCACAATTATAGATTAGCTGTGTTCATGTTGTATGCTCATACAGTGCAACTAATCGTTTAACACATATATTGTGTAGTTATTTTCAAAAGAACTCAAAAACAATTGACAGGCATTGCACAAGTTTGGGATTTGCACCATTAAAAGTAAGTCGATCTGTCCTTACTCCAATGTACCATTTTTGCAGTTTTGGGGTCATCATGGCTTTGCAACGCTGAACCAAACCCTCGGGTCAAAATGTTTCCTTAGATCATTTCATTGACCCATAATAAAGACATTTCAGTCCACAAGTACGTATATTATCACCCAAAGTAATAGGTTAGTTTACAATGAACTTGAGATGATCAATACACAGTCTATGGAATTTGACATGGTGAAGCTGAATCTCTAGTTTAAAGGCATTAGCATCAATGTCGAAGAAACTAGAAGCAGCAATGTTTTGCAGGTAGAACCAAGAAGTCATGTGACAAGTGACTTCCAATAAGAATTGAGCATCAACTCTGGCTGTAATGTTGAAATATGACTTAAAATTTTTTTCTCAAAAAATAGGAATGTCATTCTGAACTGGACAAACAACACAGTTAAGCATCTTTTGTGAATTATTTCCTGGTGTTTATGAATTAAAATCATTTTGATTGAAGAAAATGTTTAGCTATTATATATAAAAACATAAAAGGTGAATATACATGCATAATACACCTTAAACAAAGCTTCACCATGACTAAGGTCATCGATTTGTTAATCAGCGAGCCAGATTGCTGTGATCTTCATTAACATGCTCAGGGCACTTTCGTAATCGCGGCATTTCAAACTGCGTTTTTTGTCAACGTGTTCAATCTTCCCATTTCAATTATTTTGTCCAACCTTCGTTCCTGATTTTTTTCAAATTTTGCAATGTTTAATTTCCTTTCTAAAAAATTCTTCTCTCTATTTTATCCGTCATTTTCTTCCTCTATTTTCTTTTGACCTTCACATCATTACATTATATTGTCCCAATTTCTCTCAGTTTCACTTTTCCCATTTACCTTTTTTCATCATCATCATCTCTACCAATCTCGCACAAACGTCTTCTTCATACTTGTCTGATATTTATCATGCTATCGGTGAATATACCAGAAAATTTGATATTTTTCACCTTTGTTATTCATTCTGTAGCAAACGAGGATTTTTATTCTACATGTACATTAAGCATTGTTAAACACGCTTTGCGAATAGATACACCAGGTGATTATGGTGATAGATCCACACCAAATCTATTCTACGAACAACCATAAAATCAATCTTAATGACACAGGCCAAAATAAAGGATGGCAACAGGGCCTTATTATTGTGATGTTGATGCCTGTAAATGGTTCTGATTCAGAAATAAGTGTTTCACGCAAATGCATTCATTAGTTTCCCTATTTTAAACAGACTTCCTTACCGATAAGTTGTGGTTATCTACTTGATAATTCCGAAAACTGTGATATTAGATAAGTAGTCCGTTTCATAAAAAGTGGATCATCCTAAAATTTGACTAAATAAAACATAAGCATGATACAGAAAGCGTTTTTCATGTTATTTCATGTCCCTAATATATTTAAATGTCCTTATATAATCTGATAAGCTATGATACAGTAACGGTTCTTAAGAAGCTAATATTTTGTGGCCCTACCCTTATTGTCAATGACATTACCAATTCGTCTAGGCATTGATTCGCTGATATCATTGATTTTTGACTGATCTAACTTTCTCCACTCTCTTTTTAACAGTGACGTAAGTTGTGATACGCCATCTGTAGGTAGCAGTGAACGACGAACGTTACGTTTTAGAATACTCCATACATTTTCTATGGGATTCAGATCAGGAGAACGAGCTGGCCAAGATAATGTCCTAAGCCCTAATTGAGACTTGCATAAGTTGACTCTACTACTCCTGTGACACGTTTTGCGTGGACGGCCAGAGCCCTCTTTACGACAGAGTCGAAAATCATCATTATGCCATCGATGCACATTTTTGTAAGGGACATTTAGTCGCTTGCTTGTAGCTCGCAAAGAAAAGCCTAGTTTTAGCAAGGCTGACACTTTGCCTTTTGTGAATGCGATCTCGTTATTGTTCATTTGTGCTTTGTATTGTTTTCAACCGGTAAGAGATAGATTTCTAGCTGAAAGAAATCTGGAGTGCTGACATCACCACCGCAACGAAGTCAGGAAGCTATGGAACATGAAGTCCAGTTAATCACATGTAGCAGATACATTATTGTTGATGAATAATGGTGCTATACTGGCTCTGATTGACCGATTTTCTTTATTTTTGTTTTGCTTGATAGCTTTTGGCTTGTAGAACAACATATTACATAACAAAGGAAACAAATGTAATTTTATAAGAGTGAGGCATGATTTTGTGTAACATTGCTAAATGAAGATCAAATTATCTACTACTTTTTTATCTATAACAGGAAAACAACTCAATATTCATGCTTGAAATTTCCAACAATGATATAAATAAGCACAACTGACATATCTTCCAATTTTCAGAGAAATTCGTTTAAGGTTGGCGGAGTTAGACAAAGTTGAAGTTAAGGTGATGTTTAAGGCTGATCCATTTTTTATGAAACAATCTGTAAATCAAGCTTCTCGAAGTATTTCGGGACATGTAACAGAACGCTGCGACATGTGCACTATCTCAAACCTTAGCAACACCCGCAATCCTTCAGCGATGTCAATGCCGCTCAATTCAAATGGATATTCCTTCGTACATTACAAACTTAGTGTTCTCGAAAGAAACCAATAGACTGAAAGAAGGAAGCTCTTGTATTAATCGACTAGACACCATTGATGATAATGGACTGAATAGCATTTTAAATTCCTTTTGCGACAATGACGCTAGTTAATGTTACCATTCATCAATTGTTCACAAAGTGCAGCTTAAGGTGAATTATGCTCTGAAGTAACCCAAACAATTAGAATTTATACTAAAAATAGGAATTTAAGATCAACTTCATGCAAACAAAGAGCAAACTTTATTAATCATAATAATAAGCGCAATAATACAACAAATTTATTGTATTTTACATCAAGAGTAAGAACATGATATAACAAAACATCCATTTTCATACTTTACTCATAGTGAAGTTATGCAATGCCAAGGCCTTTCTGTAGGAACATCCTATCGTCATCAGGGAAATAAACTAGCAACTACGAAATACATGCACAAAAATTTCTATGTAAGATATTCAAAGTTATCAAACTATTCTATAAAAATCAAAATATGTGACATGCAGAAATCATGATAGTTTTTTAGTATAGAAAATAGTATACAGAGTGCTTCATAAATTTGTATACATTGCATGCATTTGTATGCATTCTGCTTGCAATAAATTTCGATTTTCCATAGAATAGTTTGATAATTTTGAATATCTTCAATAGAAATTTATTTGCATGTATTTCTCAGTTACTAGATTATTTCCCTGATGATTGTAAAATGTTTCTACAGAAAGGTCTCGATATTGCATAATTTCACTATAAATCAATTAAGCATGGAAAGTGGTTGTTTTGTTTTATTATTTGCTGAAAATATCCAGTGGGTTTCCTTCTACTAAAAATAAGAAAAGTTATAAATGCAGAGATCAAAGGAGCTTCCAACAGGCATTCAATGTTGCCAATTTGCACTGCGATAGCGCATTGTTGGCGATGATGCAAGGTGGAATTATTGTTTTCATCAATAAATCCGATTCGAGAACCAAAAATATGAAAGTTGATTCACCAAAGGCTTCAGTAGATATCGGCTGAACGACAGATCCGAATACTTTGAAAGTCTTGGTATGAGAGGACTCTCCTCTCAAAGCAGAAAAAACCAGGATCTTGAAAGAGGCTGAGCACAGGAAACATCCTACCAAGAAACCAGGATGACAAGATTGCAACGTCCGGCTTGATATTTCGGTCGCGAAGCAGACCGGATGGAGCAATAACAAAAGCTGATAATAAAAACGGACCTCCAAAAAAATATATTCTTTGAACATGTCACTTTGCCAGAAGTGCAAACTGATTCAAAACGAAAAATTAGGAATTTGATAAGTGTGCAGAAAGAAATTTTTAATCCCTTACAGAGATAAGGAAAATAGTCGTGCGTAGTTTGCGGATTGCTGTGAATTTTCAAAATTCTCCAATTGTCACTATTCCTTCAGATTCGAAGAATTCAGATCATTGAGCAAAAGTTTCCTCGATAATGCTGGTCTTTTCGATCATTATTAAAAAATAGAGCAGGCTCACGAAAAATGTTCACTAGCTTCTTTGCAGAACTTGGCATCTTCTGAGTCTCTTTGCCGTGTGACTCGGTTCATTACAGCAGGGATGTCTATGAATATATGATGTAAACTCACTGACAAAAAGAATGAAATAAGTCCTGATATGAATACTTATGACTTAAACTTGGTTGTACTGTACGTTTGTTTGTTGTTTCTAAAAGGAGAACTCGAATGCTTTACTCAAAAACATTTAATTTGATACTCATGATTTTATAAACTTAAGTTAGAAACGGGTGTGACCACCGCGAGCATCCAAACAGGCATCGATGCGTGAGGGCATGGATGAGCACAGTCGCTGGATTAATGCCAGGTCTAAGAGGTTCCACTGCTCGATCAGTCTGTCGGCCAACATCTTCAAAGACACTGGTGGGTGGTTGTACCTCTCCCTCACTCTGCGACCAAGTTCATCCCAGCAGTGCTCGATGGGGGAGAGGTCGGGAGATCGTGAGGGCCATTCCAAGGTTGGGATTCCACTGCTTGCTATCCTGTTAGAGACCACTGAAGCGCGATGGGGCCCTGCGTTGTCATCCTGAAAAATCAATTGATTCGATGTCACTGCTGGAACCACGACCGGTGTCACGATCTCGTCGGCATATCGCTGTCCTGTCAATGTTCCTTTCACTACGATTCTGGTGTTTTTCCATTGTGCCAGATACCGGCCCAAACCATGACACTACCGCCGCCGTACCGGTCGTGTTCTTTGACGCAACATGGAGCAAATCGTTCACTTGGCAAGCGATGAACACGGATCCGACCATCGTTGAAATCGAGAGTAAACCTCGATTCATCAGTCCAGAGCACACGTTCCCACTGACTGTCACTCCACGACTGATGACCTTGACACCACGTCACTCGTCTCCTTCGATGTTCCAGGCTCAGCGGAATTCTCACAGCGGGTCGTCGAGACTGTATACCAGCTTCTCGCAATCTTCGATATGCAGTTCGAACGCTACAGGCAACGTTCCCAGCAACCTTCCAGTACACAATTAGCTTCGGGACGGACACGAATCTGTTTCTTTTAGCAGCTAAAACTAAGCGTGCATCTGTCCGCTTGGATGATACCCTTGGTCTTCCTGATCCGTTCTTCTTTTCCACATTTCCTTCTGCTTTCCAACGACACCACCACCTCCATACAATGACCCTTGAAATTTTAAATTCTTTCGCAACAGTTGTAGAACTTTGCCCACAAAGCATCATCCCAATTGCCATTCTTCTGGTAAAGTTATCGTGCGCCATTTCAAAAGTCAAATCTGGTCAGCAGTAGGTGGTGATTCTGTTCAACTTCTAGCTGATACTGTGATCAATATCAAATTTTGAAATTTGATGGTCCTATTGTAATGTTTTCAGTTAGAGTCGCATGCACATCAGTATTGACTTTGCCGTATGTACATGTCAGAGAATCAAAACAAGCACTTCGTGGTCGAAACTAGTTCTGTGTATTTTTCATAAATTTCTCCAATAACAAAGTTCATTAGAAGTTAGGGTATTTAAAGGAACAGTTTGCTGTGAACAAACAAACGTCATATAATGTCATAGATTTCACTATGCCACATATTCCCTCCTGTAGGAAAAACAAATGTCAAATGTTCGAAAATGTCAAACACGCTGCATTAACGCTAGAGCGTAAAAGATTTGATAACGGACTTCACGTGACACCATCCGTTTACAAAATGTTCATCACTTCGATCACAACCACAGCTAGTAGTAGATAAAGTTCTCGTTTCGCACATGTCTTCGTCTTCTTGTACTTTGTCGCCTTCCTCCATTCTCGTCTTGCACTACGTCTCGCACGGCACCACGCACTTCTCGCGGAACGTCCGGCAGCTCGCATTCTTCTTCCATCCTGCTGTTCGATCGATCAGTCGACACATGCTTCGTGTGCCACTTCTGGCCATCATCGAGAATGACAGACCGACTGCCAATGTTTCTTGAGACTTTTAAACCACGCTTGATCTCTCCTGATCTCGGATGCTTCACACAAACTCGGTCACCTGACCTGAATGGCTCTTCGAATCGAACTTTCTTCTTGGGTTTCACATGAACTAGTGAACTGAGCTGTGTTCGCATTTCCCTATTGTGAAGACGAAAACTGGGAGACTGAAGAGTTGTTGAGTGTGGCGAGGATCGGTAGGTAAGAAGGAACTGACGAATGTACTGAGGTACTGGAGTCTTCTGAAACAAAGCCAACTCGATCTGTTCAGCCAGTGTGCGGTTAAATCTCTCTACGACGGCATTGGACTCAGGATTGTAAATGGGTGCGCGAATGTGGACAATATTTCTCTTGCACAGAAAATCAGAAAACGATGTGGATGTAAACTGAGCACCATTGTCGGACAACAGCTCTTCTGGAAATCCTTCCCTCGAAAAAATACCATCCAAAACTTCAATGACTTTATCAGTTTCAACAGACGACGCAAAGGAAACTTCAGGCCATTTACTGTGGAGATCAATCACAACAATTGCATATCTTAGATATGAAGGCAAGTAGTACATTGGACCCTTAATGTCAATTGACACACGCTTCCACGGAAACTCTGGAAGAGGCAAATTTTCTTTTGAAGGTGCTGGACCACTTTTGAAAGTTTTGCTTGCCATCTGGCAAACACTGCAGTTCCTAATCTTTTCTTCGATTTGCTTGTCTAGTCCTGGCCACCAATACATAGACCTGAGTCTCGTCTTGGTTTTCTGAATACCCATGTGAGATTCATGTGCTATGTCAATCAAATCGTCTCTAGCAGAAACTGGAGCAACTACTCTTCTTCCTCTCATAACTTGATGCTGGTGAATGGAGAGTTCATCTCGAATCAGAAAATAGGGCTGCAATTCGGTAGGCATGTTCTTCTTGCTTGGCCAACCTGTTTCAATGAAATTTCTTATCCTAGACAGATCTGGACATGACTCGCACGCATCTTGGAAATTTTTTACTGACATGGACTGAACAATAGCTAAGTCTTCATCTGATCATCCGATAGCAAGTAAACCATGTCCTCAATCGGAAAACGAGAGCAGTAATCGGGAATTGTGTTATCACAACCTCGCTTATATTGCACATCGAAATTGAACGCCATGAGTCTTGTTGCCCAGCGAGCTAGTCGCAAACTCATTCGGTCAAAACCCTTTCTTGAGAAAATCATGCGAAGCGGTTCATGGTCAGTTTCAAGCACAAACTTTCTTCCTAAAAGGTACGGTCTCCATCTCTCGCAGGCCCAAACTAGCGCAAGACTTTCCTTCTCAGTTGTGGAAAACTTCTTTTCTGATGCTGTGAGCCTCTTGGATGCAAATTCAACTGTTCTCTTTCCAAAATGTGGATCAATAATCGAGAGCGTAGCTCCTAGTCCAACATTTGATGCATCAGTCGACACAATGACTGGCAGATTGGCATCAAAAGGTGCTAGGGCAGAACTTTGACTTATAAGTAGCTTCATTCTGTCAAAAGTCACTTGAGCTTCCTGAGACCACGTGAACTGTGGAGAACTTAACAAACACCGCAGAGGTTCTACCAAGGTTGAAAAATTTTGAATGTGTTTTGCGTAAAAACCGAAAGCACCCAATGTCGTGCGAAGCTCAGTGAATGACGTTGGGGCGGGGGACTCGATCAGTGCCTTGACCTTTTCACATGAGGGCTTGATGCCATGTCTGTCAATATCGTGTCCTAAGTATGTGATCTTGCTGACACCGTAAATGCACTTGGCTTCATTCAGCTTCACATTGTGGTCATTCAGTCGGTTCTGCACTGCCCTTAATCTCTGGTTGTGGATTTCAGTAGAAGGTCCAGTGACCAAAACGTCATCCAGGTAGCATACAACACCGTCAATACCTTTCAGAATCTTGGACATGACGGACTGGAAAGCAGATGGACATGAGGCCAACCCGTAAGGGCATCGCTTGAAGCGGAACAAACCGTCAGGTACTATGAACGTAGTCAAATCTCGACTTTCTATATGGAGTGGTAGTTGCAAGTATGCCTCTGACAAATCTAGCTTTGAAAAAGTCGAAGAATCCTTCATGGAGTGCAGTACTTCCTCAATCCTTGGGAGCGGATAGCCATCAACAACGACAGCTTGATTCACGGCTCGCAAATCAACACATACTCTAAGCTTCCCGTTCGCTTTCTGTACTATGACCAGGTTGGAAATCCACTCAGATGCCTCAACTCTCTCAATGACATCGGCAGCAAGTAAACGCTTCACTTCATCAGAGACCTGATTCCGAATCGAGAAAGGAATTTGGCGCAATGACTGGCGCACAGGTCTAACATCCGAGTTTACACGAACTTTGTGAGTGTAGCCTTTGATGCATCCTAGAGCAACGACATCTGGCTGAGAAGCAGGGGAAGTGAGTGATGTAGACGAATCACTTGTGAAATTTGCAAAAGAATCAGGATCAGCATGAGAAACCTGAGCAGTGGGACTGACATAACTCGTCTGACAGATAGAATTTGTAGACACAGAAGGTACATGTGGTGGATCAATTGTCTGCGGAGAGTTCAGAGAAAACAGGCATGCATTCATGTTGACATTCAAGTTCGATCTGGCTGGAGAAAGTAGATCCCAAAGATCTTTTCTTATACTATGAAAGCGTCTCATCAAGTCACGGCCAAACAATACTTCCTTCTCTCTCAGTGAGACAACAACGAAGGGTACTGTGCAACTCTCTTTGCCGTCAGCAGAAGTGCAAAAAATTTCTATCTTTCCCATCACTTGAACTCTTTCTCCTGTATAAGTGAACACTCTGATGGCACATTGATGAAGCGCATCCTGAATTCTCTTCTGAGACCAAAACGTTGACAGAACTTGATGTGGAATGATGTTAATGCCACAACCGGTATCCAAAACACCTGAGAGAACCTGGCTCTGCACAATCAAACTCGATGTGAACTTTCTCATCGTGATTAGGATTACCCAAATTGCAAATTGTGATGCGACAAACAGTGGAATCTTCATCTGGCCCATCGGTGATTTCATTCACTCTAACACCTCTACTCCTGGACTGACCACGGTTAGAACGACTTGGAGCTCGATGCGTACTGTGACTTGACTGACTTCTAGGTCGACTGCTACAGACTTTTGAAAAGTGACCCATCTTCTTACAAAAATTGCAAACTTTCTCTCTGGCAGGGCATTGGTCATACGTGGCAACATGCTTATCAGACCCACAACGATAGCATCGCGTGTGCTGGTTACCTGAACTGATATGCTTACTTGATTTTTGCTTGTGACCTTGAAAACGATCACGCTGTCTAGACGAACGGATTTGGAGTGCTGCATGACTAGAAACAGATCCATGTGACCTAAAAGTGGAGCTTTCTTGCGTGACACGCTCATACTCTTTGGCAATGTCGACAGCGCCTGCGAACGTCAGCTTGCTGTCATCTTGAAGTAAAAGCTTCTCTCTAACCCGGTTGTCATGAACACCTATAATGAATTGTCCAAGCAGTGATTCGTTAAGCGGGTCTGTACTAACCTTAAACTCGCAACTGGAGGCAATCTGCCGCAAATCAGAAGTGAAACTCTCGATCGACTCGCCCTGACGCTGCATGCGCTCATGCAGTTTGAGTCGGTATGTCCACTTAGAGGTGGATCCCACAAAGTAGTTCTTCATGACCTTCTTTAGGTCGGCAAGTTTAGAAACACTGGAGCTGTCAAACGTGTACAAGATCCTCTGACCTTCCGATCCTAGGCACGAGATCAACAGAGCCCTACACCTAGCTTCCTCAGTGGTGACATCTAGTCCTACGGCAAGCAGGTAGTTGTCGAAAGTACGTATCCAAGTATCCCATGCAATGGGTGGTTCGCCTGGAGTGTGAAGGAAAGGTGTGGGCGCAGGAACGCCAGTAATGACGCTAGCCATAACTCAAAAGAAAAAAGAGCAGCTCAGTCCTAGAACTTTAGTAATGCAAATATTAGTAAGTTTTGTCAAATCCTATTCCTACTTTAGTAAATGAATTAGTAATTGCATAGAAAGAACTTCACACTCTCAGGATATCAAACATCCTAGTCGCCAATGTAATGTTTTCAGTTAGAGTCGCATGCACATCAGTATTGACTTTGCCGTATGTACATGTCAGAGAATCAAAACAAGCACTTCGTGGTCGAAACTAGTTCTGTGTATTTTTCATAAATTTCTCCAATAACAAAGTTCATTAGAAGTTAGGGTATTTAAAGGAACAGTTTGCTGTGAACAAACAAACGTCATATAATGTCATAGATTTCACTATGCCACACCTATATCATTTCCCTTATCATATGGAGTTCAATGGTGATACATGGAAAGCGAGATATCATCTCAAACCATAGAAAAAATGAAACGAACTTCCATTCAAGTCAATGATAGTTGGTTTCATTATTTATGTCAGTGAGTATAGTTGATATGATATAACAATATATCATGTTATTCATAGACATCCCTGATAGCAGTCTCTGAAATTTCGCGGAATAGTTGAAACTTGAAGGACAACGGTGGGTTTCACTCCTTTTTTCTATTTTATTGTCCAGTAATTTAAGGGCCAATTACTGTAACGGCAGTGTGATGCGGTGCGTTAAATATGGCAATGAGATGAATGCTACTAAACTGTGGGAGCTCATATTTTTGGCTAATGGCAGGAAAATATGAGCTCCCACAGTTTTAGTAGCATTCAAGAACTCCGTTTTATTGCCATATTTAACGCACCGCATCATACAGGCGTTTCAGTAATTGTTCCTTGAAGTGTCTGTGGCACGAAGCGCCGGCCGTTCTCGAACGCTTTTTGAAATTACTTTTACTTGGTCAATAAAATACAAAGAAGGAGTGAAACCCAACGTTGTTCTTCAACTATATCGCTAAGAAACACCCTGTTCCTGACCATAAACTGAACTCTGAAACCGCACAGTTTGGCGTGCTTAATGTTGAACTGGCTACTCGTTGTTCGATTGCTGTGGTATTATGTCAGCAGATTGTGCCATTTCATTAGCGTTACATATTTAAATGCTTCCTTTCTACTCAAACAGAAGACGGACGATCTGTCTAATTCTGTGAGACTACCAAAGTTATGCCGAAATTCAATCCACTCTCATGCTGACAAGCAATTTTTAAGAATCAATGCCGCATAATGACACAAGATGTTAAGTCTACGTGTATGCTTGACTACGATGGAGATATCAATATTAAGAACATTCTCAATAGATTTCTCTCAGAACCTCAAGAATTTCGTTGGGGACAACAAATCGTAGGAAGACTATTGGAAATTAACGTCTTCTGACTGATTCAGCAAACTTTTATTTCACAAAGAGACGTGCAATGGGCGTTTGCACTATTTCACACAAGTTAAAAGGGCGTTTACAATATACTAGTTTTAAAATCAATAATACGGGTAGCAAATGATGTCATATGCAGAAATAAAACTAATCAATCGATTTGAAATACTCTAAAGTACTCACATATTGAAACTGACATATGGATGAATGTTAGTTTAGATGTTGTATAATGAAATTATCCAAAATTTTGAAGCCAGTCTCAAAACCATGATTTTCGTCATCCGCTTCTTTGTCAACGTTGCGACAGTTTGTGCACTGTAGCGGCAATAGTAAAAATTTTGAGGAAGTTTGGAAAAGAACTATTGAACTTATTTGAATAAAACATACATAATAGCACTAGCTACATCGTACGTATTCTGAAGACATCAAAATGTTTTATGGAAAAGTGAGAATATGACATTTTAAGCCAAAAGAGTCATGATTTTGTGATAACTTCACAATATCACTATTTTTTCCTACACTGCTATTCACAAAGTCCCAAATGAGTAATAGAAAGGATACTGAACCTGAGTACTAATTACGACTAAGAAATGAGTCCCAAAACCTAGCACTCTTTGAGTTCGAAAATGTCAGCACTCAGTTTATTTGGGTTCGACAGCCCTGTACTTAATTAGTACTCATTTTATGAGTTGCATAGGACTAGCACCTCCACTAGTCGATAAATATCATACGGCATATATAACCCGCAGCATCCCATATGCACATCCATCTATAAGAACTGCTGTCGAAATAAAACACAAATGCATTTGGATCAATTAAATTACATTCTTCTTGCAGAAAATGATTAAATACAGAATACATTGAATAACGCTTATGATCAAACAAGGTTGACGTATGTTCTTTGGCAGAGGAAATATGTAGACTTTATGCAAGGGTAATAAGTCAATTACATAGTAAGTGAATCAAAATTGTCAGATGAAGTCAGAAAGTGGTAATAGCATCAATAGTGAAATTAAAACATCCAACTTAGAAATCTTCTGCCATGTTTTTGAATTTTTTGCAAATTTGCACTTTACCGTTCACGATTATAAAAATGACAACTCACATGCCGAACGAAGTCATAACATGTCCACACGGAGAATTTGCAAATCGGCTGATTCGGTTTTAAATCATCATCATTGAAGTGACAGGAACATGTATGCACAGGTGGCGTCGGAACAAAGTTAGTTCGATGAATGCTTCTGATCATAATTGATCTCCTAAGATGATCATTAAGAGGAAATCGATGAAATGTCCCAGGTTGGTTTGTAGGATTATGCTTCGCTATATCCACTTCGACATGCAGGAATACGGCAAATATTCACTAACAGTTATGAGCACTCGCTACCTGAGACAATCGACCCGCTCGGCCGAGTGACAAGTTTGCTGCAGGAACTATATGAACAACTGTGTTTACTTGTTGAGAGGTGTAGGCTTTGTCTCATCACTGTCGACAGTGCACACTCGTGATCGCCTATCTTATCTTGAAATACTAGCAGTCCGGTAACCAGATTGAGTTTCTGCAGGGAACGAGACCGAAAATGAGACTTTCACAGAATGATGTACATCTTCTGTCTACTACGAGTCTGCACGAGTTCTGCTGGCGAGTTCTAGCGAGTTCCTCTTCTTGTAAGACAGGATGAAAGAAAAATACATTTAAATCCAGTTGAATGCAGATTGCAGTTTTTGGCAAAAATGAAATTTTCTATATTTTCCCTTATCAACTGGAAAGTACTAGATATAAATTCATAATTTCTGGCATGGAATGTCTTCAGGTCATTTCCTATGATGTGCATGTGCTATTATCATGCTTCTGATGCATGTGAGAATGTGGTTGAATGTGGATAAAGTTGATCAAAATGTTTGTGTTTGCCGACATTAAAAGGTAAATGTGTCTATCTTCATAGACAGGGGTGCATGAACATGAAAGCAAATGACCTGAAGACATTCCATGACAAGAGGCATGATTCTGGGCTTAGTACTTTTCGTTTAATCAGAGAAAACATAGAAAATTTCATTTTAGCCAGAAACTGCAATCTGTGTCCCATTGGATTCACATGTTTTTTTCTTTCATCCTGTCTGACAAGAAGAGGAACTCAATAGAACTCGGCAGACGCACCGATTCGTAGTAGGCAGAAAATGCACATCATTCTGTGAAAGTCTCATTTTCGGCCTCGTTCCCTGCAGAAACTCGCTCTAGCTACCGGACTATAGACAAAATGTCTGTTCTCCAAATCGAAGCGTTCACTGTCATTGCCAGCTGCACACTGAGTCGCTGAATTTGACCTCGTCTAGTCTTCTTTATTGGTACTGACATTTAATCATATTAGTATTTAATAGGCATTTAGGACTTCTGTGAATTGAAGGTCGGTAAGCTTAGCACTCTTCCGTTAACCACTCAGATTCGCACTTAAATAGGACTCAATGATTTCCGGTGTGGTTCATCAATTTTGATGACCATGTTATCAAAAGAAAGCGCAGAAAATGCTCGCTCTCCTCGTGCTTGATTCATCATCATATTCACATGATTTCTTACTGAAAAATTGTGATTTATACATTGAGCGATTTTCATAGTTTGAGCACTGCTTAGCAAATGCAATAGCGGATGCAAGATAGCTCATTTAAAATCTGAGAATATAAGCCAACGAATGATGTATGGCACGCTGTAAGGCGATGTTCAGGAGTCTCGCACAGAGGGACCAGATTCTTTCTTCTTCTCTCTCTCAAATTTCATGGCCTTATTTTCATGGAGGAAAGTACCCGAGAAAGTTCTCATTCTCTCTTGTACATTTGTTCTGAGCTGAGGAAGACTATCGTCGAAAGCGTCTCCGAACTAACTCGGCATTTGCCTTCTCACTTTTGAATAATCAGAGTGGGCTCTCCTTCATAACTTCTTCCTCATGGCTTCGTGCGTGCATAGTTCTCTCTGGTTTAAGAAAACTCTCTCCCTCCCTCTTACACACAATATTGCATTTAGCCAAAAGATCACTCCCGACAGTCAATGCCTTTGCAGTCTCCCCTCATCTACATCTTATTATTTTCATTCCGACACCATTTCTCATAGTTGTAGTGAACGACTTCCTGTCCCTTGTAATTTGTGTGCACACATTCTAAGCTTTTTCTCAGACTTTCTATTTCCAGCCCTATAATTTCCTTTCTCGACTGATGAAGCCTATGAGAGGTAAAAATGGAGAATAAAAACTGCCCTCCATCAAATTCTTTTTGTTTTCGACGAAGCGCTTGGGATCCCCTCGAGTCAGAGCGTGTGACACGGGCTTCTTGACCTCGTTTTTATCTCTTCCTCCTTCTATTAACTTTTCTTATTTCTTAGGTAAATCATATACGTCAACTGTCCTTCTCTACCGTCTAACTTTCTCCGGTAAGCATTCTTTTGATCTGAAATTGTGAATCATTATATGAATAAGAAGTATGACTGAGTGAGAACGGAAATATTAAGTCAATGTACATAAAAAAGTATAAACAAATTCAAAAGTCAAAAATTCAGACTGCGGAAATTCAGGACTTCAGATGCTTTGAAGGGAGCGTTGACTGTCGCATAACTGCGTAGTTCGATGCAACATTGGCCGGAGCGTTTGAACTGAGGCGGAATCATGGAATACAGAAGGAGTGTAGTTGAATCTTTATTTTTTTTTTTTATCCTTGAGAGATAGTTAACTGAAGATTTTTGGAGAATGTCAGAAAAATGATAAGCAATTTCATATGGACATTGAAACGAATGGATAAGACGTTGACAACGTTTTTTTTATACAAGTCGATTATACGAAGACTCTTCTGAGGTAAAGATAAAAATAATACAATAGATTCTGAATTATGTAGAAGCACGCTGAAGACCAAAGATTTGAATTACACGCAGATCATATAAATTCTGAGAGCATACAATCGTAGATTACATTTGCGAAGGATATTTATGAGGTGTGCGTAGGTCCCACGAAAGTTTGATATATAGCTGAAGTTACACCGAGAACACAAAGTGAGTCAGCAGATTGAATTCCTAGAATAGAAACAACCGGCTTCGAACATACTAAAAGTTCACTTTGGATATGTTCAAGTCAAGGCTAGCATTGGCATTTACAAATTTTACTTTTTCAAAACATTCACGAAGAACTTGTTCTGAAGTCACAGAGCTTTTTCAATATTTTTAAAATAAATACATCGTCAGCGAATCTTTTGGTGGCATTGCAATTAACCAAACTCTTCTATCTCATAATGCATCTCCTAAATAGCTATTTAAAATACGAATTTCGAATGCTTGTAACTAACATTATGCCGTGTATGGTATGTTTTTGAATACTAGACGCACGAAGCACAATTGGCTGGGGCTACTACTCAAAGGTGACCGAATGGTAACCATCTTATCCATGGAAATCATTTGCACAGACATGCAACAAGTACTCATGAAATGCATTTGATTACAACATATATAAATTAATCACTTAACAGTGCAATTAATTGCAATTCCTAATTACATCTCAGTCAAAGTAATTGATTAGAATGACAAATTTCTACATTTTCATCAATTACATTTCGGTTAGGCTACTACTTTGCAAATACCTTAGATATTTGCCGGTACCAAAGAGTATGTACATGTATGTAGAGTGTCGACTCAGAACAATGTTAGCATGAAATGAACATTTTTATATAAGAAGATTCAGCTTCTTGCATTCCTGCTGTCCAAAAATGTATTTGATCACTTTTTAAAAAGCCATTTTTTGCAAATTATTCCTGTTTACCTGCTAGCGACTTGCAATCTCAGACTTCAATATATAAGTGGTATGAAGCTTTTAAGAATGGAAGCATGATTGCAAACATCTTAATTAATCGGAGATCAAGCTGATTAGAAAAGGACATTTCATGAACCGCTTTATAATGCAAGTCTTCATACAAAAGTTCTATTCTGCTTCTTGGTTAAGATTTCAAGTTTGATAACTTAGTATATCTAATTCATGCAGCTTCCATTGCACATGCATCTGTTGAGTCAATTCTCAACAAATTAAGCTTCATATCTTATCTGAATAGTGTTGTGGACCCTGTAATCCTCTAAGTTGATTATTATCATTGTTTTTGATTGTGGTGTTCTGCTCTTTCAGTGCCGGCAGTTTAAGTGACATGATCAAGCTCAAGAAAATACTCTTATTAATAAGGCTGAGCAGCAAAGCAAGGCAGCTTCATTGAAGCTTATTTAATGAGCATTCCCTCTCCAAGGACATAACACGAAAATTTTCCGTGCCCAATCAATTCCGTGGTAATTTCTTCAAAACTGTGAAAACTGGCATATCTCTCATTTGGCACTGGGTCACAACTCAGAGTGCCAAAAGAGTTCATTCACTAAAATCGAAAATTCATACACATTGGGGCCGGATTTAATTAATACTGAGTTGCTACTCTCCCTAATATGCCTGCTCTACGGCTGATGCTACACTACATGTATGTCTATAACACATATAGTGTAGCAACGATAACTTAGTCTTCCACCACATCTTTTTCCCGGCCATACCAAGGTTAATTCCATTTTCCCTGGAAATCAGACGACGCTTGTAGCGTTGATATAAAATTGTCGTCTTTTTCTTCTTCCCCAAGTGCCTTCGCCTTACGTTTAATAAAAAGCTGTATTGATTTACTGCATGACAGAATCAGTGAACAATACAGAGTATACGGTGGCAATATGTGAAGACAATGAATTGAAAATAGAATTGTTTTCCATAACACAAAGCAATAAAAATTAACAGTGGATAAAAACACGAATTATTCAAACTGAAGATTCAAAGTTCAAACTGTAAGATTCAAACTGAACTTGCAGTGCTGATATATCGAAGCTTGCTGATTCTAGGAGATTTTATTAAGTTGATATTTATGACTATGACATATCTCTGGTAAAATTCTTACTGATTTAAAGATTTTAACCGTGGCTTCTACTGTAGAAGAACTTGCTTGCCTTTGCCTCTCTCTTCCGGGGTGTAAATTAAGTAACAGTGGTCTTCTGATTTTGTTCTCCGATCGGTAAATTTTGTCCCAAAACTCTTTGAATGAAATCACCTGCAGCTGCAAACCCGGTGCACATCTGCATGGATGTAAGCATGATAACGCACACCTTATCGACGAGAGTAAAGTATTTTAAACTGCGTTTTACATGAATACTCATGGATACATGGATAAAAATGTAATTGATCACAATTATCAATTACAGAAATTTAGCAATAGCAAATGCAGCACTAGTCTGCAAGTCTAACGAAATTGACACATTTGCGAAATTTTTATATTTGCACGTGTAGTCTTCATCGATTTTGGAATTGTTTATTGTGTTCATTGATTTCAGAAGATACTGCTTTAATTTTGGCATTACACTTAAGTTCTTAGAATTGCTAATATTATGTACATTAAAATTCAAATGTGTAAAATTGAGATATGCTGCACGTCTGAGATTGTAATTTATCTGTTATCGTTATGCATGCAATGGTTGAAATGTTATAATGCAAGCCCCGGAGATGGAGGGGCCTACAGAAGTGCATATACATGCGACATCGTCCGGCAGTCTAGATCCGCTTGAATAGTGACTGCGGTTGATCAGTAAGGTAGTCATTATTCGCATTCGCATTGCATTTGCTAGAGGTTTGCCGCTGCTGAATGCAGTTCACATTATTCAACAAGAAATAGCTATTTTTATCCCAATTTTTAAAATGTCCTTCAGCAAGAAAATGTTATTTACTAACGCTCTGCGTCCTCTTCCTATTCTTTTTCCTGCTATTATTATCTCACGATATATATATATATATATATATATATATATATATTTATATATATATATATATATCCATCTCTCTCTCTCTCTTCCTCTCTCTCTCTCCCTCTCTCTCTCTCTCTCTCTCTCTCTCTCTCTCTCTCTCTCTCTCTCTCTCTCTCTCTCTCTCTCTCTCTCTCTCTCTCTCTCTCTCTCTCTCTCTCTCTCTCGAATACAATATTATACAACAACTGCAAATTTATTCAATTTATTCAAGCATCTTTGCCGTCAGGTTTTTCACATCAGCATTGATGAAAATCGTGCTTTCCTCTCCCACAGAAATCAAAAACGCATTCCTTGCTTACATTCGTCACGCACGGCGCCGTATCGCTAAATCTGCATAGATTAGATCTAGGACATCCAAATTAGAGTTTATTCAGTGATGATCATCTGATAAGCCTCCGTATTTCAGTCCAGAATCCATCTTTTTACGGTTTTCCGTCACATCGTTTTCACAACCATTAACTGATTACAATTTAATCAAATTCTGATTATGGCTACTAAAACTTTTATTATGCACTGGATGACTTTGAGAATAAATAAGGATGAGGACTCAGTAATTACAAACGCTGGGCATTTTGAGTTGACTACTGCTATAAACAATGTCTACAATATGCCGGTAATCCCCTCTGTATTGTTGCGCTATATCTTCCGGCATGTCGTCACGATAGCATGCGCAGACAGAGGATCAAACGATGTGATGAGACAAAAATAACAACTCCCCTTTGCTTTACAATCGAGTTTCTATTAAAGTTCATATACAAATCAAGACAGTACTTCGGCCTCCCGAGCCTTCTAACTTCGATAGTACTAGGGGGACGTCCCCCTACCCCCTTAACTAATTCAGGGATTGACAAAGCTTGCTTATAATTTAATTGCTTTTTTCAATTAATTGAAATTGAATTACTGAGCAGTTAATTATTGAGCAATTAATGCAATCAGTTGAAATTTATTTAGTGCCAATTAATTAATTGAAATTGGAATTTCTGAGCATTACGCAATCGTATGCCTAGATGCTACTCTTTAATTCAAACAATCAGGCATGTTTATTTAATCATGAGTTTTTCTCAAAATCCGAACGGGATAAGATTACGATCGGGATTCCACAGAAACCTGATAGCACGAAATCCCGGTTTTATGCTAGGATTCGCCATTACAAATCGCATCACTCAACGGAATTTTTTCAAAATTTTGTTAAGCGTGCTACTGCAAAAATATGGATACATTTTCAGTGAAATATTTAAAAATTAAATTTTCAACAAAGTGTTGCAAAACGATGTTATCGATCTTGCCTGTCCAACATTCGCAGAACTCTGTAGAAAAACTTGTCACTAGTAATAAGGGCCTACATTGGCAAATACTGATTTTGTCCAGTAGTCCCCTATCTTCCACCCAATCCATCGTGCAATGACTCAATGACCGGTGGGGTTGCTGCATCGGGATGTCTTCCTATGAATAAAAGTTCATGTGAAGCACTTTCATCAGTTGCAAACCTCATCTAATCATAGAATGATTGATTATCTCGTGTTCATCCATACATCTCGTGCATCAAAGCATTTGTTTGCTGAGATGTCTGCCTAATTGATTGAATTGCATGAAATGGTAAAATTAGGTGGAGAAGAGAAAGATTTATCACTAAGTTGTGTGTTCATTGTTCTTACAGTTTAATGAGTACGAATTGTCCTTCTTAAATCCTGAAGGTCAGAATTCAGGACAAAGTAGGACGTGTTTCCTGCGCCAGCCTTGTTCTGATTTATTTCTTCAATTCAGGTGTAGGCTATACATCGATATACATCTCTGAGATTCTCTGATATTCAATCATTGATTTGAAAAGTGAGAAAGTCTGTCAGCAATTGCGGTGGGTGCACATTTTACGGCGGCACTCGTTTGCTCTAACAAGGGATTAGAAAGAGCATTGGTTTCATCCAATAGCACTATTTAATTGAACGTTTTAATTGATCGAAAAATTGTTCACGAAATAACTAACTTTTTAAAATAAAATTAATTGACAATTAAATTTGCAACATTGAACTTTATTAAGATGAAGCTGGCATGATAATAAAATGACGATATTGCGGAACATATGCGATCTACATGGATGTAAACTAGAATGGACGGTAAATGATCACTTTAAAAATTAAAATTACATTATATCCTAGCTATGGTAGCTTGCAATAAACAGGCAATTGATTACGGCCATTACATCTGATGAGTTGCACAAAGCTAATTGAATGGCAAAGCTATTGCAAATGCAATAGAGTCATTTTTTTCAATTATTTTAGTCCGTGCTTGCAACTCACTGCTGCTCATATTATTGCGGTTATGTTTTTAATTTTGCGATATTGGAACGATTATAATTCGCAATAGCACACTTGCTGGCATATCATTGGTGAAGCTGCAGAAGATGCATGGTATACCGGTGTGTCCGTTGACCAGCATAACAAATATTTTTGGAACTTTTTTCATTCTGCGTGTATAATGCTAACGCTTTCATATTGACACTCATAATACGCAACCTATATTGTGATTTCTGCGTTTCAGCCTGTTTGAAAGTAATGAAATGTTTCTGAAGTGCCCTTGCATTTTTCTAGGATCGAGATACTTGATATTTTATAGTAACTCAATGTGTAATAATGGCGAATAATAAAGCTGAAGAGATAATGCTCAAGTTACGATTAAGTAAGTATTTGTATATTTGAAGTCATCAAAAATGATCACTTGACAAGACAGGTCATGTTGTGCAAATTTAACTCAGCAATGTAAAACAGTAATTATTTATCAAAAAGTCATGAGATGAAAAACATTTAACATGATGAAGATTTCCGAGTTAGATTTCCAGTCATAAAGGGGAAAATGAAGTGCTTTTGTGACTTTATCAACGGCTGACAGTCTGGAGTTTGTCAGCTCACGCGGGATACAAGTGAATTACTTTCAGCATTTATATATGATCAGATTATAACAGATGACAGATATGAAAGATTGCGATAAGTTGCTTTATTATTCATTTGTTATACGCATCAATTCTTTCTTTTATATTACTACTATCAAAAAATATTTTTTGTACTACTTAAGTTAAAGATTGATTGGAGCATTGTAATTATCATATCAATATTTCATTATTTAGTGTCATCGTTATTATACTAACATTTTAATATCAAATATTTTCATGTTGCTGCTATTATGAATTACCATGTATTGTTGTCATTCTATTCAATGAAAACAAATATTAATTGAAGCAAAGATTGTACAATGAATGCCACTTAAGCTCCTTGTCTGATTTTTCATTTTTGGGACGTTGGTGGCGCTGGGTAAGGCCCTTTGCCAAGCGTTTCCGATCAAAGTGTTTTGCAGCAAATATAAAATCATCATTGCAGCAGTTGTAGACTGCCATACAGCAAGCAAATCAATTAAAGTTTACGGACGTTTGCTCGGGACGTTCGTGTTTGCTTTGCTTTCACAGTGACTGAGGCCTAACGTGACAAGAAATTCACAATGTGATAATATCTTAGGTGACTCTCTAGTTCAGTCTGCATCTTTGCCAAAATAGGAGACTAGTGAATCGAGCCGTTTCGAACAGTGACTGCAAAATTGAAAACATTTAAAACCAAGACGATTAGCTTCAGAGTAATCCAAACCTGATCACATAGAACATACAGTCTCAGGGGAAGAGTATGTCTGAGTTGCTTTCGAAACAGCGTCGAGTTTTACCTTTTTTCAAATTTAAACTTTCTTCATGACCGTTGAAGTGAGTGCTTTAAATTTCTTTTAACTTCCACCACTGTCAGTACTGACTCTGCCTATTGCCCACTGCTATACATTATTGCCCTCTAATTAGCTGATGGTTGCATTTTTGTGATAAAAAAGGAGCCTAAAATCTCAACAGTTCGTCAACCTTATCAAAAAGTTCGAAAAGACGCAAATATGTGCACATGCAAGACAATTTTCATGAGAGGTAGGCCTACAAGTAAGATCACATATAGTGACTTTCAAAAAGCACGTTCTTTCCAATTTTGCATTGAATTGGTTGATCCTCAGAGGTACTCAACTAGATATCACGAAGAAGTTATTAATTCTCATGAATAACATCACACACAAAATGAATCAATCAACAGTTTTTAAGCTCGTTGTTTTGTTTTCATATTTAACAAACACGGAAAAAGCAAGGATATCGAGGGAGAGCATATTTTCTCCGGCATTATTTCCACCTTATCACTCATACCTATTCACCAATCAGGCCACTGTCTGTAGGTTACCCGTCTTAATCAATCAGGACCTTTGTAATGCACAACACAATTTGTTACTACAAGTGAAGTTTGCATTCCCATCCCCAATATAGTGTTGACTTATAAAGACCAAATATTTTAATATACTCTCACTCTATGCTCTCTGAAGAAATCCCTTTTTCCCTAAAATCTGCAGCTGCAGCCACTATAGGCCTATGTATACCGTATGTATAGTAGTGCACTTGTACAAAACGTATAGTATACTGAGTGCTTCATAACATTGTATCATGCAGTTGATATGTGAAATTTCATTAACATAAGTTCTAGTTTGTTTTATATGCTTATTCACATTAAAGATTACACGCTCCTATAAATTTCAACAGGCTGCATGTTTTTGAGCGAATGTATTGAGGAAAGCTGCTGGTTGACGGCGAAGAGAGGCGATGTTAACGTCTGATGAGTCGCATAGGCTGGGAACAGCTCGGATCTTAGTAAGCAAGCCAAAAGAAGTCCATCGACCCCGACAGAGTCCGAAGTTAAGCAAAAGAGCACTATCTACGCTTTCGGCAGTCGCCCCAAGAGCCTTAGGGAAAGTTTTACCACAGAAGTGTTACCACGAACCGAAATCAGAAGTTAGAAACATTAACTTTTCAAAACTGAAAACATGTTGATTATTGAAATGAAAATAAATTATGAATAAATACAAATTACAATAAACGCGACAATTGTTAACATTTGATACTTATTTACAATATCAAGAATGTGAAAATGAAGTACTAGTTGATGAGATAATGAAAACAATTGATGAGCCAAGCTGGAAGGGGAAGACCTACAAATGTAAAATCGCTCATCTTTGAATGTATCGATGTCTAATAATAATCACGAAATATTACATGTATTTGGACAACGTCAAAACGACAGAATAAAGTTTGCATGTGTTATATTTAATTATCAAGCTAAGTAAACACATTTTCTAACCGATTTATTAAGTACGTGTATAATCATAATTATATGCTGAACATGAGAACCGGAACAAAGAAAAGCGTGTATAATTTATCATCACTACATAGCCTAATGGCAATTCAACTTCAAGTGCCTATAACTCAGAGGAAAACCACACGTTTTTCAACTTGCAAAATTACAGGCTGCTTCAGATCTCGCTGTTCAACACGATGATTTACCCTAACCGTCATCTTACAAGTCACTCACTCTCCACGGGTATTCAAATCACTTTTAGACGCAAGTGGTAGGCCTAGCATCAAGAGCTTCATTTGTTTCACTGATGCCCGAAACAAAATGACAGCGAAATGGACTCCCTTCATGGTATTGAGCGAATTTAAATATTATCCAATTGAACCGAGACTAAAACCGCTCAGGCATGTTTATCATAACGTACTTGATTGAAAGCGCCATCATGGACATGTCTTCCCTTTCAACATCCCTGGCTACCGCAGGGTTAGCACCGTACATTTTCCACTTTCGAGTTGCTATGAAAAGGTGATAAGTTTCAATTTCCTAAGTCAATTTTCACTTTATACATCATATTTCGATTGTCATGCTCATAGCGCTGAACCTACAGATAATTGTGAAAGTATATTTTGAAATATATGAGATTGCATTAAGCGTCTTAAAATGATTGCTTCGACATCCAAGAAAATTGACTTTACTTTCATTTCTAGATGTCTATCGACGTCTGTATAATTTTTTTGTTGTGAAAACAATCAATTGTCTTGAGTAATTTTGATACACAATTGCGCACATTGTGAATGTATCAATCTGCATGTTGTCTCAAACATTTAGCAAAATGAAACAAAAGTAGGGGGAATTGATAAAGATTCATTACATGGAGAGACGATCAATTTTCAATGCTTATCATTCTGCGTGGATGCAGATATAATTCGTTAAGAAAGCCGATTATCAACAACACTGCTAGCTTTGAATGTCATTAAAAGTGAATGGGTCGCTATCATTGCTGAAACAAAGTGCCGACTTACTTTTCAAGTATTTCTTTAAAGCAACTCGAAAGAATGGAATTCAAAACAAACATTAGTAAACCTCTTCATTTTCTTTCGAATATCTGTGACTTAAGGTTTCAATGATGAGTCTGAAAATGATACAGAAATGAATTTTAAATATTTATGTGAAACATCACTTTTTGAATAAAAGAAATGAATAAAATAACAATTCTACATCTTGTTGACTCATAAAATTCTGTAAGAACTGTAAAATTTGTCATTCGTTTCAAAAGTTTTTGTAATATATTTAGTTATGATAACTGTGCAATTTTCAGACCGATATGCTGATCAGGATTAAGATATGGAAAGTTAGCTCTGAAGATTGGTAGTAACTTTCAAACCGCGCTTAAATTATGCCTTATTTTTGAAATCATCTTTCTCCAGTGTAATTGAGTTGTAGTAATTGTATGAAAAACAAACATACATCTCTGTCTATAATGCAATCAGTTTCATGAAATACGTGTATTAATGGCTAAACGACCCCTTCTACAAAGGTAACTGACAGGCCGGACCCGGGTCATGAAATCTATTTTTAGAGCTCTACACCAAATCTCCATGAATTGTTGAATTAAACAATCAAAAGCACAAAATGTCTGAAATTTCATCTTACGTTTCTATTGGATGAACGATCATTAAATTGTAGCAGTTACCAATGCTTTTATGACAGAATCTTAATGTTGCAACATTTGACTGCAGCACAACGATTGGCTTTTGCGTGTTCCAAGCAAATGTTCTTGCTACACGTGCTACATTTATAAATACATGTACAGTCTATCTCACAATACTAATCATCTCCTACTTATTTCTGATTTTTCAATTTTGACGGGAGCCCATCTTCAAGCTACATGAGCTAATCGTGCAACTTACCATTTCTCTATGCACCTTAGACCCCATGACTAGTTTATAGGGATAACTTTGCTTTCTTCAGGCGCATTTTTAGCTGACCAGCTGTTTCACATCATCAGTCACCCCTTGACATAATCATCATATGCTTGTTTTCTTGGCTTAGTAATGATGTGAAGCAATCCATGATAATGGCAGCTTATCATCTTATGACTGCAGGATATTCGAATTAATGAATTCTTGATATATGTGCGGCACTACTTTCGATCAATGATGAAATTTAGAAATATTATTTTATAATGTTTTCTTTATGTTATTCTTCAATTTATTATTAAGCCTTTCGCTAGTATTGTCATTAAAAGTATTCAAATAGCTTGCTTCTGATATCAGGACATAAAATTGTAATATGTCATCATCATCATCATCAGCCGTTTGTTCTTCACTTCTGAATACAGGCCTCGCCAAGGATCCTCCAATTTCTCATGTCTTCCGCCCTCCTTCCCCAGTCGACACCGCTCCAGAAGTCGTCTAGGTCTTCTCCCCATCTAGTGGGCGGTCTTCCTTATTTTCCTTCATTCTGGATATATGTCCATCCTACTTCGATTTCGCCTTCTTGATGGTTATGAGCAAGTCTATTAGGTCCGTCTGCTGTATTACCCATGCATATGTTTTTCTGTCTTCCCATCTAATGTTTTCCATGCTTCTTTCCATCTTGTGCTGAGGTGCTACTATCTTTTCTTCATCCTTTTATTTAGTGTCCATGTTTCAGCGGCGTATGTCATGCAGGGCATCACACAAGCTTCGAATAGCTTCTTCTTCTATCTCCTGGGAGCTCTACCCTCTAATATACCAAACACTTTCCAACCGCACACGATTCTCCACTTGATTTCATCATCCTGGTTTTTCTTATTTAGGGAAAATTTCTGTCCCAGATAGTTATACTCTTCGCACTCATTAATTGCGTCATTATCTATTCTTATTTGCTGCTGTTGACATTCCGCTTCGAACATTACTTTTGTTTTCTTTTTGTTCATTATTTGACCGTGCCGTCTGCTTTCCGTTGTCAGGTCTTTAAGCATTCTCTAGACGTTGACTAGACGTTGCTAGCAAGACGACATCGTCCGCAAAACGAGGATTTGTCAAACGTTCACCATTAATGCTGTCCTTCTTCTTGCCAATCAATGTTCCGGACAAGTAGTAAAAAGTTTTGGTGAGATGGTGTCTCCTTGGCGTACTCCCTTCTTAATGCTGATGTCATTTGTGGGCTCTTCCAGACGGAATCTTATTTTTGTGTCTTCGTAAATGTTTTGCAGTAGTGTATGCCTTATTTATACCGTGTGTTTTTAAGGTACTGCAGACAGACGACATCTCCATTGAATCAAATGCCTTTTGGAAATCAATAAAGGGAGTGTTATATATACAATGGGCATATTATATTCCTAACATTTTTCTTTTAGTTGTTTAACTGTATGCAGATGGTCTATCGTTGAAACCCCATCACGGCATTCCGCTTGTTCTCGTAGCTGTTGCTCATCTAATTCCTTCGTCATTCTGTTCACTAAAACCTTGGTAAAAATTTTGTAAGCAGTCGAGAGTAGGCATATCGGGCGGCAATTGTTTAGGTCGTTTTTCTCTCCTTTCTTATACAGAATGATGACTCTGGATCTCTTTCAGCTTTCTGGGATACTTCTTCTCTTCAGGCAGTTGTTGAACAATCTCGCTAAGGCTTTACAGGCTTTTGTACCTCCTGCTTTGATGGCTTCAATATAGACTCAGTCCTCTCCCGCAGCTCTATTTTGTTTCATGTTTTTGACTGCATACTCGACCTCCTCGTATGAGATATTTGGTGGCTCTTCTACTTCTTCCATCAGGAGCCTGGTCGTTGCTGTTGTATAACTCTTCGTAGTATTCTTTGAGTCTTTTCAGAATGCCATCTTTATCTTTGATAATGTTGCCATGTCTATCTGCCACGGCTGTCAATTTTTCTATTCCTTCTTGCGCTTTCCTTGAGGCTTGTTCAATGCTCCTTGCCTGCTTCAGCGCGCTTTCAACTAGTTTAATGCTGAAATGTTGTACCTCTTGCCTTGATCGTTTACTAATTGTTTTGCATAGCTCTGTGTATCCGATTTTATTTGTTGCGTTTTCTATTTTCATTTTCCTTCTTTTCTCCATTAAGGCTCGTTGTTGTTGTATTTGTTGTTGTTATGATGTAATCTATTTCATTTTTAGTGCTTTGATCTGGAGATCGCTATGTCCATCTTTGCTCTTTTTTCTTCTTGAAGAAGGAGTTTTGCATTCGTAGACGCTTTTGAGAGCATCATTCTACCAGTAATTCTTCTCTTTCGTTGCGTTCACCTGCTCTTTCAATTCCCACAATGCTTTCTTCTCCATTTTGACGTGTGCCTGCCTTCGCGTTGAAGTCGCCGATAACCATTCTAAATCTACAATTATGGTCGATAGCTCTTTCGAGGTCTCCGTAGAATTTTCGATTTCGGCAACTGTTGAACTCGATGTTGGTGCGCAAGCCTGGATGATTTGTAGCTTGTATCTAATGTTTAGTTTTAGCTTTATTGTGCAGACTCTGTCGCTGATTTCCTTTACTTCATTTATGTCGCTTGTTATCTTACGATGGATTATGAAGCCAACACCTCCTTGTGAGTTTGTGCTTGATGTGTTGCTGAACATGTTTCCGCTTTTAGTGTTTGCAGTTTTTCTGTAGGACGTCGAACTTCTCTTAGGCCTATAATACTCCACTTCATGTTTCCTGACAGTTCCTCTTCTAATTCTTGTAGTTTTGATTCTTCTCTTAATGTCCTATTGTAGGTTCCGATTTTTTGCCTTTTCTGGTGGTTTTTCTTTTGTCAGTGATTCTTCGAACCCCCTGCAGTACGCATTTCCATCTTCAGACCACCAACTGTTGATGGCGATATACCACCGCCGCTGGGCACTGGGGTCCTTTCCTTGATTCTCAGTTCCATAGTGGTTTATAGGCCTGACCTTCCACCCTGGCCTACTGCGGGTTGGACGGTAGAATGTTTTTCGGTACTCCAAGCCTAGGGAGACTGTCTTGTCGGACTGTAGAGCTCTCCCTGCCCTGCACTTTCTGTTCGGGTGCGCTCCCATAGTCTTGGTGAAGCCAATTACAAACTGCAAGACAGCAGTGGGCTAGGGCTATTTTTCTCGATCCTGTGTATCAGTGTGCTCCTCTTGATCCGTACTGTATCAGCGAAGCAGACTCATCTCGTACAGGTGACAGAACGATCTTGGATGTCTACCGGAGGTTGGCTCTTCCACCAACGTACAGGCATCTCTGGGATGCGAGGACAAATGAGCAGGCGAGAGGCTGATGTATTTCGCTTCATCCTGTTAGAAGCGCTACCTCTGCAGAGCCCTTGAGGCAGAGGAGCGTACGCAGCCATAAAAGGCTGCAAAAGGTGGATTCCTGAAGCTTAGATGGTATTTGCTCCATCAGGGTTCTACTACCCTCCCCAGACTCTCGGGTTAGCCACATTGTAAATCGCTGGATACGAAAATTGCATACAAACATATACCAAAATTACATACAATTTGAAACTAACATCTGATACGAGATTCTCGTATGTTTACAGAGATCTGGTATGTTTTTCATGCCAAATCTCATTTACCTTCGTATGTGATTGGTATGTAGCGATACGAACTATTCTATCTGTGATTGGATGTTTTACACTGAAATACGAATTTTTGGTATGTTTTATATACGAGACCCGATGGAAATTCATCCTTATTCGTATGACTCTGGTATCCATTTGGTATATGGAGCTTTAAGTCACATAGCAAAAAAATGTATGTATTACATACTACTGTCAAATAACTTTTTTCGGTAATACAAGTGGTGAATATTTTTTGCTTGATAGAGTGATATTTGAGTGCATTAGATCTATTGTGAATTTTATGTTCCACGACTATGCGGTCGATGCTACATGTATGGCAACATTAACAGGACGTTAACTTAGCTCTACTTTATGGGCCAAGTTGATTAACGTGAATTCATTCAAACGAAATTTTTCGTACAATCATGTTGACTTATATATCTCAAACATAGCTATTTTTGCGTTTTATGAATTATAATGTGTTTTTACTTCGGATTGATAATATGCCTTATTTCAAAATTACATGATACATAATTTTTGATGGTTGAATACTTATTGAGTATTCATGAAATGCCTTAGACTTACGTGTATTAAAATCGAATTCAACATTAAAAGTATCACTCTTGAATGTCATTATCTAACTACTTACAGAACAGTAGTAACATTAGTGTGATCTTTATTGACAAAAGTCCTTAAATCAACATACTTTGGACATGATTTATGCTTTCTTTTAACTTTGTGCTGGCATGGCTTTAGTATGTAAAGCATACCACATTTGAAAAAACATACGAAAAGCATACAACTATATACCAAGAGAATACAGAAATATACCAAGAAATATTTTGGTATGCTTCCTTCGTATGTGATTGGTATTGAGCGATTTACAGTGCAGGTACGTCAGGTTAAAGTATAATCAAAAGAAGTCAGAATAAGAAAAATCAACCTGGGTCTGGCCAGACCAGACTGCATTATTTAAACCTTTCATTCATTAACTATTTTCAAAAAAAGGCTTTCTTCTGAAAAAATTAATGTTTTTCAAATGCAATTTCCGGCCGTTCTAGGCATAGCACGGGGTTGGGACAAGTACCATTAGAAGCGCATTGATTTCCTCTTTCATTTGGTTGCGCAATGTTCTCCCAAAATATGAGGGTCTAAATGTTGTCAAATTGACACAATAGGAATGAAAGGGTTAAATAGCATCAAGATCTATAAGCCAATGTAGTTGTTAGTTATGATACAAATATAAGAAAACTGCATGTACAGTATTGTAGGTAAATGCAAAATAGTCATTCAATTTCAACACTATTTGGTTTATAAATCTTAGTGCTCGTGAATTATGTGTCTGACCAGACCAAGGTGCATTATTCAACTGTTAAAGATGTACTTTCTATAATATTCTAATTTGACTAAATTTTGCTTTTCTCTTCCAGATAAATGTTGCCTTCATGATAGATGACAAAAATGGTTAACACTTGACAATAGTAGCAGCTTTTCCAATTGGCTACTATACCGTATCTATGGATGCCGATTGACTACTTGACAGCTCGAGAAAAATAAATTGACAATTTCGAAATGGTCGATTGTGAAAATTGTAAAACTCATATGAAAAAGCAAATATTCATTAATTGAAACGGTGATCTCTTGCCAGATGCAAGTAATTAAAAACCTGAATATGAAGTTAATTCTGGATTTAGTGATTGTGTCTTTAAATTTGATCTAATTGATTGTCTTGAGTCAAGTTGGAACAATTTCTCAAATTTGCGGAGATATAGCTATAGATTGGGAACAATTCTCAGTATCTTCGTTAATTGCACCACAGAAGGAGTTGTTTCTTATGACATTCGTGTTTATATCAATCATATTTATGAGCTTCAAACATGTACATTACTGACTGAAATAAACAGTTGATCGCCTTCCCATAAACTGTCTTTCGTGTCCTTGTGGTTGACCCATAATCTCATATGTCTATTAATCAATATCATATTTGCATATCAAATACCAATTGTCTAATGGACAAATTGTATTTTCACTTTTCATTGCCCTCCGTGGCACAGTGGCTAAGTGCTTGGCCTAGCGGTCTTTTGTTCCAGAGGTCGAGCCCCGAAGGTGTCATTGGAAAGTCGACAGGAAAGGCATCCAGACTAAAAGTACTACAACGCTCCATAAGTCTGACTATGTCAGCACCGTCTAAGCCACAAGTATGGGGAGTAGTGACGTAAAACGTTCAAATTGCCCTGGGAATTTCAGAATTTTGAGTGAAATCAAGGTTATTTCAGACTCGGAGAACAGAAAAGGAAAAGAGCGAGCAGCTATAAATATCCCGTTCGAATCTCAGACAATAGACTAACTCAATACCATATCTACATTCTGCGGTGAAAGTATGTCCATCAATAGATCTAACAATGTCCACCGAAGATAATTTATAAATTAGTTAAACCCAATGCATTGATGTTTTGCAATTATTTAGGTATTTTTTAATAACTTGAAGTGTAATAAGTGATCGATGTCATATAGTAAGAGGTGATCTATATGACCACGTAATAACGAGTGACTTGGATACAGTCGATGACTTCATTTTTGGTGCCAGAAACAGAATACCCAAAAAGTTGTAGTTGAAGTTCCATAAAAGAACAAATTAGGAATTCATTAGATGAGCACATCACAAAAATCGGTAAAAAAGAGAAACTCGATACTAGTATACATTCAACGTGGAAATCAAGAATCGTGGCACTG
Source organism: Prostheceraeus crozeri (assembly GCA_907163375.1). Taxonomy (NCBI): domain Eukaryota; kingdom Metazoa; phylum Platyhelminthes; order Polycladida; family Euryleptidae; genus Prostheceraeus; species Prostheceraeus crozeri. The sequence continues at coordinate 210,357 of CAJQUW010007563.1, forward strand.
TTTAAAGATTACTTAACTTTGCCAAAAATTCTTCGAATAGATTTTGCGCACACAGTATTCAGCACAAGACAAATAAATGTCAAAATAGATAAGAATGTAGAAGAATTGCAGACTGAGCTCTTAATCACGCCAGCTGATTAAGCGTCTAATAATTACGCCTTCGAACTTCACTTGCAAAACGCTATATCTCCAAAGTCTCTTAGCCTTGAATTTAGATTCAAAGATTAAGGGAGAGTAGGGGAGACATACAGTCAAGTAATGAAATGGCATGGAACTTATAAAATCAATTTTATTCATTTTTTAAATGGAAATATGCGAATGGATTGCATTGCATTTGCTACTGCATATAGAGAAATAACGATCTTGAAAAGATATTCATGGACGAATATTGGCTTTTTTAAAGGCATACTTTCAAATGCCAGTTTATCGTGTATGAACTTGAGAAATAGCCTTTCAGCGGTCATGGAGCACGTGCTCCCCTCCTATTACAGAAAAGTTAAATTTTCATGTTATCACAAGCGAAATTCGATGAGTAGAAACTGAAATCATGATCTCTGAGGGTAGAAGCTAAAGACCAAAATTATTAAAGTCGCATCTCTGGCGGTTTTGGAGTAGTATTGGGAATACTGTTAAAAACATAATGATACTGTTTGGGGTCTTTTATGACCCCAGTTGGGAAATATAAATCTTCTATCATTTTTTCTAATAAAATTGTGCATTTCAACAACAACATGGCATATACTATGATTAAGCCTACAAAATGCATGTATGCACCAGACAGTTGAGGGTAGAAGTCTATTGAATTTATCAACAGCAGTTAGAAAGATCGCATAAGAATCTCGCAAATGGTCTTTTACGGCATCAAATATCACTGAAACACCTTGTGAAAATTATCATTATGGTGCAATGATCAATATACAAACATGTGCCGCAGGTAGAACAGAATTTGCGATTTGAATTTCTTTTCATTTTGCGTGGACACAATCCACAACGCTTTCGTTTTCTATTATCTGCATGTGTGTCTCCTTGATTTTTTTCAGTGGAAGTTCCATGATGTCAAAGACCAGCTTTGTTCTACTTCCAATTCGTCTTGATTTGTCTAGCTTTGAAAGAAGATTCCCTCAGTAAAAATGACACATTTTCGAGAAATTCCTGGTCTGGTTTTGTGCCAGCGGTTATTTCACAAAATATAATATGAGCATTTACCAATGCAACATCCACCATGTTGAAGAAGAATGCCATAGTCCACCTATACAGGTTTGGTAGCTTTGCTACCAGATGAAAGGCAATATGCAATTGGTGACAAGCATTTCATCGATTTGGTAGCGCACGATTTACAGCATAGATAAAATGAGCGTTAACATGACACGGCGTTATTCAATTTGTAGTTATTCTGCTGTAGAAGTAGCAACCAAACAAAGATGAGTAGGAAGTAGGCCAATCCCATGCGTAGTCAGGATTGTTTGACTGGATATGTGAAAGCATTCCCTGGTACACCAAAGCAAATTTGGGGGACACTTTCGGAGCTTAGTAATAGACACACTCATGAAAAGTTGGTGAGTAGTGCCATTTCACGGCCAGTGAAGTTCCAAATAACAAGAGCACCATAACTATTACAGTAACTTCTTTTATATTTAGGCTGATGCATCAAGCAGCACGCCTAGTATGAAAACGTGCAACACATTCTTTCACTCGTATAAAGAGTGGGTGAAATGCAGCAAAAGCAACGCATTCTCTTCGAATTGAGAGACATTGAAGGTCGCATCACATAATCTACGTGTCACGTATTGCGTGTTCAAAGTCATACATGAAATTTCGAACGCAAGAGGTAGCAGTTAAACACGCACATGAACAGGGATGAAATAGCATACATGTAGACTAATATGAAATGTCAATGTAATGCACAGAAGTTGAAAAAGTTCAATTAGTGACAATCTGATTGGATGTAACAGTTATGACCAGGAAGATCAATGAATACTATGAGAAAGAATTCCTCATCACACTATTCATATACATCCTTGCTCTGACGTTGCAGTGCAATCACTTCTTGTATGGTTAGCCTACATGCACATGTTTGCGTTTCACACGATGTTCAAAACGCAACACGCAAGACCTCAGCCACACTGCGAACTTTTCCAAGCGTTTCCAAGCAAAGCGTTTTGGAGCAAATATAAAGTCATCATTACAGCAATTGTAGACTGACACATTGCGAGCAAAGCAAGCCAGAGCGATGAATAGCTTACGGGCATCCGTTTGCTCGAGACGGTCATGACTTTGCTTTGCTTTCAGTGTGACTCAGACCTAACAAGTGGGTGATGTGATGCGGCCTTAACTGATATGACGGTGTATGCATAGTGTTTTAACTTCTTATGTGGTTACATGTGAATGCTTGCGTTTCACACGACGTTCGAAGCGCAAGACGCAACACGTAGGTGATGTGATGCGGCCTTAAATGATATCAAGAGAAAACGGAAATCCGAAGCTGAAATTCTCAAACTTTCCTTTGCGGTGTTCAAATTGTGTGTTGTCGGAAAATATTTGTGGTGACACATAGTAGCATGTGAGAATATCTTTCAATTATTGAATATAATCAGTGCATGTGCTGATTACACACATTGAACATAACCAAAGATTTCGTGTCATGTACCCAAGAAGATTTAGGCCTATGGTCATCACTACACTACACTGTTATCAAGTTGGAAACTATTTTAAGGATACGGTCCTCATGGGATAATCAAGCACATTATAACTACAAGCTTCCGGAATCAGGCAGGGACGGACTTTCTGCTCACCCTGCATTTTCAATTTCAATAATGGCTAGGCTTACGTTAGCGCATGCACAGCAGTTGATCAAAACTCACTGTCCGTCTACTTCTATACATGCAGTTTTCTAGTTCCACTGATCGATTAATCATATCAAGCTATCTGAATCTGGTATCATGTAAAAGCTGTCGATGTCGGGAAATCAATTTCAGCAATTTCAAAAGACGCATGTTTGAGTCATTTGCTAAACCATTCACAATAAAATGATAGCGCATTTGTAATTTCAGATAACCATGCCGTAGATTTATGTTCTCCGTACTAGGCATCATGACTTCAGAAGTGCGAATATACATCAGCCACTTCAGCGATAGTAGATTGAATTGACGTAGCATTGCCTTCACCGCACGACAGATCAAATTCATTCGGTATATGTGAGCACAACATTGACGTAGCTATATGGCTATAAGAGGGACAAGGATAATCCGTCATAAGACATTTCTTTATTGAGCGTTTGGTTGAATTATCGATTTCAATAATTTGTTGTGCATTATTCAACGAGACACGGCAACTCTGTAATCAGTCTGAGTCAATATCCTTTTCTGCGCTTCCGACTCCGGCGACTAGCATCGAATGCGACTCCCAGAGTGACAATTGTCTCGCCTCCGACTCCGGATGACAACAGAACAATGCGTGTCTTAATTATCGACGTTTTGTAAACTTATCCACTGTGAGTAGGACAACATGAAGCACGGAGGAACGGAGAAAACCCAGAATGTGTTGGTGTTTTCAAGTGGAGGATGACGTGGCTCTTTGTTCTCTTACTTTGCCTGCTATCCACTGTGGTCGGTCCTCTTTAGGAAACAAGGGAAGATGAGCATACATACGATACCAGAGGCATGACATAGAAGACTAATACATCAAATTCATCAGCTGCCGTCCATTCAAGAACATTCCAGACTATTAATGAGGCCGCTGTCACACAGGAAAAGGCGTCTTCCATCCTCCATCTTTCATGTCACTCGCCTTTTTGACCATTCTTCATAAGGCGTGATAAGACGATTTTCATTTGCCGTCTCCCGCCTTCCATCGTCCATCTTCCATCTTCCACCTACCGCAGTCACACTAGGGAAATCCAGTTCCGATACAATCAGCGCTACTGTTCACTATTTACAGGTGCTATGACTATTGTCTTGATCCTCGTCCTCGCTCGACATTGTGAACAAAGGCTGCTTTCTGATTGCTTCTCTTCGCAAATCACAGTATCATATATCTTCCCTCAGACGTCAGTCACGCTGTTCTATTTTTAGAACAGTGTCGCGGCTGACCCCTGACGGCTTATGGAAATGAATTTCACCAGACGCATGATTTCATGGCTTAATGACCGATGGACGACACCTTATAACTTTTCCTGTGTGACAGCGTGACGGACGATGGAAGATGGAAGATGACTTATGGCTGATGGCTTTTTCTGTGTGATAGGTTGTATTCTTCTCTACATGCAAATTAAAGGGAAATACCAAATGGAAGATGAAAGATGGAAGACGCCTTTTCCTGAGTGACAGTGGCCTTAATGAAAAAATGGATCCGCAGGGAGCACACAAACGAAGCTTCTATTTCAGAACTTCACTTCATGAGTACGACCACGCGTCTTTCACTCAATCAGTGAGTTGATATTGAAAGCAAAGTGTCAGCTATCACTTCACGGACGAAAGAAGAAATTAACATTGCAGATGGAAATGGCAAACGATTTAAGTTTTTAAATCCTCTATTACCTATTCAAAACTTAAACCATTTGACATCAAGATTTGCAATATTCATTTCTTCATTCGCCTGTGAAGTGATAAGTGACATTTTCCTTTCCCGGATGACATTGCTTGTCAGCTTTCTGATTTAGTGTAAAAAATCGAAAAAAAACTCACACATATGTTCAACTGCACCCAGAATATTCCGATAATTCCTTTCTCACTCCAGACAATGCTATCTATATCCCCTACGATCCCAAAAACAATCGGCTGCCGTTAAAGCAACCTGCTGTCATTGTTTTGCCTATTTTGTGCCAGTTGAACCAGTCTTCCGCAACACACCGACCGACGTTGTGAACCCATTGTTTCACGGTTTTGCATCATCCCATCTTGACTATTGCAGCTCACTCGTCCACAACACGGACGTTCCTTTCATCGATCTCTAAGTAGTGGAGAACGCATCGATCCGCATGATAACTGGAACTCAGGGACGTGACCATGTCAAACGAGTCTTCCAACAGCTTCATTAGCTCCTGTGGGGCAGGCAGCGAAGTTCACACATTCAAAACCACTTCAAGGTTTACATGAGAAATTACACGAAGGCCTGCATCATTTACGATTGCATATTAGTTAGTCCACTATCTCAAAGATATTAAGTTAAAATGACCTGAGGTATCAACATGCACGGAGCTCATTTATACCCGATTTTGGGATAGACCCTCTGTATGTGTGCTAAACCTGATCTCTGGAACACCGTCCTCTCCACCTCAGAGACAGTGGCCCAATGCACAACTTGACATCGTTAATTTCTAATAAATACTTTAGCTGCTTACTGACTTATTGTTTTTTTATAAAATGCTTTAATAAATTTGGAAATAGAGATCCGACTTCTCCCTTTGTTTAAGTCAGTGAGATAGCGGTTTGTTGATGGCAATTTCAGGTGCTCAGTTATGCGCTGATTGCAAGATCTTTAGAAGAAGCAAATAACTGACACATGCAACAGTTGCAGATTCTTCGCAAGGCGATCTATTGCAAGCTATTTTATTAAAATGCTTTTGTGTAAATAGAAATGATAATGGCCATGAATATTTACCTTAAAACTCACAGAATTAGATTGTTTTGGCCCATCACTTTGCTAGAAGTGCAAACTGATTCAAAACGATGGCACATGCAAGAACTTACTAAGTGGGCAAAAAGAAGTTTTCAATGCATTACAGAGATAGGAAAAATAGTCGTGCACCGCTTGCGTATTGCTGTGAACTCCTTCAAAATGCACCGATCGCCACGATTCCTTCAGATTCGAAGAATTCAGGTCATTGCGCAAAAGTTTTTTCTATAATGTTGGGCCCTCCAATCATTATTAAAAAAGTTAGCAGGCGCACGAAAAAACGGTCACGACCTTCTCTCTAGAGCTTGACATCGACTGTGTCTCTTTGCTGTGTGATCAGGTTGATAACTGTTGCTGAAGCTTCGCACAATTTGGCGTGTTTAATGTTGAATTGGCTGCTCATTGTTCGATTGCTATGGTATTATGTCAGGAGATTGCGTCATTTCATTAACGTTGCATGTTCCCATGTTTCCTTTCTATAGTCAAACAGAGGAAGAGACGACCTATCTAATTCTGTGTTAAAACTGCATTATTTACTAGATTAGCCAAAGAAAGCTGTAACCCTATAATGATAAAGGACAAGAACGGTCATGTGTTAAAACAGTAATACTAAGTTATGGACATGCGTTGCAGTGACAAGTTTGACAATGGCCATGAGCTGGTACTTTGTCGGTGTAAAGGAGAGTGAGGCGTGGGCACATTGAAATACCGAGTGTCTACGAAGCCCTTCATAGCGGAAACTTTGTGCTTTATGACATGGTCTACCAAATAGACATGATACCTCTGACAATTTCAGTTGCTCATGCTCACCATCATTATTTTCTCAGGGTTTTTACAAATTTCAATGAAAATCAAATTATCAGAAAATCAGATCTTTCCTTTAAATGCTACACAAACTTCTTTCTCAAACATGCTCTATAAATTCACTAATCTAAAGCTGAAATATGTTGATGTGCATGCTCATTTACATACGAGTACGTTTTTGAAAGGTTAGAGATGTGGGGCTCATTGAACTACCTAAGATGGGGCACTTTGAAAATGATCCATAATGCCCCAATTCGATTGTCATATTCTCTTTTATCGAGTGAAGCTTTGACTAGTGATTTTGTTTTCAGGGCATATTTTGAGCGGTCGCAGATTGAATATTTAGTAATATTTGAGCAGATATGCAAAAAATAAACTTTTTACTCGGAAGCACATTAGGCACAGAACCTTTCTCCCATGTGGACGAGTTGTTGTTCTCCACACTCATTCTTTTTGTGCTGAGTGTTGAGCAAGAATGCAGAGTGAAGCACCCGGTATCTATTTCGATGATATTCAAGCACTGCAACCTTCATGATAAAGTTTCATGGAGCCTTATGATCTATCAAGAGGAGCTAATAACTCTTAATGATCTGTTCAAACTGACAAAGAATGAGGTAAAAGCCAATCAAGTTAAGAGAATCATTGCCCAGAGGATCTAAGCGTAGTCATCCCCCGATTTAATTGCGTCAATGATTCAGAAGCAGGCAATTTAATTGCATATAGTTAAAATAAAGGCAGCAGGAAACTAGAATGTAACAGAGCTAAGTATAACTGTTGGTGCCAACAGTTATACTTAGCTCGGTTACATTCCAATTTTCTGCTGCCTTTATTTTAACTATTTGTAATTAAATTGCCTGCTTCTGAATCATTGACGCAATTAAATCGGGGGATGACTCCCCTTAGATCCTCTGGGCGTCAACTACAATAAATAGATCAATTCAGGATGGAGCTTTGCAGTAAATGCCTGAAATTTCCCGAAGCCTTAAAATGAACCCTTAAGTGATTGGCCTATAAGACAGTGATTTCAATCATCATGATGCGGTTTGTAGTACAACGGAACCTAATTTGTTGGTCAAACAAATCGCATTATTGCTCTATTCCCAGCTTTGTTTTCTTCAGATTTCGCATACTCTGGCTTAGGCATACTCGTGCCTCACTTGGTGGCCTATTCTCTATTGATGATCATAATGATCAATAAGATATTACATTTGACACAATGCGCTTACCAAGGTGCTTAAAATTACCGGCTTTACTCAAGCCGGAATACCGGCATCTAGCGGATTTTGCATTCACTGTCAGACGGCAAAAAGCAGCCTCTGCATTCAAAGATTCAAACGTTAAGACTACAGGACTCAGACATGTAGTATAGGCTTCTTTGAGCAGTAATTTTAATAAGGGTCATATATTAAGATATTTCATTGTTTTTACACTCCTAGAAGTGTTGGTTTTTCAACTTTTCCTCCTAGGAAAAATTCCTCCTTCAAAAAATGCTGAAAAATGGTCTTTAGAAAAAAACAGAGGTTTTTTAAAAAAAATTCAGATTTGGCTCTTCTGATTTTGCTTCTCTAAACTTCGTTTCTTAGATGCCATATTTAGGGACGTCAAATAGACTTTAGACATATGGCCTTGCTATTGCATTCGAAAGCTGCTCCACAGCAATTCTGTCGTCCAGACATTTCTGCTTATTCATTTATGCACTTTCAATCTTACTTAAATTGCATCTATTTGTACTTTTGAATTTACAATCTTGCATCATCCTTGCTACAATATATAAATATTCTTTGTATAATGTCAAAGGACTTGTTTCAGATGGCTATGGTGATTTTTTATTATTGATTATTATCTTTACATGCAAGGATGAGATATTTCAATCGATTCAAATGATTTTCTCAGGAAACTTATCTTTTTGCGGTTAACAGCAATATCTAAACGACTGTACACTTGTGCTTATATCTACACTGTAAATCGCTGGACACGAAAATTACATACAAACATGTACCTAAATTACATACAATTTGAAACTAACATCTGATACGAGATTCTCGTATGCTTACAGAGATCTGGCATATTTTTCATACCACATCTTACTTACTTTCGTATGTGATTGGTATGTAGCGATACGAACTATTCTATCTGTGATTGGCTGTTTTACACTGAAATACGAGTTGTTGGTATGTTTTATATACGAGACCCGATGCAAATTCCTCCTTATTCGCATGCCTCTGGTATGTGTTTCGTATGAGCAGCTTTAAGTCACATGGCAAAAAAATGTGTGTATTACATGCTACTGTCAAATAGCTTTTTTCGGTAATACCAGTCGTGAATATTTTTTGTTTGATAGAGTTTATATATGTATTTAAAATATATATCTAACTAGATCAGATTTATTGTGAATTTTACGCTCCTCGAGATTGACGTCGTTGCTACTTGTCTATGAAATTGCTTCGTCGTTGCACGTCGTTGCTTCATGAAATGCCTTAGACTTACGTTCATTAAAATCGAATTCAGTATTCGAAGTATGACTCTTGAATGTCATTATCTCACTACTTACAGAACAGAGTAACATTAGTGTGATCTTTATTGACAAAAGGCCTAAAATCAACATACTTTGGACATGATTTATGCTTTCTTTTAACATTGTGCTGGTATGGCTTTAGTATGTAAAGCATACCACATTTGAAATAACATACGAAAAGCATACAAATATATACCAAGAGAATACAGAAATATACCAAACAAAAAATTTTGGTATGCACTCTTCGTATGTGATTGGTATTGCGCGATTTACAGTGCATATTTAGATGATAGTTAGCAATTGATTTTTGAGACATGCAATAAATCTATTGCAATGCATTTAAAAAAACAGTCGACATTTTCGATGGCAAGGACATAATTTAGAAAGTCGCTAGGCACAGCAGAATGACAAAATCTTATTCTTTTATAAATGAAGTCATGGGCAATAAAACAGCGATTACAAATGTACTCTGAAGAAATCGCTGTCACTTTAATACATTATCAAATAGATGTATAACTTCGATATTGCCAGTGCAGAACGGAGACTACTTCTCTCTCATGAGTCATATGTGCGCGGTCTTTCAGACAGATTTTAATCTCCATTTCTAGATGTTTTTAAAAAATAATGCCGCTTTAATTATTATTTATTATTATTATTTTTTAGTCACGATCTCATACATTCAGATCGGTATGAACCCATGTTCTCGGAGACTTACCAAGCCTCAGGGAGATCAAGGGTGCGACGTAATATATGGGCACTACCAAGGAGTGCTGATTTTAACAAGTCTGGTATGTGGTGGTTACCGGGGATCATGTCTAGATATATCTTCAACCTTAATGTATGGGCACCTAATGAACCGACGATTATCGGCACGACTTTGGCATCTGTGTTCCGCAGCTTCTTTATTTCTAACTTCAGATCTTGGTACTTTGTAATCTTTTCTTTCTCCTTCTCTTGTATATATCGGTCATCAGGAACTGCGATGTCTATAATGAGCGTCTTCTTCTGGGTCTTATCTACCACTATGATGTCCGGTCTTCTTGCTTGAATGTAGTGATCCGTGCGTATCTCGAAGTCCCACAGGATCTTAGTGTTGTTTGTCTCTATCACTGTTTCAGGCTCATGTTTCCTATATTGTTCCTCAACTCTGATTCCTTTCTCCTTTCAAATTGCTCTGTGAATCGATCTAGCAACGTCATTGTGTCTGAGAAGATACTCCGTTCCTGCTAGTTTCGAGCAACCGGTTAGGATATGAGAAACCGTTTCATCTCCTGCTTTGCATAGTCTGCATTTGGGATCAGTACTTGTTTTCGTGATGTATGTTTTGTGTGCTTTTGTGTTTAGGGCCTGATCTTGTGCGGCTGTTAGCAGTGCTTCTGTTTCAATTTTAGCTTCACCTCTTTGAGCCATCTGTACTGAGTATCTTTCGTAGTCACATTTTTGGTCTGCCTCGGATACTGTCCATGTAGAGGTTTCTCATGCCAAGTCCTTTGTCGAATCTCAATTTTCTTTGTTTTCCATTCCTGGAATCTTTCAGGTTTTCGCCTATACACGTCATCTGCTTTCACCACCGCCAGCAGTGGATCATTAGTATTATTCCAGATGTATTGGTTGAAGCTCCTGTCTTCACCCTCAAGCACGTCGCGGATGTTCTTAAGTCCTCTACCACCCAATCTTCGGGGTAGATATAGGCGGTCGACATCAGATCTTGGATGTAAGCCTTTGTACATATTTATCATCTTTCTAGTTTTGCGATTTAGTTATTCATTTCTTGGACAGTCCACTTCACGATTCCTCCTGTGTAACTTATCACAGGGATTGCGTAGATATTGATTGCGTCTATCTTATACTTTGCATTCAATCTCGATTTCAGAATTTGTCTTAGTCGCTTTTTGTATTCTTTCTTGGCTTTTTCTTTGGCTTCGTGTTCCATATTGCTTCTGTGCTGTGGTATGCCGAGGTACTTATACCCATCTTTGCTAGTATCGTGTATAATTCCTTCTTCAATTTGCAAGCCTTGGTTATCTTTGACTTTACCTCTATTGATAATCAGCCTTGCACATTTTTGAAACCCAAATTTCATTTTAATGTCATTGCTGAATGTCTTCTCTTGTATGGATGAGACTGTTGATTTCTGTTTCTTTCTTGCTATACAATTTCAAATCATCCATGTAAAGCAGGCGATTGATCTTACTGCCATTTGCGAGAGTATATTCGTTACCGACTTTCTTGAGAACTTCACTTAGTGGGTTTAGTGCTAGGCAGAAGAGTAGTGGTGATAAAGCGTCACCTTGAAATATCCCTCTTCTTATCCTAACTTCACCGATATCCTGTTTATCGAACGTAAGTGTAGTTGTCCAAAGTTTCATCGATGCTTGAATCATGTTTCTCAGTGTGGTGTTGATTTTGTACATTTCTAGACATTTTATAATCCATGAATGCGGTACAGAATCATACGCTTTTTGGTAGTCTATCCATGCCATTGCTAGGTTTGTATGCCTTCTTTTGTTGTCTCTTGTCACGCTTCGGTCAATAGCCAATTGCTCTTTTGCACCCCTTCTTTCAGGTCGACTTCCTTTTCGTTCATTACAGAGTATATCATTTTGGATGACATGGGTCAGGATCTTATTTGCTATCGTACCGGAGAAGAGCTTCCATGTTGCTGGCAAGCACGTTATTGGTCTGAAATTATCAGGCGTCGGTTGCTTGTCTATATCTTTAACAATTAGCACTGTACGTCCCTTTACTAACCACTCGGGCATAGTTTGTGGTTGCCCTATGATGACGTTGAATTCTTTTGACAGCCTTTCATGTAATGACGTCAGATGCTTCAACCAGAACACTTGTAATCTGTCAGGTACAGGAGCTCGCCAATTTGCCATCTTTGTTATTCCCTCTTCTTTATATCTTCTTTAGTGATCACAATATCTGCTTGTTCGGTAATTGAATTGTTATTTTGGACGACATCATTTAGCCACGTGGCATTCCTATTGTAGTCGCCTGATTCACTCCACAGATCTTGCCAGAATTGCTTTGTGTCAGTGAAATCAGGACGGTGTGTATCGACTCTTCTATTCTTCATAAAGCAAACACCTCTCTGGGGTCACTCTGGAACAATTTATTGATTCGGTATTGTTCGTACCTGGCTTCATATCGCTGCAACCGATGACTAATGGCAATTAGGCGTTGCTTCGCGTCTTCTATTGCAGTGCTAAAGCTTCGAGATTCAAGGTGATATCTATTGTATAGGTAGAATGGAAGTCTTCCATTTGAAGTTTTTGCTGCCGTCAGTCGATTGACATCACTTCTAAGGTTATTGATTTTCTTTGTCAATCGTATCTTCCACTTTGGTATTGTGGTAACATTGCTGTGTGTCTCTTCTACGAGGAGCTCTTCGATTACTTTGGCGGATGCATACATCAGATTGTTCAGTTGATTTAACCCGTTCGTTTGTATTGTTTGGACTATTGCATTAACTTGTTCAATTGTTTGTCGGAATTCCTTATTGTTCTTAATTTTTCGGATGGCAGGTCTCATGACAATGCTTGCATGCTTCTGCATATGTTGGATTATCTTATCTCTGATCCCTGCGTCATTTTTGGTACGTTGCTCAGTACTTGATTCATTTGCATGTACAAATTGATCTTGACTAGGTTGCATTTCGCTATCATGTTCATCAATGCTTTCTACTTGTTGTTCTATTTCTTCGTTATCACTTGTATTGTTTGTATTGTTGCCATCCTTTCTTCTTTCTATACCCGTTATTTCTATGTCTGTGAGGAACTTATTCTTCTCAATGGATCGCTTTTGATTCAACAGACTTTGCTCTGTAATTGTAGAACTGGGATTACTTTGTTGCCACATCTCGAACATTCTCCTCCTGTAGCCTCTCACATCCGGTTGACTTGCGAAGTAGCACTCCATGACACTGATGTTATCATCTTTTGTCCATTTTTGTCGTCTACGAATATTGCTTGCTGGTGTATCATGTCCAGTAGCCCTTCCGCTTGAACATCCTGGGACACCAATGTCCAACGCAGGCCTTGTTAACCCGGGCGACGCCTGTTCCGGTATGGAATCGGTATTATTAATATGCTCCATATGTTATGTATGGGTGTTGGGCTAGGACGAGATTATGGAGGAAACCGCTTTTCCCTCCCGAGTATGCACTTTTTGTGATTCGAGCGTCTGCAGTCTGGTTAATAATCAGTCAATGTCTAATCCACTTGCGACCTCCATGTAGCTGGATTACAGGTGTTCGCCACACACCCAGTCGGCTGTAAGGTTATAGATGATATTAGAATATAGTTATTAAGGTTCTATTCCACTTTAATGACCTCCAAGTAGCTGGATTACAGGTGCTTGCCAAACACCCGGTCGAAAGTATTATTAATAAGGTTGACTGCGCAAGGAGTCGAACCTGGGCCATCCAGACCACAGGCAGACACTTATCGGCACTTTATTATTATTATTATTATTTATTTTCTATTCCTGCATAGTTAAGTTGAAAATAAAAGCCAATTTTAACTTTATTCTTTATGCAAAGGGATTATGGATTTCTTCACAAAGGATTTTTGTAAATGACTGATGTATGTACTTGCATATCTGATGTGGCCATGATTATAAGTGTTCATTTTATTCAACAATCTTTGAAGTGACATAGATGAAAATTAGATTTCTATTTAAGGATTGCTGCAATTTCTTTCATTACTGAAACATTAGTAACTACATTGCTAACTATAAAGACAATTCGAAACAAATACTCACACAATAACATTGAAAATTGCACGAAAGCATTGCTTCCGAAATTAGCAAATAAATAAACTAAATACACATATTTTGTTAATCAAATTTCATAGCTGTTTATTCTTGTTGGGCGAAAACGGTTTGCGAAGGGTATCACCTTTCATACTTCGTTGCTATTCGTTTCAAAGAGCACAATCCCAATCACTTTGGAAAGCAAAGTCAGTCATACGAATACCTTACAACATCGATGAATTACGACATTTCTCTATCCTCTTGATTGGATTGTATTCTTCGAACTTCGTCTTTATAATGTCATGTCTTAGTTTGCATATTATACATGAACTTGGTTCGTAACTTCTCTTAAGCTTCATTTTTTTTTCGTTTCTTTATGTCTGCGCTATTCACGCTTTTTTCCACTACCGTGTATTGCCTATTCATCCCCTTGACTCCGGTGCCTCTATTACAAATGTCAGACCAAATCTTGCCATTTCTCTGATCTCTAAAACTATTTCGTGAAAGATAGAGTGACTTCATTCTTTATAAAGTCTTAGACAACATAATATAGATGGAAGAAATCCTCTGTGCGAAGCGAAATATTCAATTTCTTAGTCAACATGATCTTATGGAAGAAATCTTCGGCGAAATCCGTGGCGAAATATTCAATTATTGTCTATTATGCCATTTGAAATGACATTATTTGTCTCAGACTACTTTTTGTCGGTAACGCATAAGTGGGGGGAAGATTCGTCGCCACTTTGGGGTCCACGACTTTGAAAGTCCTTCTTTTAAGTCTCAGAGGTGCAGAAGCTCTTTTCATGTTATATAGGACTATCAGGTGAAAACAATTTTGTACAAGTACATGTCCATTATGATACATAATGCCTGAAAATCCTCTCTCCGATCTATCGGTGGCTGAGACGTCTGTGTACAGTGTGACCACCGGTTGAAAGTTTCGAAGACGTTGCACAATTGCTGCACGGATTTTCTCGGCGTGCTCCTGCCTTGTGAGGCCCTCAAGCTTGGAGTAGCTGCAGGTAGTCCAAGGGCAACAGTGCGATGCGATCCGTGAGGTGACCGAACTCTGCGTCTTCAAGAGTTTTCTTTGCTTCGTTTCTCCATAGTGGCCATAGAGACGTCTAGCGCATACGTTAACTACAATAATGTTTGCATCAAGTACGTTGACAGTAGTAGTAAGGAATCCTCCCAACTGCGCACAGCGCCCCCCTCCTCTGGGGCGCGAGTTGGGTTGGTGTGGTTCTGGGTCGACCGGCCGGGTGTGTCTTGGTCGACCGTCGTGGTTGTTCTTGGGTGGCGGTCTTTGTTTTTGGTGTGTAGGGATGGTAGTAGGTTTATTTTGTGTTTAGATTTGGTTTCCTGATGAAATTCTGGGTTGACATGTGGTGTTTCTTGGGTGTAGGTGTGGTTTAGGTGTGTTTTTGAGTGAGAAAGTGGCTGTAGCGGCTAAACGAAGCCTCGTACGTGAAAATGGACGGCGGATTTGGACTTTTTGGCCAATTTTGGGTCCAGGGAACTTGTTTCCAAAGTCGTAGGCCAAACAACGAAGAACTTCAACCCCCCCCTCGACAGCGATCTTCCAACTTTGCTTCTAGAAATGGTGGAGAGTCGTGCGATAGCTCGTTTGAAAGCTAAGAGTGTTACAAAATCATTGGAAAGCGCAGTTTGGTCCTATATTTCTTGGCTGAGGCTTGAGAGTGACATTGAGACTTTTGGTCATGTTAGAGCGCCGTCAGAGGTTGAGTTTTGTGTTTTGAACTCCAGCGGGCGAACGAAGCATCGGACGAGAAAACTAAGACCATATTTGGATTCAGTGTCAAATTTTGGATAACCAATGTCTGACCCCCTCCCCCTTATCGATTGCATATTCACAGGATATGTAAGTACGAGTTCGGGAGGGGAATCTCACTAAGTTGAGAAACTGACTACAGGTAAGTCGTTTCTCTTGAGGTCCGATATCGGACTTCTGACTTTTCATTGCTGATATCAGCTAAGGAGTCAGACGTATAGGTTAGTCAGTATAGCATGACTGACCATTTGATAATAGTAGGCCGAAATCTTCAAACGGCTATAACTTTGCTTCTACAGGTCCTTCAGACTTGATTTAAAAAACGTTTGACAGCTCATGATGTGTTGTAGGTGACATACTACTTATAAACGTTTTATGAGTAGTACTAAAAATTGAAAAATTAAAATTCGTATTTAATGATGATGATTAAAGTTTTTGAATAAAAAGCAGTCGTATATGAGTCTCTGCGACTTGGGACGTTTCCTCTTGTAAATAACTCCACCGCTTTTCATGTCAAAATCGGGGCCCGGATACCAAAACAGTGACATGACGCACGCTCTATCCGCCCAAGGTTGGATTTGTGGGTCGAGGCCTTGGAGCTGGGATAACATCCCCTCTGAGTAATGCCTGTAACGGATTCAAGAGCCTAACGCCTAGACGACTGCTATCAAATGTTCTTGGACTTAGTCTTTCAATGCATATCAGCAAGTAGTATCCTATAAACACTTGCTATCAAATTTTTACTCTATCTTTACAGAATCGTCACTATGACCAAAATGATTAATGCTCGTATGCTCATCGGCAAGTGTAGCTGCGGCCGTACTGCCAGAGGCAGCGAGTTAAAGAAAAACATCAAAGAGGGGACGTTGGGCGAGCATGTGAGGAAAGTGTTGTTGAGAGTGTGTGTGCATCATAAGGTAGTATGTGAGGATGGGAGTGATGTAGAGTTCATTAGGAAGCGAAGCCAGTGCCATAGTGGCAATATTAGTATGCAGGGGTTTAAGTCGTGGTTTGAGGGAGTTTTGTTAGATATGGAAGAGGAAAGAGTGGCAGTGGCGACGATTGAGGGTGCGGTGGGGAAGGAAGGTGTTACCAAGGCGACTGATGAGGGTTTGAGTGAAGAAGAAGTGGAGTTGAGAGGGGACATCAAGAAGCCTGATGTTGATGTTGATTTGGATGACGTGTTGGAGGAATTGTTTGGGAACATTGGTGATCTTGAGGAGAAGGGGAAGGATGAGGGAAAGAAAGTGGGTGAGCGGTTGGCGGCATCATCGCCTCGGAGGGATGAAGGCAACACGAGGGATCAATATATAAGGATGAAGGATCGATTGAGGGCGCTTAAGGAGAAGAATAAAGTATTAGTGATGCGGAATGAGAAGTTGACTGCGAAGGCTGAAGGGTATAAGGTGACGAGAGAAGAGTTGGACAGTATGAGGCAGAAGGAGAAAGAGTAAATGGTGGAAAGGAGTGAGCTGATGAAGAAAGCAAGTTTGGTGAGTAGTCTGCAGGAGAATTTGTTGAGGAAGGATGATGAGATAGATCGGATGCGAAGCGTGGTGAAGGAAACAGAAGAAGTGAAGGGTGTGAACAAGAGCCTGGTGGCTGAAGTGCAGCGATTGCATGAGCGTGAGAAGTGTAGAAAAAGAAGAGTGTATGAAGTCCATCTTCCCCTCTTCGAAAATTATGTGTGCGACGCCCCAAAGCGTCACAAGTGACCCCAATCAGACGCAGCAATGCTACGAGGGCGACGGAGGCCGATGTCTCCATAGGAATATGGACATCACCGGCGAGCTTGAGGACTTCGTCGTCCGGGAAGTCCGGAAGAAAATTCCCAGTAAGTTACTTCAACATGATCATTTCCTTACCGCATCCAATCTCCTATTCTTTTCCTTTCAGAGTTGTACATCAGCAGTAGGATCGCTTTTGATCCCGAGAACGCCCCAAACGGCTCTTTTAAGAGCCACACGGAGCAAGAGTGATAGCACCTCCTCGTTGTTTGCTCTGGACAGACTTCGGTCTGACTGAATCTATCACATAATTAGAAAGACTGAGTCATGTCTTTGTATCAGAGGGGTACATAAACTATTGCCTCTCTTTCATTTTCATTCTATACTCCATCATGAAAACACCTAAGACGACAGTCAGCTCTCCTGGCAAGCCTCGGCTTAGACCGAGAAATTCATTTATTGAGTTTCTAGAGATGGAGGATCGAGAGTGAGTCTATAACAATCTTGCTCGAATTGGCTCATCAACAACTGACGATGATGCCAATTCAACAGAGTGGGGGTATATACCGCCCTCTAACAGTCAGTTTGTAGTAGAGGAGGTCGATGTCGCTGACATAGAGAGATTGCAAGTCTCTCTCAGCGGAATCGGCCAAACCTAAGTCTATTCATTTCCCGAGAACGAACCAACGGTCTTTTTAAAGACCACCATGGGGCAAAATATGATAGTACCTCCACGTGGTTTGCCCTGGACAGACTTCGGTGTGACTGAATCTATCATACAAATAAAAAATAAAATCACAAAGTTGTATCTGCTATCAGTCAACTTAAACGTTGCATGTTAACAAGTATTTCGGTATAATTCTTCCTGTTGGTGGGCGATCTCTCTTGAGACAGCGCATGATATCGTAGTGCTAAGTGTGGCAAGAGAGTGTGTCATATTTTAGACCGAAACCTCTGGGGCAACTCATGTTGGACATTTGACACATTTCTCAACGTAGCACTTTGAACGCCAATCGGTTGAGTCTTAGCTATCTGCCACAGGTTACTTTTTAAATTCTCCATTGCGAACGTTATCTGAGAATGAGCCATGAGTTCTTTTAAGAACTGCCTCTATCATTGAGGCTAAATGATGAAGGGATGAAATGGAAGGTCACTCTTACGCCACACGTATACAAAATCACTTTCTATCTTCTCTAATGGTGCGATCTCTTTTGATAGAAAAGTAGACCGATAACAAATGTGATGATATTCACAACCATGTATACAATTAACCCCATATCTAAATTCTTACCTTTATTTCCATTTCTAGATCAAAACATTGCAAAACAAAGACATTTAGTTCTTTAGACTTATTTATCAAAGTTCAGTGGGATTGGTATCAAGTCATTATAAATCTTGTAATATACCACTCGCTTTGGAGCATCCGGCACTCTTCTGAGTCGCGTCGTCTTTGATGTGAAGTCACCCTCACTCCATACAACTTGGGTGATGTCACTTTTGTTACCACTCTTCTCCTCGACATTGGCGATTTTGGGTTTATTGTCACTGCCCACATCCTCGTCCCATTCATCAACAACTTCGAAAATTTTGTAGAAAATATTCAAGGCTTCAGAAGAATTTGCTATACAAGACTGTTCGATCGTATGATGTGAATGAGAAGTGCAGCAACCTTTTGACTTATATAGGATATTCAACAATACTTTCCTCAACAGCCAATAAGAATCACTCTAATTTAGATAAAGACTGCTAAAGTCAGATGATTGCAAGATATGTCAATCTCAGCTAAAATGGCAATTTTGTGATCGTCAGTGAGTGCGATGAAGGCATGAGTAGTCAGGAGAGTGGTAACAAAATTGTAAGAATAATCTGGACAGACGAAGAGTGGTCACCGAAAACAACTCGTGAGAGAAGTGTCAGATGCTCCCAAACGATCAAGTATGCTTTGATTTTAAATAAATCTAATGAACCACATGTCACTACTTCTTGATATTTACCCTCAGTGATTGAGGTAGTATTTAGGAAAAATGATAGTGTCTAGCATCAGCTGCTATGATTTATACTGAGCTGTCAAATGATTAGATTTCCACTATGATGTTGATGACTACATTACCCAGAAATTAGTGAAAACAGACAGATATAGCAAATAAAACATTTATTGGAAATTACAAATAGTTTAAAAGTTCTTCACTATTGATATTGTCCCACAGAGAATCACAGTTACTACAATCACATTTCAGTTGTCGCAGTCTTTCCTCGGCTGCAGCCAATACACCAAATACTTAATCCCATTCAATCTCGTTCCTGGGTTGAGACGATGGGCTGTACCATCTCCGTATGTCATGGAGAAGGCTGATGTCATCCTCCTTCGACACATCCCCCTTATTATACATTGGGTATTTCAACCGCACATATATCATCCCCAGTTCTTCTTGTTCTATGAGAGATGGTAATTCCAACTTTGGAAAGTCATCAAGATTTCTCTCCTTCTCCACCTTTCCCTTTTTTTGGAGCGGGAGGGCAAGTTGGTGTGTTCACGTAGAGAGTTGCTCTGGTGAATTCATGACTTCAAATTGTATGCCATAAACTTGATTTCTTAGTGCTTAAGTACAAGTAAGCAGCCAATCAAATGAACAGCCAATGAATGATGAGTATGAGAGTATAAAGGGGGAGGAAACAGACTTATTTTCATTCGACATTTGAGACGTGTTGAGACTTTTTGGAGTCTCTGTCTTGATAAACTATACCATTTTCTGACATTGAAGTATCATACTTAAACTTGATTTCGTTGAGATGGTAAGTTGAAGATTTCCTCACTTATCTCCCTCAAACGTTTGGCTAATAGCATCTTTCTCAATTACAGGCATCTACTTCATCACCAAACCGCTCCCTTCTCGAGGAAACTTTAGACCTAATAAGAGAAGGTAAGTTGTAACAATAAGCTACAACTTTAATAGAGATGATAGAATGATTTCTCTTTCAGGTGATGCTAGTTCCAGCTCAAGCGGCCAGTCGCGGCAATTTAATGAGCGGGAATGTGCTGATTGTGGTCACATCTTTACGAGGAAGCGTGATCTCACCCGACACATCAGACAAAGTGTATGTCAACCCAAGACATCATCAATCTCCCGAGGTGAAGATGATTCTAATCAACATGTCTCCTTTACTTGTGAATTTTGTTTCCAATCTTTTGAAACAGGTTTTGAATTATCTTCACATAGACTTCACCACACACACACAAATGATAGTTATAGCAACAGCACCTCCTCTATTCGACTAACTGAAGTATCGCTCAAAAATGTAGTGAGAAATTGCCATATGGAATCCTCAGAAACTATTGCTGATGTTCCGGAGTGGTTCCATCAAAATTCAACATTGATAGATGCGCTCTTTCATAATTTGGAGCAGTTTAGAATAAAAGCGCTCATCTACCTTAAAAAAAATATGTTAAAGTTGATTACCATACTGGTGAAATAGTACAGAGGTTGGTGTTCTACATACCCTCCTCTCCTGCTACAGAGGTAGTTGATAAAGAAGCTTGGTTACATTTTCACATCAAAGGACTAAAATCAAATATTGGTAAATTTAACGAGCGCGATAGTGGTCTAAATTTTGATGGCATAGAATCTGCTAAGTTTAAAATTACTCTATTAGAAAATTACCGTGGTCGAGGCTCCTTCAATCTTCCAAAAACGTTAAGAGCTAAGAATGCAGTCATTTCTGTTGATTGTAAATCACAGTGTTTTAAGTATGCGGTATTGTCTGTTCTCCACTATCATGATGTACAGAACAACCGTTTCCGTAGAAGCAAATATCATGAATGGGAGAATGAATTAAAGTTTGATGACTGCAATAGCGAAGACATGAAGTTTAAAGATATAGAGAAATTTGAAAAACTAAATGAAATTAAAATAGTTGCTCACATCTGGCAAGAGGGGCTTAAGGGTGTGCGCTACAACAACCGTTCATCAACTTATGATCGGGTAGTCAACCTCCTGCTAACATAACAAAATGATAGTGAAAATTGGCATTACTGTGGTATTCCTAAATTGACTCGACTATATTCCCACTTAACATCTAGAAGAGGAGAGTATTTCATATGTGACCGTTGTATGAGATCCTTCTGGTCAAAAGACAAATTTGAAACACATTATGAATGGTGTAAGCGAGATAAACTGCAAATAGAATGCATGCCCAAAGATAAAAAGTTTTCATATAGAGAGAAAGGTGATGAATTAAGTCCTCTTCGTGTCATCTATGCTGACATCGAATGCTATATTGATGATAACACCCATAAAGCGGCAGCCATATCATGTTATGAGGTATGGCATGATTACTTCAAAAATAAAAATAATAAAATGCACGTCTGGCATAAATTCTTACAATTCCTCGAAAGCGCTGTCAAATTTCAGCAAAAATATGATAGTGAACTCCAACGCAGATCATTGAATATGTCAGCAGATGATCAAGTAAAATTTGAAAGTTGTAAAGTCTGCCCAAAATGTAATAAAACGTTTGATGAAGATAAAATCAAGAAAGTGCGCGACCATGATCACATCACTGGTAAATTTAGAAACGCGCTATGTACAAGATGTAATTTTTCACTGAGACTGAAACGGCGTACTCTACCCGCTATTTTTCATAACTTCAAAGGTTATGACAGTCATATGATAATGAAAGGGGGTTACGAAAAATGAAGGGGTGGTTGATGAATGTAATAGCTCAAACGAGAGAAAAGTTCGTGGCCATGACAGCAAAAGTAGCAGTTGACAAAACTAAAGAAAATAAGACAGTCTATTTTGATATGAAATTTTTAGATTTCTATCAATTCATGGCTTCATCACTAGCATCTCTCGCTCAAAATCTTAAGTCTCCTCCACTAACTCAAAATATGAAGAAACAATATCCTAACTTGACGGATGAAGTCATCACACGCAAAGGAGTGCTTCCATATGCATACTTTGATAACATTTCTTAACTTAGTGAGACTTCTCTTCCATCAATAGACAAATTCAAAAATGATTTGACTGGTGTAGAATGCAAGGTAGAAGATTACAATCATACTCAAGTTGCATGGACAAAATTAGATGTATTTTGCTGGCTGATGTATTTCAGGAGTTTCGACGAGTGGCATTAGAAGC